>LR738710.1:435837577-435856790 GCA_902687465.1 Secale cereale | reverse complement strand
GATTCGGGGAAGAAGCTCACTGGGAGTCCATTGGTGTGCTCAGGGAGGGTCGGGGTGGACTGGAACGGCGGTAATCGATGACGGCCGACGAGGATGTACGCGGCGAAGACTGGCTCGATGGCGAGCGCACAGGTCACCTCGGCTCCGTTTGGTGCTCGGGACGGATGAAGATGTCCATGGCGGGCCTCCTGGACGTCCTCCCACGCGAAGGCGATGACGGCGGCCGCGGTAATGACGATGACGAGCGCGGTCACCGCGCGAGTTTCCAAGCTCGAATCCGAGCGAAAGAAGAAGGGGGCAACGGGGGAAAGAGGGGGGAATGGATGAGGTAGGGTTAGGGTTCCAGTGGGACATGTTTATAGTGCGAGGGGATCGACGTGGAGGCCATCCATCGCCATGGCAGTCGTGGATGCTCGCCACGCCCTCCTCTGCCTCCTGTAGCGTGAGGTAGGGGAAAAGGCCAAGGTGGGTTGGGCTGGACCTGGAGGCCAGCTGGGCCATTTGGCCCAGTGGGGGGGGGGTTGTTTCTTTGGTTTCTTTTCTTTTGTTTTATTTTCTGTTTTGCCTTTTTCTTTTTATTTATTTTACCTTTTCTATTTTAGTTGTGTTTCCTATTAATTTTTAGTTTTAGTAAAATATACACGTAGCATCTAAATTAGTATTTCAACTTAGTCCATAGTCACAAAAAGTCAGGTCCTGAATTAAATTAGCTTGACATTTTATTAATTACAAAAGGTTTTTAAATAACTATTTTTACTGTTGTTTTATTCATCTCATAGTATTTAAACATTTTATACCCGGGTGGTTTCTCCACCATAATTGCCTATGCATTATTTGGTTCACTCCGAACATTTTAGTGTTAATATTTTAAAAAAATTATTGTTTGCTTGATTTTTAATTTGAATTTGAATCGGTTTCGAACTAACGCGAGATTAGTAACAGTAATCGTGGTGACGTGGCATCATTAGCGGAGGTTTACTGTAGCTTGATTACCCGGGCGTCACATCCAGATAGAAAGTTGGTAATGTAAAGTTGTTCAAATTTGCATTTGAACAGAAAGGGTTTTGAGGTGATCAGATCAAGTTGCCCCATTCCAAATCTTGTGCCATTTGGTCTAGATGCCTTATTAGGTCATTCTAGCATGTGCACCAAGTTTGAGAGCATTTGGACAAGTTTGGCAATGTAAAGTTGCTCAAACTTCAAATATGGACAGAATGGTAATGAAGGGGTTTGAGGATGTTTTCTTGCTTCCCAAGGCATGGGACTTGGCAAGATCATCAAATATGTCATATATGACATGATAGAATTTCCCTGGAATTTTTGGAGAATATTTCCTTTGTAAATATTTCAAAAGCTTGAAATATCCAGAAAGGGTTTTAGAGGGTTTAGCCCATTATTTTGAACATGACCAAGTGTTGAAACTCTTATATATGGACAATATATGTCCTATGAGTCTCTCTGAATTTTGGCAAATATTTTTGAAACAGTTAAATAATTTTCCCCTATTAAAGACCATTTCTGGCCTTAAGAAAAAGCTTTTAAATAAAATAGGAAAATAACTTTTAAAATTATACCTTTGTGGTTTCTGGGAGTCCTATAACTACTAGGTCTCAAATAAACCTTTTGAAATAATTTTCTCACCCTAAATCAAGTACTTGCAGTGCAAATCTCAATTCAGGGGTTTTTGGAAAACTAAATTTATAAAATACTTTTTGGGCAAAATTATTTTTGTAAGAAAATACTATACTGCTATATAACACTTGGCATGATCATTGGGCAGAAGTTTTGAGTATGGAGATGAAATCTACAAGAGGTCATAGTTGACTTTAATGAGCACAAGAAAAAGCACATGAAGAAAACTCAATTTCAAATAAAAGCCAAATGATGCTAAAAAAAATTTTGCTGGTCCAAATTTTCATGCTTCAAAGATACAAATAACATGTTACAAAATGCAGGGTGTGACAGAGACACACAATGGCACTTTGTTTATGCCATGGCATGCAAAGTTCACGCTCTGGAGCACGCTACAGTGCCCTGGCGCACTGTAGCCACCTCCAATCAAGAGCATCCGATAGCCTCGGGCCTCCCCCTCGTGTCCCCCGAGGCCGCCTCGACGTCCGTGTCACGCAGCGTTGTCGGCCCCCTCCTCCTTCTCCCTCCTGCAGCTCCTCTCGCACGCGCCCTACTCTAGTCCCACGAACTCCGTAAAGAGCACCTCGCCCTCTCCCCTGGCCTCCCGAGCTGTTGCCGCGGCCACTCGTGCGCCGCGTCCACGGTGAGCTGCGGGGTGTCTATATAAGACCGCTCCAGACCCTCCTCTCCGCCCCATTTGCTCCCTCTCCCTCCCGAGCATCCTCTGGACCCATCCCTCGCTCTTCCGTGCCCTGCAGCCACCTCCCTGGCCGGAGCAGAGCCGCCGGCCGCCGCTCAAATTCGAGCAACCCCGAGCCTCTCTCTCCCTCCTGGCCACTCTGGTGCCATCGCACGACCTCCAGGGAGCTCCCCACCTCCGCCTATCCTCCCCGAGGTGCCCGTGCGCTCGAAGCTCAAAATGGCCGAAACCCTTCTCCGCCATAGTTGGACCCCTGCTTGATCTGGTCCTCCCCGGCAGGCGTGTCACCCATGGCCGGATGCGCCTCTCCGCGCTGGTCATTCCGGTGGCCGGGGCGTCGCCGGAGACGGCCCGAGTTGATGGGGCCACGCCGGCGAGCGCTCGGCCACGCCTCCCCTACCTCGCCTCTGTTCGAGCGGGAGGAGGAAGATGACCCTGCGGGGGGCCCCCACCTGTCAGCGACCCGGCGTGCGGGCCCAGCTGTTTAAGTGGAGGCGGGGCTAGGAAACGCCGTTTCCCCCGCACAGAGGCGCACTCCGCCTGGACGCCTCCGACATCACCACCCCCCCTGTGTGCGCGGCCGAGCTGTTGGGCCGGCCCAGTTGCTGTGCAGCTATCTTCCGCCCTGTGCGCAGTAAAGGGTATAACCCTTTCTCCTTTTCTTTTTCTTTATCCAGTCAACTTCAAAAATGCTTAAACAATTCATTTGAACTCCAAATTTTGTGATTCAAATTTCCAGTGACTCCATAAATCATGATCTACCTGTGGGTGCAACATGCACAATATTCCAGAGACTTTTCCTTCACAAATAATTATCAAATGCCATTATTTCATTTTCTGTGATGAACTTTAGAAAATCACAGAGGGCTCAAATTTGATCCAAATGCAGTGGTTCAAATTCCTAGATGCTTGTCATATCCAAACTTAGTTTTGGAACATTTTTAATAATACTTTCTGTACCCCACCAAATTATGAGCCATTTCTTCATATTTATCAACTTTGCAAAATCCTAGGAAATTCATTTGAATTCCAAATCCAGTGAAACCAACTCCTAGATGCTTCTAAAATCATGAATTGTTGATGGGTGCCTTTGCTCATCATTCAATAATATATCTCTGTACACTTCTTTCAAATCCATAAAACCCTTGATTCCATCATATTGAAATGATCCAAACTATCCATTGATCCAATACCTATGAAAACACCTTGGTCATTTCTAATATGACCAGAGGTATCCTAGAAAAGTCCAACTCCTATTTTTAGAGCACTTTTATTTTTGCTTTGATTGTGTTGCTTATTATGATTGTTTCCATCGTTAGTTGACGAAATGAACGGAGTACTCGGAGATGGACCAGAAGGTTTGAAGACTCGGAAGGATAAGGCAAGCAACCCTTTGACCATGTTCGAGAAACCTTTTTATGCATGTCTCATAGCACCTTATTATCAATGCATCGGAATAATGTAGAAGAGGTGACCACCTTGGTTGGTACCTTTGTTACTTTGCTATTGAACCTGCATCAAACATGACCCTACCTTCCTATGAGGGTTATGTGGGTGGGAGTAGATAGATGTATTCTATAGTAGTTGGCTACGCAAAATGGGTCAGGGTTATGCATTGAGTGAAACAAGTGTGGTCTGACATACTTGCAAATGACCCAGTGGGTGCCATTAATGCCCTGGGAGATGATGAGAAACTAGGGCACTACTTGGTGAAGAAGTAGTGTACCGAGGCTTGACATAAGTGTTGTTTACAGAGATGGATTAGATTTATGTGTGACTACCGTCCCAACCAAACATGCGCAACCACTCTACCCTTATATGGGAAAGGGCATTATTGATTACCTAGGTCGATACTAGCATGGTGCCCGCATTACTAGTGACGGGGGTGACATGAGGTCGCTCTCGGGACGGGGTTGTGCTTGGATAGGCGGCCATGACTGTCTTTACAGGGCACCGGACACACCGTTGGTACCCCGTGCTTGTGGTATGTGATGAATATGGGAGCGAGTCTCCACAATTATTAAGATGTGAAATGTTTGGCACGGGGCTGATACCAATCGAGTGGACTCTATGTTAGTGTCGTCTAGGGAAAGATAGTGATCGGGTGCTTACCCCGGGTACTTGAGGTACCGCGGGTCGTGGATGACACGGAAGTTCCCCGGATCTTGTGGGTAAAGTGTGCAACCTCTGCAGAGTGTCAAACTATTCGAATAGCCGTGTCCGCGGTCAAGGACAGTTGGGTGGTGCTACTTAGACTATGTCCATAAGTTTCTGGGAAACAACACGAATTGGTAAATCTGTTGATGTGATTGTGAGAAAGTCACGATGAGCATGAGCAAGAGTTGCTCATGACTCTTTCTCGTTATTGATGTCTGAAACCTCCTGATACTTGTTGCAGACACATGCATGTCCATGTTATATGTTGATCATACTTGCATATGAAAAACTAGCTTTCCGCAAAACTGCCAATCTAGCAGTAGAGCCTCGCATAATTATTCTGTCATCACACTTGGGTTGCTTGCGAGTACATTCAAAGTACTCATTGGCTTGCCACTGGTTATTTTATTGGCCAGGCAGGAGAGAACAGGATATGATGAAGATTTCTTGGTGACGAACATGCGAGCTAGGACGCTTCCCAGTCAGAATGCCTGTAGGGTTAAGGCAGATGGCATGGGTCCAAGTTGTTATTGAAGATTTCCGCTGCGATGATATACTCAAGACTTGACCTTAATGGTCCTATTTTTGTAACATGGTATGTATGGATGTAAGACTCTTGTTATTCAGCTTCTGTGTGTTCAGTGAGCATTGATCTCTGGGATCACTGTAAACGTGCATTCGGTGATCACGACTTATGAGTCGGGGTCCCCACAGAGCTGGTATCAGAGCCATCCTGACTGTAGGAAGCCTTAGTTAGCATGTTCGTTAGTTAGGGTAAAACTATTTCCAAAACTATTACTAGATTTCAAAACTATCTATACTTCTCTTCCCTTCTCAGTTTTTTCGAAAATTAGGCTATACTTGATCTCTTTCCCTTCAAAACTTTGGTCGCTAGAACCCTTATGCCCCTGACCACTAGATTTTCTGTAATCCTCGTGGAGTGCACCTTGCCAAACACTCACCCACCTCTTCTGAACGCAAGATTGGTGACACCACAACAAGACGATGCCAACAAAAGAAATATCCTCAAGGAATGAAGACATGAAGACCCAGAAGATGGTGACATCCATGACATTGCCCCAAGATGGTGCAACCCTAGCCTACGATGACCATGGCATGAGTTGTGCAAAATCATGATATACATCACTAATAGAGTAATCTTGTCACTACCGTTGTTGTATCGGCAACCACCGGTGGATGAGAACCTCGCCATTTGGTCCGCCTCACTATAGTGAGCAGGAAAACGGTTATCTTCGCCCCCCGCTCTTGGTGTCGATGTTTTCATCAACGAAACCGACATGTTGGACCTCTATTATGCCTTGTTATTGTCATTGCATACGGATTGCCTACCTGGTACCCTCGACGTCCCAGAAGGCACAAGGTATCGTCATAATTAAAGAGACAAGAAAAGACCAAGTCAACGCCAGCTACAAGGAGGCACCTTCACCGCATCACCTCATCAGGCGAGAAGTTGTTGAAGATTCTTCAGGCTCAACCCGGATCATTCATCAAACAACTACAAGGGACATAGCAACACCTGAGGAAAACTCAGAGGACTGCACGAGGCACTAGTCACGACACTGAGTCCGAGAACCCCTAGGGTAGGATGAGTCGTGTACCCCCTATGCGCAGTTGAGTCTGTATGATGGTTCGAATAGAACCATGATTGTGTGTTGCTTGCTTTTATTTGTTTGTGTTTTGATATAAGTCGCACTTTTTCCCTAGGCAACAAGTGCATGGATATATCACCTTCCTTGCCTTGTTTTCTTTTGTTTCGGCCTTTTTGCACCTGTTTGTTTGCACCTACACTTTAGAACCCCCTCTAGGCATTTCCCTCCTCTATGCTACTTTTTCCCTCTCTTCTCTCTCCCCAACTGAAGACCCGCAAGACAAGATGCACCAAGGATTCGACCTCGGCAACCAACTGGCACTGAAGACTTCTGCTACAACCTCCGAGACCAAGTGCAACCCCGTGAAGTTATGTTTGATCCTTCGGACTAGTAACCCATTCCTAGACCCTTTGAGACTTCACGAGACACCCCAGCACGAATCCTTAATGATGTGCCAAACCCATAGTGTTACAGGAAAACTAGTTATGCCTCTGCAACCTTGCACCACACTGGGTTCGTAAAGGAACTAGTGGACATAGTGAGTGAGCACATTTTCATCCTAAAATAGCACAAGAACTGACGATGCCATAGATAGACCAATTTGAGGATATAAGACAGATGATTTGGTGGCTTTATATCTGTGACTTCGAGGAATTACCTGAGACCTTGATGGATTGTGAGGTTTTCATATTGGTGGGATCATGACTTTGGGGAAGCATGTAGGAGTACCCGTTGGACATGAGATTTGGATTTATGTAGGTGATTCTGGTTGGTATAAATGCTAGATATGTCTGCATGGTTCGGAGTAAATTGGATTTAGACCGATGATCCTGATCATGATACCATGCTTCTCGGTGGACAATAACCTAGGAGATTGGATTATTTGTCGGAGTTGATTTAGGGATCTATATAATAATGATCTTGGAGTTTACTTGACCCGAATGATGGGAATTTGGTGGACTTACTAGTAATGCATAGTCCTTCCAAGTATTTGGGTATTATAGGGACTTGAGATCTTGTGGAACACCGTAGACATCGGATTTGTAGAATTGTTGGACTATGTGGTGATTGATGGAAATTACCGGGCTATTGGAGTTGACCTATAGGAAGGAAACAAAATCTTGGAGTGGCATATGACGTGTTTCCTTAGAATAGAGATGCCTTATCGTGAGCCTTGCAAGAATAGGTTGAGGGCTTGGATTGTGGAGTTTAATTTAAGCTTAGTAGCATGTATGACCTACCCATGGATTTTAGGGGAAGGCATGCATATGGATTTGGGGATCGTAGGCAAGTACAATTTTGTTAGACCGCCTCTTGAGAGTCATGAGGATATGTATGGCATGAGTGGTGATTGAAGTTGGTCTATGCGAGAGGATGCTTTTCTGTTCGAGTACTAGATAGAGCTATTGGCATCTCAGAAACCGTGCTTAAGGATAAGATAATAAACGTTCACTCACTCACTAGAATCCTTGAAAACCCTTAAGCCCCACCAAGCCACAACCTGGTCTGATCCCGACCACGGGCCTTGGCTCTAAGTCAGGAAGGCCTCTGCAAATACTCAACGGAAACCACCACCAATACCCCAGCCTACCTTGCATACCCCCCCCCTTAGACCTCATGGAGTAATTGGACATGTTCGGTAACATCATTATTTGATGGCCTACTTGTCTACCCGGAGACAAAAGAAGAAGCGGAACAACTGGATAGAAGGCAATTGAAGACAACCCTATCAAGAAGGAAGAACTACACCGACCACCGTCATCAAGAAGTAAACTTCCGTGTCGAAGACCGGGCGTATCTGCAAACCACTCCTCTCGAAGGGACCAAGCATTTCCGTGTCGAAGGAACGCTCACACCAAGATTTATCGACCTTTCTTCAAGGCCACTACAAGACAAATAGTAGACGGCTCCCAGCTAGACTTACCACCTGAGATACCCACCGTGCACCAATATTCCACGAGTCACCACCCTGGAAGTACTTCTTACTTCCTAACTAGCCCGATCCCCGCAAGGACATCACCGAGCCTTTGAAACTAACCGAACCTAACCTACGCAAGAGACCCCTCAGCAACCTCCATCAAAGAGGGTAACAAGCAAGAAGCCACACCACCAAGTACTTCAAGATTCCATGGAGCACCACTCGGAGGCAGGACCAACAAGAAGAAGTGAAGACTACCCCGTATCCAAGACTCCGTATTCCTTACCACGCCTAGTCTGGGAATCTCGGGGACGAGATTCTTGTAAGGGGGATAGGTCTGTCACACCCTAATTTTCATGCCACATTACTTAAGCTAATTATCATGTTAAAAATGTGGATTTACAAAAACTTTTGAGTGTTTTTGACTTTGCTTGATTTGATTTTTTGTCTGCTGTTTACTAGTGCTCTAAAAATCAAATAAATCCTCCAACTCTTATACTTCATCTCCTTGATCCAAAACCTTTTCTCAAAGATCATGCCATGTGTATAGAACAATATAGAATTTTCTTATGAAAAATATTTTGGCCAAATAGTATTTTCTAAAATTAGTTTTCCAAAAACCCCTAAATTGAGGTTTGCACTGCAAGTACCTTATTTAGGGTGTGAAAAATCTTTCAAAAAGTATATTTGAATCCTATTAGGTATAGGACTCCCAGAAACCACAAAATTATAATTTTAAAAGTTATTTTTATATTTTATTTAAAAGCTTTTTCTTAAGGCCAGAAATAGTCTTTAATAGGGAAAAATTAATTAATTATTTCAGAAATATTTGCCAAAATTCAGGGAGACTCATAGGACATATATTGTCCATATATAAGAGTTGCAACACATGGTCATGTTCAAAATATTGGACAAATCCTTCCAAAACCCTTTCTGGATATTTCAACCTTTTGAAATATTTACACAGGGAATATTCTCCAAAAATTCCAGGGAACTTCTATCATATCAAATATGACATATTTGATGATCTTGCAAAGCCTCATGCCTTGAAGATCAAGGAAACATCATCTAATCCCCTCAAAACCATTTCTGTCCATTTTGAAGTTTGAGCAACTTTACATTGCCAAACTTGTCCAAATGCTCTCAAACTTGGTGCACCTGCTAAAATGATGTAATTATGCATTTATGCCAAATGGCACAAGTTTTGGAGAAGCATAACTTGATCTAAGTGCCCCAAAACCATTTCTGCTCAAATTCAAATTTGAACAACTTTACATTACCAACTTTTTACCTGGGGCTTCAAACTTTATGAGCATGATCATAACCCCAAATGATGACACTACACCAAGTGGTGCATCTAGGGGAGATGATTAGCTTAACTCAAACATGGTGAAACCATTTCTGTTGATTTCTAGGGTTCACCATAGTTACATTGGCAACTTTGCCCAAATGAGCTCAAATTTGGTGGAAGGGCCTAAATGTATGTGACATTTAATCCTGTTAAGTGTCATAGCCAGTGGAGATCATTTGCTTGCCCAAAGCATGATCAAACACCTTCTGCCAATTTACCAAAACCATTGTTCTGACCCCTTTTACTATACCCCTTCACCTCAAATTCTTACCACAGCTTCTCCTAATCATCTTCTACCCCCAGTAACTTCCCCATGTCCTCAGCTCAATGATTGAGGGGTGAAAACCCCATTTTTTACATTTCTGGACAGCAACATTCTTCTCCTTTCTCACCTCCCTCCCCACTCCAGTGGTCTCCAGAGCATCCCAGGCCGTTTGGGCATTGTTTACTAACCCCTAGCAATGCTGGACATAAGGGGACACGCAATGGCACTTTGTTTATGCCATGGCATGCAAAGTTCACGCTCTGGAGCACGCTACAGTGCCCTGGCGCACTGTAGCCACCTCCAATCAGGAGCATCCGACAGCCTCGGGCCTCCCCCTCGTGTCCCCCGAGGCCGCCTCGACGTCCGTGTCATGCAGTGTTGTCGGCCCCCTCCTCCTTCTCCCTCCCGCAGCTCCTCTCGCATGCGTACTGGCCGGCCGTGAGCTCCAGTGAGCGAGCTCACACGCGCGCGCTGTCCCGACGCTCCCCGCTCCTCCTCTCTCTTCCTGGCGCCGTACTCTAGTCCCACGAACTCCGTAGATAGCACCTCGCCCTCTCCCCTGGCCTCCCGAGCCATTGCCGCGGCCACTCGTGCGCCGCATCCACGATGAGCTGCGGGGTGTCTATATAAGATCGCTCCAGACCCTCCTCTCCGCCCCATTTGCTCCCTCTCCCTCCCGAGCATCCTTTGGACCCATCCCTCGCTCTTCCCGTGCCCTGCAGCCACCTCCCTGGCCGAAGCAGAGCCGCCGGCCGCCGCTCAAATTCGAGCAACCCCGAGCCTCTCTCTCCCTCCTAGCCACTCTGGTGCCATCGCACGACCTCCAGGGAGCTCCCCACCTCCTCCTATCCTCCCCGAGGTGCCCGTGCGCTCGAAGCCCAAAATGGCCGAAACCCTTCTCCGCCACAGTTGGACCCCTGCTTGATCTGGTCCTCCCCGGCAAGCGTGTCACCCATGGCCGGATGCGCCTCTCCGCGCTGGTCATTCCGGTGGCCGGGGCGTCGCTGGCGACGGCCCGAGTCGACGGGGCCACGCCGGCGAGCGCTCGACCGCGCCTCCCCTGCCTCGCCTCTGTTCGAGCGGGAGGAGGAAGATGACCCTGCGGGGGGCCCCCACCTGTCAGCGACCCGGCCTGCGGGCCCAGCTGTTTAAGTGGAGGCGGGGCAAGGAAACGCCGTTTCCCCCGCACGGAGGCGCACTCCGCCTGGACGCCTCCGACGTCACCACCCCCCCTGTGCGCGCGGTCGAGCTGTTGGGCCGGCCCAGTTGCTGTGCAGCTATCTTCCGCCCTGTGCGCAGTAAAGGGTATAACCCTTTCTCCTTTTCTTTTTCTTTATCCAGTCAACTTCAAAAATGCTTAAACAATTCATTTGAACTCCAAATTTGGTGATTCAAATTTCCAGTGACTCCATAAATCATGATCTACCTGTTGGTGCAACATGCACAATATTCCAGAGACTTTTCCTTCACAAATAATTATCAAATACCATGATTTCATTTTCTGTGATGAACTTTAGAAAATCACAGAGGGCTCAAATTTGATCCAAATGCAGTGGTTCAAATTCCTAGATGCTTGTCATATCCAAACTTAGTTTTGGAACATTTTTATTAATACTTTCTGTACCCCACCAAATGATGAGCCATTTCTTCATATTTATCAACTCTGCAAAATCCTAGGAAATTCATTTGAATTCCAAATCCAGTGAAACCAACTCCTGGATGCTTCTAAAATCATGACTTGTTGATGGGTGCCTTTGCTCATCATTCAAGAATATATTTCTGTACACTTCTTTCAAATCCATAAAACCCTTGATTCCATCATATTGAAATGATCCAAACTATCCATTGATCCAATACCTATGAAAACACCTTGGTCATTTCTAAGATGACCAGAGGTATCCTAGAAAAGTCCAACTCCTATTTTTAGAGCACTTTTATTTTTGCTTTGATTGTGTTGCTTATTATGATTGTTTCCATCGTTAGTTGACGAAATGAACGGAGTACTTGGAGATGGACCAGAAGGTTTGAAGACTCGGAAGGATAAGGCAAGAAGCCCTTTGACCATGTTCGAGAAACCTTTTTATGCATGTCTCATAGCACCTTATTATCAATGCATCGGAATCATGTAGAAGAGGTGACCACCTTGGTTGGTACCTTTGTTACTTTGCTATTGAACCTGCATCAAACATGACCCTACCTTCCTATGAGGGTTATGTGGGTGGGAGTAGATAGATGTATGCTATAGTAGTTGGCTACGCAAAATGGTTCAGGGTTATGCATTGAGTGAAACAAGTGTGGTCTGACATACTTGCAAATGACCCAGTGGGTGCCATTAATGCCCTGGGAGATGATGAGAAACTAGGGCACTACTTGGTGAAGAAGTAGTGTACCGAGGCTTGATAGAAGTGTTGTTTACAGAGATGGATTGGATTTATGTGTGACTACCGTCCCAACCAAACATGCGCAACCACTCTACCCTTATATGGGAAAGGGCATTATTGATTACCTAGGTCGATACTAGCATGGTGCCCGCATTACTAGTGACGGGGGTGACATGAGGTCGCTCTCGGGACGGGGTCGTGCTTGGATAGGCGGCCATGAATGTCTTTACAGGGCACCGGACACACCGTTGGTACCCCGTGCTTGTGGTATGTGATGAATATGGGAGCGAGTCTCCACAATTATTAAGATGTGAAATGTTTGGCACGGGGCTGTTACCAATCGAGTGGACTCTATGTTAGTGTCATCTAGGGAAAGATAGTGATCGGGTGCTTACCCCGGGTACTTGAGGTACCGCGGGTCGTGGATGACACGGAAGTTCCCCGGATCTTGTGGGTAAAGTGTGCAACCTCTGCAGAGTGTCAAACTATTCGAATAGCCGTGTCCGCGGTCAAGGATAGTTGGGTGGTGCTACTTAGACTATGTCCATAAGTTTCTGGGAAACAACACGAATTGGTAAATCTGTTGATGTGATTGTGAGAAAGTCACGATGAGCGTGAGCAAGAGTTGCTCATGACTCTTTCTCGTTATTGATGTCTGAAACCTCCTGATACTTGTTGCAGACACATGCATGTCCATGTTATATGTTGATCTTACTTGGATATGAAAAACTAGCTTTCCGCAAAACTGCCAATCTAGCAGTAGAGCCTCGCATAATTATTCTGTCATCACACTTGGGTTGCTTGCAAGTACATTCAAAGTACTCATTGGCTTGCCACTGGTTATTTTATTGGCCAGGCAGGAGAGAACAGGATATGATGAAGATTTCTTGGTGACGAACATGCGAGCTACGACGCTTCCCAGTCAGAATGCCTGTAGGGTTAAGGCAGATGGCATGGGTCCAAGTTGTTATTGAAGATTTCCGCTGCGATGATATACTCAAGACTTGACCTTAATGGTCCTATTTGTGTAACACGATATGTATGGATGTAAGACTCTTGTTATTCAGCTTCTGTGTGTTCAGTGAGCATTGATCTCTGGGATCACTGTACACGTGCATTCGGTGATCATGACTTATGAGTCGAGGTCCCCACAGAAGAGTGGGTGGAGGGGTATATATAGCCTCCACACAAAATCTAACCGTTACACATAATTTACCAAACTCTGTGGGACCAAATCAGAAAACTCGGTCAGACTGATTTAGTTCATAATGTGACCGTTAGGCATTTCAGTGGGACCGATATGATCAACTCGGTAGGACCGATGTCATTAGGGTTAGGGCATAACGTAACCTTGGTGAGACCGATTACACAAACTCGGTAGGACCGATTTTGGTAATAAGCTAACTAGAGAGTTGGTCAGGCAAACTCGGTGGGACCGATTCGCTTGTTTCGGTTGTACCAAAATGTTACGAAGGGGAAATAGAGAGTTTGCATTGCGAACTCGGTGGGAGAGAGCTCATCTCGGTTAGACCGAAACGTTACGAAGGGAAATAGATAGTTTGCAATCCCATCTCGGTGAGACCGAGATCCCTATCGGTGAGACCGAAGTGATTAGGATTTGTGGCAGTGGCTATGTCAACTGAACTCGGTGGCGCCGGATAGAAGGTTTTGGTGGGGCCGATTTTGACTTTTGGTTTGGGACATATGTGTATGTGAGAAAGTGGTTGAGGGTTTTGGAGCATATCACTAAGCATTTTGAGCAAGAAACCCATTAAGCAACATCCCATCCCCTTTTTATAGTATTGGCTTTCCTATCGACTCAATGTGATCTTGGATCACTAAAATAGAAAATGTAGAGTCTTGAGCTTGAGAAAATATGTGTCCTTATCATTTTGAGGGGTCCACATTTCTAATCCATGCCATGCCAATCATTGAACTTTCCTGAAATATTTATCTAGAGATAGCATTAGTTCAATGAGCTATATGTTGGTAATTACCAAAACCACCTAGGGATAGTTGCACTTTCATATGTGTATGTGTCCATTTATCCTCCTCTCGCACATGTTGTAGCTCGTGTACGCCTCCTTGGCCGCGTACATGATGTGAGCTTTTTTGAGTTTCTCCATCCAGGCCGAGTGCCAGGCACACTTGTCCTTGTTGCAGGAATCCTTCATGTCTCTCTCCTCCACATAGGCAAAATTGCCATGTAAGTAGGCTATAAGCCCACTATTGTAGTACTTGCTCTTAGCAGCATGGCGGACCAACCGTGTGGGGTGCGAAGTGGCTTCGCTCGTGTGGGGGATGGAGGCCATCCCACACGGGCGCTAGGTTTGAGAGGACGGCCTTGTCGTCAGTGTGTGACCTATGTGGCAACCGTCCGCTCCCCACTAGCCTCTTTGTGTACCGTGGCAACTGTCCACTACCTCTTCGCCTTTGCCTCTTGATTTGGAACTGCTGTCGCACACTCATCCTCCCGCCATTTGCCTTCACCCTTCCTTCTACCATTGTTCGATCGTCTTCTCCATGGAGGGAAGAGGCCAGAAACGACCCCGTTATTCTTGACCCGATCTGAAAGATGACGTGGTGGAGGAACTCATTGATCGGTGCAACGTCATCACCTTGGCTAGCTTGGCATGTTCGTTCAAGACCATTCTCGACTCAACAAATAACATCATTATAAAGAACCCAAGGGTTCAGGGGCGGTTTGATCTCCCCTATCTTCTTCGCCATGACGCTGGTCGCCGGCGTGGGAACGACGATAGCCTTGCCTTGTGCAAGTTGATGCCGCTTGATAATGATAAGTGTGATGTTAAGATGCCATCGCTTGAAGGTAAGGATTGGGCAAGCACAAATGGAGATTGGGTTGTTTATATTTGGTATAACGGCGAGTGGGAACTTGTGAATGTGTACACTCGTCAGAGATTTGCACTTCCAAAAATCACGGACTGCCATGAGGTTGAGCACACAGCTGATCTACGTACGTTCAAATATGATCATCGTGTCTGTCGTCTATAGAAGATAGCAATTTGTCGAGTTCCCAACCGCTCTTGGGATTACACGAACTACCATGTTGTTGCTATCTTCAACAAGCTTGTTGCCGTCATTACTTCCACACTTTGATGGATATTGCTCAAAAATCAATTTCTGTACACGGATGAGTACTGTGATGCAATTCAATAAGAGCATCTTGTGTTTGCTGCCACCACTCGTGGCACTGTTTTTGCATGGTATCCAGATTGTTTCGGTACGTTTGTGTTCCACCGTAATTAGAATTGTTTCATCCACATGCATGTGAGTTAGTATCCCAGTACTAATTAACCTTCTTGTGTTTCCAAGGTCCTTTGAACATTCCACCACCTATACTTGAAATTTTTTATAACCAAGGGGGAGATGACGATGGTGATGATCACGAGCATGAGGACGAGCAGGACATATATATTCAGTGGTGCCTAGCAACTTATTCCGATGGATCACCTCTTCTTGTATGTATACATGGCAGTGTTGATGTTACTAAGGAAGCATGCGTTGTCTTCCATGGTCGCACTCTCAGGACCTATTCCAACATCTGTTGCATGGTATTCGGGATGGATACTAATGTGCTAGCGCCGGAACATTTTGAATGTTTCCGTATTGATAGTCTTGGAGGAAACTCACCCTTCCTTGGACAAAACTATCCAATGATGGTGAAAGGCGATTCACTGCTGTTGGCACAATGTTACTACCATTTATGAGAAGCAATTGTATCTATACCTCGGACAATGCAATGGTTCCCTACCCTGGCTATCACAATATCCATCTTGGTATCGTCCGCTTCAGCCTGAATGATGAGTCATGTGTTGGTCTCGATATTGACAAAAGCTAGCCTTGGCCAAACGCTTACTTATGGTTCAAAGCAAGCGTTTCCAACGCCGAGGATTGGTTGAGCTAAAGTTCATTTCATTGCTTGTTATTTGTTGTGTGATAACAAATTTAGTATTTACTGGCATGTTTTATTGGAAATAATCTATTATCCAACATGTATCCTTGTTTTCGTTGTGTGTTGATGACTTGTTGTACTCCCTTCGTTCCATAATGTAGTGCATATAGATTTTCTAAAAAGTTAAACTTTACATACTTTGACCAAGTTTATAGAGAAAAATATTTGTATTTATAATACCAAATATATACAATATGAAAGTACATTTTTTGGTGCATCTAATGATATATATTTGGTATTCTAGATGAATATATTTTTCTCTACAAACTTGGTCAAGGTTTGTAAAGTTTGACTTTTCAGAAAATCTATATGCTCTACATTATGGAACGGGGGGAGTATGTAATGAATGGTACATTTGCATATGCATCCCGTCAACTCACGCCTGCTCACACGGCACACGGTCGCGTGGCGGCATGTATATTGTTTTTCTATTTGGATTATTATTAATGCAGCCACTTTATTGCTTAACCGAAGCATGACACGTATCAATTGTTGGTCTAACGCTCACGGTTCAAACAAATAATCTATTTACGATATTGGTTCCCAATTATTAATAATCTCCCGTTTGTATTTACATGAGGATTACATCAAAACTGGTCTCAAATTTGGGATGTGGGTGTGTTCGTCTGGGGTTGGCGGGTGGCTCGCAGTACACTACGAGTTCTGAGCCACTGTGTGGGTTGGCCGTTTTGTTAGGCAGGCCGGTGCCACATCAGAGTCGTGAATTCGTTATTTAAAACATTACACAACCCTTTCATACATACATGTTTTGGCCACATGCAGTCAATGGTTGTCCTACACGACACTCGATACTCGTGTGTGACGCTTTCTGTGGGCCCGCGAGGTCATAGTCCATTACTTTTACGAACAGCCAGCAGTGAGGTTAATTTGACTGGCAAGGTAGAATCTTTTTTGTTTGTGTTATGGTGGTATATAGTACGTGTCGAAGAGGTGGGAGGGAACTAGCAAATATACTATATGTACGCGTCTGTGAACAAGTACACCTCACTCTGTGTCAGGACTTTTCGGTTTCCAGGCACGTGTCACATCAAAATTATGAGATTGGCTATTCAAACATCACACAACACCTCTTTGGGCCACATGCATGCAGGCGGTGGTTATCCTAGCTAGGACACTCACGTGTGACACTTCCATCTGTGGGCCCACGAGGCCATCATCGATGCATGCATGCATCACTTTAACCTACATCGGGAGAGGTTAATTAATTTCACCATCGATGATTATTCTTTTTGGGTTGTACGTATTACGGTAGAAGCGTATAGTATGCGTCGAAGAGGGAGAAGGGGACCATCATATGTAGTACGCTTCATGAACCTCGCTCTGTGTGGGTGCATGGTTTATGGTTTTTGAGGCATGTGGCACATCAAAGTTATGCATTTTGGGTATTCAACATATATATGTTTGGCCCACATGCAAAGCGATGGTGGTTGTCCTCAAGCACCCACTTAAGTGGTTATCAGCGATATCGATGCTTTCCATCTTTAGGCCCGCTTGGTCCATCACTACTTTTTGCCTAACAATGACAGAGGTTAATTTGACTTAGGAGGGGATTATTATTTTTTGCTTGTAATACGGTATATATATAGGTCATGCTCTGGGATGACATGCATGATGCAGTTTAAGCACACACACATGCATGTGTACGCATGAATCCCTCCCATCGAGTTGAAGTGGCTAGTACAATGACACGTCATGAACCGATCTCGCTTTGTGTGGGGAGTGTACAATTTTCAAAGCATGCACAACATCAATGTTGTGAAATGGTATTCAAACATGCATGCACGCATCACCTCCAGACATATATATGCATGTAGTGGTTGCCTTCGAACGATACACTCCCTCGTGTGGTTATCGGCGACAAGCCTATATATTCATGGGCCCACGTGGACATCCATGATCACCTTGAATGACAACAACATAGGTTACCATGGCAGATTCTTCATTTGGTTCGTGTTATCGTAGTATAGGTCATGGTGAGATTCATAGCTAATTAAGTTTGAGCGCATATACTATGCATGCATGCATGCATGAATCTCCGTCTCGGCTTGAAGTGTGGTGTAACATAGATATGCATCGTCAACCTAACCCTCACTCAGTGTAGGGATTTCTAGTTCGAAATCATGGTGCCACATCAAAGTTGTTCCATTGTGTACTAAAAAACACACCTCTCCATACATATGTTTGGGCCACACACATGTAGTGGTTGTCTTTGGGGACTAGCTACTTGCGTGATTATTGGTGAGCTAGCCCATCTCTGGGGTCGCATGGATGGCCATCACTTCGACCAACAACAAGAGAGAGGTTGTATGACCAAGGTGGATAATTCTTGGTCTGTTTTACGATCCATCTTCATGAGATGCCTCTCTGCCCCGCCGACTGAAAGTGTCTGTGGAGGGTGGGGCTGCTACTTTGCACTTTGCTAGGTGAACCTCGGTTGGGGGGCATGCATTCATAGCTTTGGATTCCCTTCGTGCCGACATGAGGGGGGGCTGCTAGCTACTTCACACTTTGCTAGGTGAACCTCGGTTGGGGGGGCATGCATTCATAGCTTAGGATTCCCTTTGTGCCGAGACGAGGGAGGGGGCTGCTAGCTACTTCACACTTTCCTAGGTGAATCTCGGTTGGGGTGGAGGGGCATGCAATCATAGCTTAGGATTCCCTTCGTGCCGAAACGAGGGGGATGGGGGCAAGCAATACCGTGCGCTTTGGGAGATAAGTGCCACATCGAAGTTGCATTTGGTATTTGAAAATCAAACCTCCCTTTTCATACATAAATTTGGTCCACATGCAAGTGTGTTCGTGTTCTGACCCTCTCCCGCGTCATTTTTGCCAAATTTATGAACATTAGACAAGTTAGATGACGCAACAGACATGGTTCACTCAAACTAACTATGTGCATTGGGCTCCACGAGGCTTCCAATCTCAAAAATATCTACCCGCCTGCAGCTTTTTTCTGTTTGATAACACACGGTTATTGTGTTTTGACTGTGTGTGATGTATCTTGTTCCCAATCCCGCCTGCATCCCTCGAAAATATCTGACCGCCTCGAGGGTTTTTCTATTTCATAACACACGGTTGTTATCTCTGGACCGTGTGCAATGCACCATCACCAAAATTTTCAATAGCCCCGGTATTTCACTCCCGCGTTTGACTCCTGCATAGTAAAATTTTCAGTACCCGCATCATTTCCTCAAACACACCC
>LR738710.1:435764377-435829217 GCA_902687465.1 Secale cereale | reverse complement strand
ACTTAGGCGAATCGGGTTCGCGGCTAAGCCCCCGAGTGAGAGGGTGGCTCTTCACTCGGAGTGGTTTTCGTAACTTAGGCGATTCCAAGCTGTGTTGTATTTGTGGCGGAGCTCGGAAGACAGAGCCACGTTGTACTTATGACGTAGCTCGGAGGACCGCAGCTAAGCCCCTGAGTGAGAGGGTTGCTCTCCACTCGGAGTAGTTTTGTAACTTAGGTGAATCAGGTTCGTGGCTAAGCCCCCGAGTGAGAGGGTTGCTCTTCACTCGGAGTGGTTTTCGTAACTTAGGCGATTCCAAGCTACGTTGTATTTGTGGCAGAGCTCGGAAGACAGAGCCACATTGTACTTATGATGCAGCTCGGAGGACCGCTGCTAAGCCCCCGAGTAAGAGGGTTGCTCTTCACTCGGAGTAGTTTTGTAACTAAGGCGAATCGGGTTCACGGCTAAGCCCCTGAGTGAGAGGGTTGCTCTTCACTCAGAGTGGTTTTCGTAACTTAGGCGATTCCAAGCTACGTTGTATTTGTGGCGGAGCTCGGAAGACAGAGCCACGTTGTACTTATGACGTAGCTCAGAGCACCGTAGCTAAGCCCCCGAGTGAGAGGGTTGCCTTTCACTCGGAGTAGTTTTATAACTTAGGCGAATCGGGTTCGTGGCTAAGCCCCCCGAGTGAGAGGGTTGCTCTTCACTCGGAGTGTTTTCGTAACTTAGGCGATTCCAAGCTACATTGTATTTGTGGGGGAGCTCCGAAGACAGAGCCACGTTGTACTTATGACGCAGCTCGGAGGACCGCAGCTAAGCCCCCGAGTGAGAGGGTTGCTCTTCACTCGGGGTAGTTTTTGTAACTTAGGCGAATCGGGTTCGCGGCTAAGCCCCCGAGTGAGAGGGTTGCTCTTCACTCGAAGTGGTTTTTTGTAACTTAGGCGAATCGGGTTCGTGGCTAAGCCCCCGAGTGAGAGGGTTGCTCTTCACTCGGAGTAGTTTTTGTAACTTAGGCGAATCGGGTTCGTGGCTAAGACCCTGAGTGAGAGGGTTGCTCTTCACTCGGAGTGGTTTTTTGTAACTTAGGCGAACCGGGTTTGCGGCTAAGCACCCACTGGGGGATTTTGAAGACCAGCATCTTAGAAACCAACAATCATTAAGGGATCGTTGCAAACTCGTCTTTGAAATAAACCGGAAAATCATTATCACAACTCGACTGTTCGAGTGTTTCTAGTGTAGAAGCGGCGGAGCAGGTCCGCGTTTCACGAACGAGGTTCGTCTTTCTTCTTAGCGATGATGTAGAGGCCATACGCTCCATTGTGCAGCACCTTGGTGATGACGAAGGGGCCTTCCCTGGCCAGGGCGAGCTTGTGTGGTCGATTCTGATGCACTCGAAGAACCAGGTCTCCTTCCTGAAATGCTCGGCTTCGGACGTTGCGAACATGGAATCAACGCAGGTCTTGTTGATAGATGGTCGACCGGATCAAGGCCATCTCACGTTCCTCCTCCAAGGGGTCGACTGCATCCTGACGAGCTTGCTCTGCCTTGGCTTCGGAGAAGAGTTCCACTCGGGGGGCATTATGTAAAAGTCACTCGGCAGCACGGCTTCAACTCCATAAACCATGAAGAAAGGGGTACGACCAGTAGACCGGTTTGGAGTTGTCCTCAGATCCCATAAGACAGACGGTAGTTCGGTTACCCAAGCTCCGGCGGTATGCTTAAGGTCACGCATGAGCCGTGGCTTCAGGCCTTGGAGAATCAAACCGTTTGCCCTTTCCGCCTGTCCATTCGACCGCGGATGTGCCACGGAGGCATAGTCGACTCGTGTTCCTTGAGAAGAACCGAAAGCTCTGAATTCATCCGAGTCAAAGTTGGAGCCCCTGTCTGTGATGATGCTGTGGGGGACTCCATATCTGAATATCAATTCCCTGATGAAGCTGATGGCGGTGCTCGACTCGAGGTTCTTGATGGGCTTGGCCTCAATCCATTTGATGAACTTGTCGATTGCCACGAGCATGTGAGTGAATCCGCTTCTGCCTGTTTTGAAGGGGCCGACCATGACTAAGCCCCACACGGCAAAGGGCCAGACTAGTGGAATGGTCTTCAGAGCAGACGTTGGCTTGTGGGACATGTTGGAGTAGAACTGGCAGCCTTCACACTTAACCACAATATCCTTGGCCATCTCGTTGGCTCGGGGCCAATAAAACCCGGCTCGATACGCTTTGGCCACGATAGTCCGAGAGGAAGCATGGTGGCCACAAGTCCCCGAGTGAATATCATTCAGAATCAGTCGACCCTCCTCTTGGGTGATGCAGCGCTGAGCGACTTCGGTGAAACTTTCTCTGTAGAGTTGACCCCGAATGACGGTGAACGCCTTGGATCGACGGATGATCTGGCGCGCTTCTTCTTCGTCTTCCGGGAGTTCTTGCCTGAGCAGATATGCCATGTATGGCACAGTCCAGTCGGGCATAATCACTAAAACCTCCATGATCAGGTCGACCACTGCAGGCACTTCGACTTCAGTCGGATCTGACACACTGACTGGCTGTGGGGGTTCCTCCGTGAAGGGGTCTTCTTTGACTGAAGGGGTGTGCAGATGTTCCAGAAACACATTCTTGGGTATAGGCTTCCGACTCGACCCAATTTGAGCGACGTCATCGGCAAGCTGATTCTTGGCTCTGGGCACGTGATAGAGCTCTAAACCTTCAAACTTCTTTTCAAGCTTCCGTATTGCACTGCAATAACTGGTCATTGTCGGGCTCCTGACGTCCCATTCCTTCATCACTTGGTTCACCACTAAGTCTGAGTCGCCGTAGACCATCAGGCAACGAACCCCGAGTGAGATGGCCATGCGCAATCCGTACAAAAGTGCTTCATACTCAGCCTCGTTGTTCGATGAGTCAAAGTGGATTTGAAGGACGTAACTGAGCTTGTTGCCCCTGGGAGATACCAGGACCACGCCTACACTGTATCCATTCAACATCTTGGATCCATCGAAGAACATAGTCTAGTGATCCTACTGAACTTGAATCGGCAGCTCTTGTTCTATCCACTCGGCCACGAAATCTGCTATACCTTGAGACTTGATGGCTTTCTTCGCTTCAAACTTGATATCTAACGGAAGAAGTTCAATCGCCCATTTTTCCACTCGACCGGTTGCGTCTCGGTTGTTTAGAATCTCCGACAGAGGGGCGTCGCTGACGACTGAGATTGTATGATCCGAGAAGTAGTGGGCAACCTTCTTTGCGGTCAAGTAAATCCTGTACACAAGCTTCTGGTAATGCGGGTACCTTTGCTTGGAGGGAGTCAAAACTTCGGATATGTAATAGATTAGGTGCTGGATGTTGTAGGTCTTGCCTTCTTTTTCCCGCTCGACCGTGAGTACAGTGCTGACAACTTGTCTGGTGGCTGCAATGTATAGTAAGAGAGGCTCTTTGTTGACTGGGGCAGCAAGCACCGGCTGGGTGGACAGCAGGGCTTTGATCTCTTCAAACGCTGCTTCGGCTTTGGAATTTCACTCGAACTTTTCTGATTTCTTCATCAATTGGTAGAGAGGCAATGCCTTCTCACCGAGACGAGAAATGAATCGACTCAATGCGGCCAAGCAATCAGTAAGGTTCTGGACGTCGTGTATATGCTCGGGGCATTTCATTCGGAGGATGGTGCTAACCTTTTCTGGGTTGGCGTTGATTCCTCGTTCGAAAACGAGAAAACCGAGTAGCTTGCTGCCAGGAACTCCAAACGTACACTTCGATGGATTGAGCTTGATATCATAGCTTCTCAAATTTTCAATGTCTCAGCGAGGTCAGTCAACAGGTCGGAACCTTTCCGCAACTTGACCACAATGTCATCCATGTATGCTTCGACGTTCCGACTGATTTGCTTCAGCAGGCACTTCTGGATCATGCGTATGAAGGTAGTGCCGGCATTTTTGAGACCGAAAGGCATGGTGACATAACAGAAACACCCGAAGGGGGTGATGAAAGTTGTCTTGATTTCGTCGGGTCCGAACAGACGGATCTGATGGTACCCGGAATACGCGTCCAGAAAGGACAAACGCTCGCATCCCACAGTCGAGTCGACTATCTGATCGATGCGGGGAGAGAAAATGATCCTTCGGGCAGGCCCGATTGATATGCTTGAAATCGATGCACATGCGGAGAGACTTGTCCTTCTTGGGAACCATGACGACATTGGCGAGCCACTTGGAGTGGTAGATCTCGCGGATGAACTCAGCTACCAGAAGCCGAGCAACTTTCTCGCCAATTGCCTTTCTCTTCTCCGCAGCGGACCGACGGAGATGTTCCTTCACAGGCTTCACTTTTGGGTCGACTCGCAAATGGTGCTCAACAAGTCCCCTGGGTACACCTGGCATGTCTGATGGTTTCCATGTGAAGATGTCCCAGTTCTAACTGAGGAACTGGATGAGCGCTTCTTCCTATTTGCTGCCGAGTGTAGTGGAAATGTGGGTCGGTGCTGCATTGGGGTCGGTGGGGTGAATGTGTATGGGCTTCGTCTCCCCAGACGACTGGAAAGCTGACTCGGAAGCCGGCTTCTTGGCCCGCAGCAAGTCACTCGGATCCACGCTTTTCCGGTACTCCTCCATCTCTACTGCTGCCATCTGCTCGTCAGCGATCTTCGAGCCTTTCTGGAAGCACTCTTCCGCTTTCTGACGGTTCCCCGTGACGGTTACGTCGTTGGGTCCCGGCATCTTCAGCTTGAGGTATACATACCACGGTCGAGCCACGAACCTGGCGTAGGAGGGCCTACCCAGAATGGCATGATAAGCACTGTTGAAGTCTACCACTTCAAACGTCAGCTTCTCTTTGCAAAAAAACTTCTTCGAGTCGCCAAAGACTACGTCGAGTGTGATTTGGCTAAGTGATTCGGCCTTCTTCCCGGGGATGACCCCGTGGAACCTCATGTTGCTTTCACTCAGCTTGGACATCGGGATGCCCATATCCCTGAGGGTTGCTGCATACAGAATATTCAAACCACTGCCTCCATCCATCAGGATCCTGGTCAGACGTGTGCCCTCGACCACTGGGTCGACCACCAGCGCCTGCCACCCAGGGGTAGCAATGTGGGTAGGGTGATCAGACTGGTCGAATGTGATGGGGGTCTGGGACCACTTCAGAAACGTGGTGGTTGCCGAGGCAACCATGTTGACTTCTCTGTTGATGACCTTCAGTCGACTTTTGCTCTCGACGTCTGTGAAGATCACTAAAAGGAGTTGATCTGGGGGTATCCTCCATCCCCTTCCTTGTCCTCGGTCTCCTCTGACACATTTTCCTTCTCAGTCCACTGATCTTTCTGGAAGTTCTGGATCAGGAGACGGCACTGTCGAGTGGTGTGCTTGGGATACACCAAGTTTCCCTCTTCATCTTTCTTCATGTGAATAGGACACGGCTGGTCGAGTACATCATTCCCAGCTTGATCCTTTACTTTCTTGGGGACCCAGGGCTCCTTCGACTTTCCTTTGCCTCTCCCTTGGTTGACTACCGCAGCTTTGCCCTGAGCGGCTGCTCGGCCTTGCGCTTGGGCTTCCGATTGGAATTCTGATCATCTTGTCCAACTGGTTTCTTGCCACTGCGGAGCCGATCAGCCTCTTCACCGTTAGCATACCGACTGGCAATCTCCATCATCCGGGACAGGGACATATCGCCCGTTCAACCAAACTTCAAATTCAGCTCTCGGTATTGCACGCCCTCCTTGAAGGCGCAAACTGCTTGTTGCTCAGACACATTTTCCACCGTGTGATGCAAGGTGGTCCATCGCTGTATGTAATCCCTCAAGGTTTCACTTGGCTTCTGCACGCAATGTTGAAGCTCCGCGAGACCAGCAGGCCGCTTGCAGGTGCCCTCGAAGGTCCGGATAAACACTCGGGCCAGCTCCTCCCAACTGTAAATACTCCTAGGGGCTAACTGATTGAGCCACGCCCGAGCCGAACCGCCCAGCATCAGAGGAAGGTGCTTCATTGCTACGTCGTCGTTGCCGCCTCCGATCTACACAGCCACTAGGTAGTCCTCTAGCCAGGTGTCGGGTTTCGACTCGCCGGTGAAATTATTTACCCCCGCCGTCAACCTGAAGTTTGGGGGGATCTCAGCGGCCGTGATGGCACTGCTAAAACACTCGGGCCCAGAGACAGGTGCTCGGCTTCCACTCGGACGATCTCTGCCTTGCTCTTCTCTAAATGCCCTGTTCCGGTCGACCAGCCCCTACACAAGGATAGACCTTGCATCGAAGCCGGGCCTCCGGGGATCTGGGGGAATCCTCCGCTCATCGTCGCGTAAGCGCCTGCCTTCGTGCCGCCTGGGCGAGAACGATCCGCTTCCCGGAGGAGGCGTAGGCACTCGACGGCGGTTGTGATGACCGGGTCAACGGTCATATTGCTCGTCATTCCGACCCAGATGCCGGTCTTGCCGTGGGCCACGCTCCTCATGCCTTGGGGGCGTTCTTGGACAGTGGGCTGACCAAACGGTGTCTGCAGCCACCGATCTGCTGTGAATCCTGTTGCGCGTTGAGAAACAGCTATGTTTTTCTCCTCAGCCGTTCGGAGCAACGCCCGGATCTGCTGAAGGCCTCTCCCAGCCTCCGACTGAGATGGTTGAATAGACTCCGTGATGCGAGCCGCGGCTTCGAGGTTCTGGACTGGTGTGCGGAACACCTGAGTCTCACGCGGGTGCGACTGCCGCAGTCATCGACTGGACTCGGGAACCAGTCGGCGGGCCTGCTCGTCGAGTGCGCGCTGGATATTTTCCAAGCACACGCGCTCGGCCATGGTGGCCAAGAGCGTGGCCTCTATGGCCAGAGCCTCTGGAGAATCTCCCACGATGGGAGTGAAGAGCGCGTCTTCATTGCAGCGACAGAGCTCGTCCCTCTGCTCGGCAGTGAGGGGTTGAGGAATGTATCTGTCGTTGTCGTATGAACGGCCGCCACCACTGCCGCTGTCGCCACCGCGAGGAAAACCCGGCGGGCTGTGGCGTGAGTCGACCATAAGGACCTCTGCTGCGGGATCGCTGCTCCCGCACTCGGAAACTGAATCCATGAGCTCGACTGACGGATCGACCGGCCCATAGAGGTAACCGTCGGGCTCGATGGCCGCGACCTGAGGGGTGGCCGTCTGGCGGGCCACCGCATGTTACACCCACCGCTGGAGCCGTGAGCGACCGGATCGCTTGCGACGGTGTCCGGCGGGGATGGAGGACGATGTAGGAATCGGTAGGTACTGAGTGGACGGTTGCCGAGGAGGACGCCGCAGGCGCTTGCGCGGAAATGTGCGGCCCCGTGGACGGGCAGCGCCTCGACGTCGAGAGGAGACTCCTGGAGCCAGGCGGAGTCGTCGGCGACGAAGACGACCGCGCCGAGCCGGATCTCGCGGCCCAACACCAGACCACCACCGAAAACATTGACGAAGGAGGTCAGAGAAAAGATTGCAACCTCACCAGAAGTCGCTAAGATGCCCTGCCCCACGGTGGGCGCCAACTGTCGTGGTTCTAGGTCTGACAGTACGAGTAGGGGGTACGAATGGGGAGGCAAGGCCCTAGCTATGGTGAAGTTGTACACAAGGTGTTTTACGAGTCCAGGCCCTTCTCGGAGGAAGTAACAACCCTACGTCTCGGTGCCCGGAGGCGGTCGACTGAAGTGTGTATAGGTGTGTGTTACAGGGGTGCGAACCCTTGTACTAGAGGAGGGGGTGGCTTATATAGTGCGCCAGGACCCCAGCCATGCTCCACGTTACTAAGGGTTCAATGTACATTAAGGCGGACGTTACTGAAAACGTCTGCAGTAAATAGTAATAAAGGCATTCACTACGTTGAGTAAATCCCAGATCGTTGCTGTCCTAAGGGGCCTTTGACCTTCGGGGGTCAAGTGCCTTGGATGGGTCGAGTGAAGTTGAGTCGTCTGGTAGGTGGGGTCCAGTCGAGTGGGATGTCCTCTTGGGCTGTCTCAGTCGACTGTCCTTATCATCATCGGTTTTGTCTTTTGATCTTCTGGGGTAGTGACCTTGGGGTGGGTACCTTGGTCAGGCCTGTGACCCTACCCTAGGTCTGTTGCCGTTTGCTAAGCGTGTGCAATGTCAGACAATATCGCAAACTATGCAGGCAAACTAAATGTTTTTGATAGTTGCATTATCATACACGATTCGCAACCATGAACCGTTTCGGATGAAGTATGCATCATAAACGTTGCACCACAGAATAGCGTCTGCGATAGTTGTCGTGTACGACGATGTTACGACGGTCCGACGTTTCGTAATCCTATCCGACACTCCTACAACGATTAGCTAGTCTTCCTAATTAGTTATCGCATACGGTTTGGGACAAGCGAATGTGTGTTATTGTATGCTTATCATACATGTTCTATAATAATGAATCATTTGTGATGGGTCGCACATCGTAAACATAGCACCACAGAATACAGGCTCTGATGGCAATGCGAGCACAAACGAGTAGGAGTAGTATATATGTATCTTGGCTCCCTATCCCCTATGGTTTCTGGGTCATGTGGGAAGGACCGCCCTATTGCCCACACTCACTTGGCGACGGTTCCAAATGCCATCGCGGAAAGGGGTTAAAAACCATTTGTATAGCACCGACGCGTACCAGTGGAGGTCTTCATGAACAAGCAAGTTGGATGCACACCCACTTAGTTTCATTTGTGAGCTTTCATACACTTATAGGTCTAGTGCATCCCTTGCACGGCAATCCTTACTCCTTGCATTGATATCGATTGATGGGCATCTCCATAGCTCATTGATCCGAGATTTTATTCCTTCTCCTATTTGATCCCAACCACCGCATTCTATTCAACCCATAGTGCTATATCCATGGCTCATGCTCATGTATTAACTGAAGTGGAAAATACCGAAGCGCGTTAGAAGTACGATCCAATTGCATGGTTTGACACCAAGGTGCTCATAATTTATACTTTATGCACAAAAGACTGAGTGTGTCATGCTTGCCACAATTAAGTGTATAGAGGTTGTTTCCTTTAGCTCCATTAATATGAAATACAATGATGAATTACATTGATGTATTGTTTTGTTCTTTCGACATCAAAGTGATAGACTATTGCCTTGAATCACTCGTGTCTTAATATTCATGCCATGATTAGATTACATGACCAAAATTATCCTAGGTAGCATTCCACATCAAAAATTATCTTTTTTATCATTTACCGTGTCAAGGACGAGTAGGAATTAAGCTTTGGGATGTTGATATGTGTCCGTCGTATCTATAATTTTTGATTGTTTCATGCCAATATTCTACAACTTTTACATACATTTGGCAACAATTTATATGATTTTCTTGGACTAATATATTGACCCAGTGCCTAGTTCTAGTTCCTGTTTGTGCATGTTTTTTGTTTCACGGAATATTCGTATCAAACGAGGTCCAATCGCGATGAAAATTTACAGAGATTTTTGGGAATATATGTGATTTTTGGGAAGAAGAATCAACATAAGGGGTGGCCCACATGCCCCACAAGCTTGAAGGGCGCGCCCCTGCACTTGTGGCCACCTCGAAGGTTGGCTGGGGGTGTCCTTCAGCCACAAGATCTTATATCCGGAAGAAAGTCGTGTTAAAATTTCAGCCCAATCGGAGTTATGGATCACCAGATATTTAAGAAATGGTGAAAGGCCAGAAAACGGGGTCGCAAAACAGAAGATAAACACAGAGAGATACAATCTTGGAGGGGCTCCCGCCCCTCAGTCGCCATGGAGGCCATGGACCATAGGGGAAACCCTCCTCCCATCTATGGGGGGTGTTAAGAAAGAAAAATAAGGAGGGGGCTCTCTCCCCCTCTCTCCTGGTGGCGCTGGAGTGCCGCCGGCGCAAGGATCATGACGGCGATCCACACCAACAATCTCGCTACTATCAAGACCAACTTTCTCCCCCTCTATGCAAAGGTTTAACACCTCTTCTCCCCGTTGTAATATCTACTTAAACATGGTGCTCAACGCTATATATTATTATCCAATGATATGTGGCTATCCTATGATGTTCGAGTATACTGGTTTTGTCCTATGGGTTGATTGATGACCGTGATTGGTTTGAGTTGCATGTTTTATTTTGGTGTTGTCATATGGTGCCCTCCATGTCACGCAAGCATGACAGATCCCTGTTGTAGGGTGTTGCAATATGTTCATGATTCTCTTATGGTGGGTGGCTAGAGTTACAGAAGCTTACATCCGAGTAAGGTGGTTGTTGCGTATGGGAATAAAGAGAACTTTATACTTAATGCTATGGTTGGGTTTTACCTTAACGATCTGTAGTAGTTGCGGATGCTTGATAGAGTTCCAATCATAAGTGCGTATTATCCAAGTAGAGAAAGTATGTTAGCTCATGCCTTTCCCTCATATAAAATTGCAATAATGATTACTAGTCTAGTTATCGATTGCCTAGGGACAAATAACTTTCTTGTTACAAAAACCTTCCTACTAAACACCTAACTTTATTATCTTGCAAATTACCCATAGTTTTATTCTCTCTAGGTACTTCTAGTTTTATTCTTGCAAACTATCCTATCACACCTACGAAATAGTTTCATACTTGTTCTTGGTAAACCGAACGTTTAGTGCGCGTAGAGTTGTATCAGTGGTCGATAGAACTTGAAGGGAACATAAATTCTACCTTTAGCTCCTAGTTGGGTTCGACACTCTTACTTATCAAGAAAGGCTTCAATTGATCCCCTATACTTATGGGTTATCGAGCCTCAAACTCAGTTGGCATGAGGGGCCAGTTGACGATTTATGTGAATTCATTCTTTGAAGGTTCAGTGGAGGTTGTACAGGTACGCTAGGTGTTCCTTGTACTACTTCATGATATGCAAGTGGCATAGCTTGAGTAGTGTATTTTTGAAAATATCTGGGTCACCAAAGCCATTGCCTGGCACTGGTCTGGTAATGAGAAGGAGACGTGGCGTGGTTAGGGGATGTTAGTGCATGTATACTAATAGAACTAGCAATAATTTTACTGTATTTTCTTTAGATTTTGGCTGCCGGTGGTACCTGTGAGGATGCATGTCGGAGCTTTCTCTCTCATGCACTTTATAAGTGTTCTAAATAGCCACCTACAAATGGTTAGGGCGAAAGAAAAGAGTCTGGTCTGCAAATGGTTGTTAGTACCAATGAACACCCCAAGTGGCATATGGTACTTTTGCTCTTATATGTGGTGTCAAATGTCACACAGTCACCAAAATCTTGGTATACATATTTTTTTCACCCTGTCAGACCCATCAAGCTTTATTTTGTAGAAGAATTCATTGTATATCGCTTTCATATCCCTAAAGAAGGTTGATAGTCTTGAGGACATCGTCCATATCACCCATCCTTGAATTCTTTGCTTTCCTGCATAGTAAACATGAAAGGTGAGTGCAAAGTGCATGTTGAACATGCATTAGGTAAGGCGTTGCATACTCAGTTTGAACTGATAGTGTAAAGGGGGGGGGGTCCGTGAGGAGAACAAGTTCGTACTTACGTGTTAATCAAGTCTCGGGCAGTCATTTCGAGGAAGTATCCATCGGAGTCATCACCGCTCAGTATGCTCATGATTTTCGTGTGTACAATGCCTATGAACTGCAGGTCTTGACGCACTCCATGATTGTGGTGTCAATTTTTTTGTGGGAGTGTAGGAAGACAAAGCATTTGCGGGCTCACAGTTAGCATGTGGTTTTGTTCCTGGTGTTACTCCTTTACGATAAGTGTTCCATCGTTTTCATACTCCATTCTCATTCTAGCTTTGTAGTTAGTCCTGCTAGTGGTCTTGTTCCTCTATCTATTGACCTCTGAGACCTTCGATTCATATGTTCCATAGCACGTGCACAAAAGGTACACTTTGGTGTCGACCTTAGAACCTACCCTCACAACAAAACCCGCGGTCCTTGCGTAGACGTTGTAGAAATGCTTTTCTTCTTTGAAAGTTTGAAAATGCATCTCTAGCCTTGCGAGTATGTAAGCGCCAATGGTAGGATGCTGCACGCAACAATGAAAAAGAAAAACACGGTGAGTAAAATGTGAGATGGGTGGTGTCGGTGCAACAAACCTTGACGTATGTTGCCCAGACTGTACACAGGCACAAAGGCGAGGTTGCAACATCCAAGACCACACCAAGCACAAAGACGTTAGACCTTTGAGAAATCAAGGCGCTGATCAAGAACACAATGGTCAAGATAAAAGAGCAAGATACCACTAAAGAAAAAGCTCCCTTGCTGGGCAGGCGAGCCTGGTGAGGTCGAGGTTGCCCCGAAGACAAGTCCCAAGACTGCCCCGTAGGCCTGCAGGGGACGCTGAGGGCGGATTCCCCGGCCAAGGCTCCACGGCTCCACCTCACAGCAACACAAGTCATCAATCGGTAGGTGTCAAGCCCCCAAGTTACTAAGTAGCTGTTATTTGGTACGTGGCAGCAACTTCCGAAGGAAATAACCTCCAAATGACACCCGTCCAGCAGCATGTCACGCAGGCAGGTGAGAAGGTGGCCGAACGGCCCAGCAAGGCTTGCCAGGCTATGCTACAATGTGACACTAAGCTGTGCATTTAATGCGCCATGTCCTGTCTATAGAGTTAGCTTTTATAGCACTGTTTGCTATCTAATCAATACGCAATGACTGATTTGCCATTGTGGTGACCCCTTGATCTACAAAAGCGGGCCGTGGCCACCTTAGAGAGGATTCAGACCTCTGTACACTCATACGCGTGTAGCTGCTCTCGCCCTGAGGCAACCTTGTCGGGCTAGAGCGATGCGTCTCCACCACGGTCCCACATCAATCCACCAAAGCGGGAGTAGGGTTTTACGGCTCGCGGTGGCCTGAACCTGGGTAAAAAATTACCCATGTGATCGCTTCCATGCTGCTTTGCGCCCTCTGCTCTTTGTGCAATGTGATCTTCCCCACTGCCAAACCACAAGGGGCTGATGGCCCCATAGGTGGCCGTGTTTTCTGATGACATCTTTGGCGCGCCAGGTAGGGGGAAGCACTTGTGCGAACCCGAGAGTGTACGCAATGCATCATATTCATTGTCATTTTCTTCATCGACAACTTCATCATCCATGGCGCCCAAGAAAAGCCCGGTGCTGCAGCTCACCCGTCCACCTAGAAATACCCTCCGCATGCGGCCGCGGGGCTACAAGGATGCACAGGGACGTGGACACTGCGGGGGACGTGGCCGGCATAGGCAGCGTGGTCAGCACCTCCCCTGTCGCCGAAGCGGGAGTAGGAGGCACTAGAGAAGGACATCACCAACAACATCCCGGCGGCCATGCTCCGCAGAGTCCGGGTGGGGACCAGTGGCAAGTCCTGGAAGACGGGCAGAGGGAAGACGCGCGCATCACCATCGACCGTCGCCGCGAAACCAGCCGCCCGTTTGATAGGTGCAATGGCCCCAACGTCGACGAGCCCACGCCTTCACTCGTCACCTAAGGCAAATCTGTTGGCCATCTACTCGCACGTTCAAGCCAGAGATACCCGAGAAGTACGATGGAACGTTAAACCCAGTAGAGTTCTTGAGCATCTACACCATCGATGTTGAAACTGTCGGGGGAAGAGATGAGAAGGTGTTCGCCACTAACTTCCTTTTGGCACTAAAGCCAAATGCGAGGTCTTGGCTGATGCACCTACCGGAGAACTCCATCTCGACCTGGACTAACCCGTGCCATGAGTTCGTTGGCGTCTTCAAGGGCGGCCATCAAGAACCAGGGCGGCCTAGCGACTTGCAGCTCCTACTGCAGAAGGAAGGAGAGAGTCTACGGAAGTACATGAAGAGGTTCAGTCGAGTTCACAAGAACGTTCCTTACGTCGACCCAGCAACTGCGATAGTTGCATTCCGGTCCAACCACTAGTACAGTGAGCTCCTAAACAAATGGTTTTTAACCCCTTTCTGCGACGGCATTTGGAACCGTCACCAAGTGAGTGTGGGCGATAGGGGGGGTCCTTCCCACATGACCCAGAAACCGTCGGGGATATGCCCTCCTGGCACACACGTTCGGCAAAATGAGGTCGTGTGCGACCGACGAGCGCTCAAATACGAAAATACGTACAGTAGATCTAAAAAATACAATTATACGGGGAAATTATTTCCGGTCGCAAGTACATCCCACACAGTCAGTCCCTACTAAACGTTTCCGTTCGTATGTACATCCCACACAGTCGCTCCAAGGAAAACATTTCCGTTCACAAGTACATCACACACAATTTTTCCCATTAAATCGCTTGCGTTATTGAATATATCACGCATGGTCCATGGAAGAAACTGTGTGGCAAAGTATGTCCATCACACACTATTTTCATGTGGTAAACGTTTGCGCAAGTTGGCCTAACGCAAAAAGTTTTCAAGAGAAAGGCGCGTGTGATTGTTCATTGATCCAACACGGTTTATTCCTAGAAACTGTGTGCATTGCCTGAGGTAATCGCCCACGGTATTTTTTCAACAACCGTTTGTAATAGCAAAACCCAATTAGCAGGCTAATTATCTGATTATTCATAATCCATTTATTAATCTAATTGGCAGTTCATATTAAGCACACAATATATTTCATTTTCATAATTTAAATACATCAGAGTACAACATCATATAGCTTCAGCACTCAGCTACCCCATTACACAACAATACTAGGACCAAGTTTCACATACAACATCTATAACCTTTCGAAATTAGCATCATAGACGGTACATAGATAGATGTATCTCATCTGGAAAACTGCTAAAGCAGAAGGCGGATATTGAGCCTTCATTGATATTGAAGATCTTTGTAACTTTATGCCAGTGCTTGTGGATGATTGATCGTCCATCCTTCGCCCTCTTTAGGAAAACTTCAATATTGAACCGTGGGTGTTGTATGAATACCTTCCTCACCTCTTGACCATACAGGTGGTTTGAGAGGTAATCGTTAGTGAACTGCTTTGGAAAGGCCTGAAAACAAGGATGTGCATAAATATATTCTCTATATTGGAAATGGGGCAAAGTAATAAAAAAGGCAAGGTATAATAGCAAGTACCATCCTGTAGTGAACTGATGTCTTCTTCATTGTGTAGACAAAGATCTTGTTGTCTTTTGTCGCTAATTTCTTTATCCTAACAATCTTTCTGAGTTTCTTGACGTGAGTGATATTCATGGACAACTCATTTCCCCATATGCAAAAGGGTCGAACAGTGGGTCAAAACCTCTGACAGCAGGACCTACATGTGCAAGATCAAATTGTTAAAAACCTAAATATTAGAATGGTTCCTGCAACTGCAATGTGTTATTAGACAACAGACCATGCACGTCCTAACCTCGATTGTAAACCTTAGTGCTTCCCATTGTTTCCCTGCAACACATATAAGGTAGTTAGTCATCAGGTTAAGGAAGTGTTCGCATGCTATCAGTAAAATATGTTGACGAAATTAATCACATTGCAGATTCATCAGATTAATTGAATCCACAAGGAAAACCCATTTATCCAAAACAAGCATGATTAAGAACTAGGAAATATAGCGCTTGTATATGTTTCTCATGTATTAAGTGCAGCCAAATTCAATTTTTTCCTCGCATGCACAACAATACAAAAATCTACCCACGACAATTGGACATCTCATTTTCGAATTGAACCAAGCAGTTAACTAAACACCACAACAAATGAACCAAATATTAACTGAGCACCACATTGCACAATATAACATACTCTTTATAGAAGATCAGACAGTTAACCAAATAATTAACTACAACCAATTGTAGCAATTGTATTTGTTTCTCATGTATTTACTATAGCCATATTCAATTTGTTCCTCACATGGTATACAATAACATAATGCACCCGCAATTTTTTAAATATAAATTCGATTTATTTCTCACATGGATGACAATACAAAATTGCAGCCGGGAGAATTGAACATCACATTTGCTGAATTGAACCAAATAGTGAACTGAAGATGGCAACTAATTAACAAAACAGTTAATAAGTGAGCACCACACTGCACGACATATAGAACATATACACTAGAGCAACATATTGCATGGTAAAATTAGATAGCACAAGTCACTTGAATTTGTAAAGGAAAGGCAGGAACATCACATGCAACGGGTATACTAAGCATGCTTAACCGGCGTAGCTAGCAAATGGTAGGGTGCTCCTTCGAGATCTGGGGGTCGGCACAAATCGCAGCCATCGCGACCTCATCCGCGCCTGTGGTCGCGATTTGCTTCTCCGCTGCCAAATGCTCCTTGAGGTCCTGGCTATACTGCGTGCACCATGGCTTAGTCCGGCACTTATTTGGTGGAGGGGTCGGTGATTTCGGTAGAAGCTATCGCGCTCGTGCCGACGGTAGGGGCATGTGGGATGTGGAAGGAGGAGGAGGATGGGGGCCGGGTGTCGATTACCTGCCTGGATAGGCGAGGACGAGGAGCGTGAAGGAGGGTCGCCGGCGAGGAGGCGGCGGCGCTACAAGCAAGGAGTGAAGGTTTCAACTTGGAAAGGAAGGCAAAAAGAGGGGAAATGTGGCTTTTGGTAAGGGGGAGGGAGCGGGAAGGTAGATATTTCCACGGAAGCCGAAAATTTGGAATCGCTTCAGCCGAAAAACTGGTCCGCAAAGTGTCATCAGACACGGTCCCTTATTCACAACTGTGTACAATATGTGAACATCACAAACGATTCAGATAGCTTAACCCGTGTGTCTTGAGTTTGAACGTCAAGAATTTTGGTTCGAATTTCCCTAGTTATAGTGGTCATCCACGCCAATGCATAATTTGGGTACAAAAAGGAGATTAACTATGTGCGATCTACTTGATTTATAGTACTATTCAATGACGGTGCTCCAAGATATTTTGTGCTGCATCTCACACGGTTGGTGATAATAAATTGTGTGAGATCTACTTGATTTATCATCTTGATCATTTGAATTACGTAATGGGGACACAGCTACAAAGGATGGTATTTGAATTGTTATAACTTTTATCTGAAGTGAACATGCAACTATAGGTGTGTCGTCACAAAATTAGAATTTTCAGGGTTCTTTGTACATTTTTACACATTAACTGGGTTTACCAAGCATTTTATGCGCATAATTCAAATTTGAACAACATGCACATGCTTCGGTGCATATAAACTTATCGAAAAATCAAATATGTTTCCTTGGTTGCATGCTTAGGTCCCATACAAGAAATGGGAATGAATTTCAAACACACTGCCACCGTCACTCGGCCGCAAACATTGATATACCTGGTTTTTAAATTCTAGTAAATCCAAAACTCGTCTGAAATTCTTGAAACTTGGCATGCTAAAATGTAGTGGCATCAACATGCCGTGGTAAAAAATTTGTCCCATTTGGGGCAGGTTTGGGTATAAGCTTCTCACAACAAGCGTGATGGTTTCGATAGGGAACGTGCCACCTTTGGGGACAAAACGATATCCGTTGCCTCTTATTGCTTTCAAAAAAAATTGAGTGTCAACATAAAACAACAAGAGTGTTGTGTTCAATTTTGGAATTTTCCGGGGTTCGTTTGGACATTTTTATGCATTCACTGAGTTTTCAATGCATTTATGTGCATAATTCAAATTTGAACTACATGCACATGCTCCAGTGCGTATAAATTGGTTGAAAAATCAAATATGTGTTCTTGGGTGCATGCTGAAGTCCCATGCAAGAAATGGGAATGAATTTCAAAGACGAGGGCACCGTTGATTGCCGGCAAAACAATGAGACACCTGGTTTTTAAATTCGAGTAAATCCAAAACTCGTCTGAAATTCATGAAACTTGGCATGCTATCATGGAGCGGTGATACGTCCAAAACGTATCTATAATTTCTGCTTGCTCCATGCTTCTTTTGTGTGATATTGCTATGATATTGATGCACTTCCATGCACTTTTGATCATATTTGGACTAACCTATTAACTCAGTGCACCACAGTGCCAGTTCCTGTTTTCTGCTGTTTTTCTATTTCAGGTTTCCCCTATATTAAAAGTGCTACAAAAATTCCAGGAAAAATATAGGAAAAATCAGCGTACAGGAAGCTTCGCGAAGAACCAAAGATGGGCCAGAGGGGAACCAGGGGAGGCCCAGGCGGCCACCTGGCGCGGCCCCACCCCTGGCCGCGCCAGGGGGGCGCCTGGGGCCCCTGCTCTGCCTCTGGCTGCCCCCCTTCGCATATATATCCCTCTCGTCCCGAAACCCTCGAGGACAGAACCTTTTTTCGCGATCTCGCCTCTGTTCCACCGCCGCAGCGCTTCCAAGATCGGGAGCATCAGGAGAACTCTTCCCGGCACCCTACCGGAGGGGAGAACCACCACCGGGAGCTTCTCCACCACCATGGACGCTTCCCGGATGAGTCGTGACTAGTCCACCTTGGACCATGGGTCCATGATCAGTAGCTATGTGATGTTATCCTCCCCTCTTTGCTCTTCATGGTTTAGACCTCGTGAGCTGCCCTACATGATCGATGCACATATGTAATATTTCTGCTGTTGCTTTGCTGAGTTTGCTGGGATCTGATGGATTATGAGACTATGTTCAGATTGTGTTTGAGTAATATATTTGATTCACCTCTTTTATATCTTTGTTCTTGAGTAATTCTTGCATGTTCTCCGTTGCTGTTTATTGCTTTGGCCAAGTAGTAGGTAGTAACTCCAAGAGGGAGCGTTATGCTTGATTGTGGGTTGATGCCCCTGATGACTAGCTTGAGTGACAGAAACATGAGTCTAGGGGATGTGCTGTTGCCACAAGGGAGAAAACAACGGTGCTTGTACTTGCGGGTGCAAGGATTGTTTACTTTACGCAAAGTTCTTTTAATGGAGTTGTCTGTTGCTTTGAGTTTACACTTTGGGTGGGATTCGCAACTTAATACCAGCAAGATGTTCTGGATAGATATCTCAAGGTGGATGATTAGTAGTAGATGCAGATGGATTTCGGTCTACTTGCCTTGGCGTACCGCCCATGCTTTTGAGCCTCTACCATTCTATGCAGCATAGTTAGCATTGGTTTGCGCACATAATCCTGTCAATTGCCCAGTTGTAATTTGTTTACTTCTCTTTGGTGTTTTATCGTCTTTTGGGAGAGAGACATCACTAGTGAGCATCATGGGACCCCGGTCCATATTACCACCACTGATCACACCTTCTATTTATTTCCTATTTTTATTTCCTAGTTGCAGCCATAGCTATCATTATTATCTCTTGTGTTTGATCCTTTGTAAACAACAAGGCCAGAGGGATTGACAACCTCTCTGTACTCGTTGGGAGCAAAGTTATCTGTATCTGTGTGCAGGTCCCGTCAACAGCTAAGTTTCTGGCGCCGTTGACACCTACTTGTCGACCCTCGGAGTCTCACGGGATTCGATCCTTGGTACCTTTGCCAAGGGAAATTTGCCGCTACGCTACATCTCAACCTTCCACTTGGGGAAACCAACGAGGGGCGAGAAGCCATCAAGCAAGTTTCTGGCGCCGTTCCCGGGGACTCCACTCTTCAAGATAGGGGAGTTGCACGCTATCTTTTATCTTTGCTTTTTAGTCTTGTTAGTTTACCTTTCAGTTTTTGCTTTAGTGTCCCTTACCAAAAATCACAAAAATAGTTATCTTGCTTGCTGCTGCTATGGGTTCCACCGAGAACACCAAGTTGTGTGACTTCACTAGTCATAACAACAGTGACTTTATCTGCACGCCTATTGCTACACCTGCCACTTCAGCACCTTCTTATGAGATTAAACCTGCTTTGCTGAACCTAGTTATGAAAGATCAATTCTCCGGTGCTGGAGATGATGCTGCTTTGCACTTAAATAATTTTGTTGAGCTCTGTGATATGCAAAAGTACAAAGAAGTAGATGGTGATATTGTTAATCTTAAGCTTTTTCCTTTCTCCTTGAGAGGAGGAGCTAAAATCTTGTTTCAATCCTTGCCTAGGAATAGTATAGATTCTTGGGACAAGTCCAAGGATGCCTTTATTGGGAAGTACTATCCCCCTGCTAAAATTATCCAATTAAGGAGTAACATAATGAATTTTAAACAATTGGATAATGAACACGTTGCCCAAGCTTGGGAACGCATGAAATCTCTTGTCAAGAACTGCCCTACTCATGGTTTGACTACTTGGATGGTTATCCAAACTTTTTATGCAGGCTTGAACTTTACCTCGCGGAACTTGTTAGATTCGGCCGCGGGAGGAACCTTTATGTCAACTACACTTGGTGCTGCCACGAAGCTTCTCGACGAGATGATGACCAAGTATTCCCAATGGCACACCGAACGCGCTCCAACAGGTAGGAAGGTAAACTCTGTCGAGGAGATTTCCTCCCTAAATGAAAAAGTTGACTTGATCATGTCTCTACTTTCCAAGCAATCTTCTATTGATCCTGATGATGTTCCTTTAAATTCTTTGATTGCTCAAGATCAAGTAGATGTGAACTTTATCTCTAGAAACAATTTCAATAACAATGCTTATATGAGTAATTTTGGTAGAAACCCTAGACCGTTCCCCTCTAATTCCTATGGGAACAACAATACTTATCCTAGCACCAAGAACTCCACCCCTAGAGATAGAGACATGCCTAGTTATGAGAAACTTCTAGAAATAGAGAAGGCCACTAAGAACTACATGTGCACCCAATATGAACAAAACAAGACCTTCTCGAGGCAATTAGATGAGCATACTGCTATCTTGCAAGACATTGGTAGACAACTGGAGAGCCTAAATATTGAGATTGCTAACCTCTAGACTAGGCTCACCATCACTGAGACCCAAGTTTCCAATATGTCCCACACACAAGCCACTTTGATAAACCAAATGGCAGCTAAACCTGAAGTGGTTGCACCCCTGAAGGAGGAAGAAGATAGAATTAAGAGCCTTCCTACCCACCACACTGTTGCTACTATCCAAGTTGTTGGGGATATCCAAACTCTTAGCACCCAATGCACTCCTAGTCCCATTGGACCTATTAATGGTGATGCTATGACCTCAACCGTAGAAGAAGAAACTCCTATGGCCATAGAAGCTACCAAATAAGTGAGCCTAAAGGACACCACTACCACTTTACTTGATAGTAGTGACCTTGATTTTGATAATTGCACCCTTTCTGAAGTTATTGGTTTTCTTCACAAGATGTCTAGAGATCCCCACACTAGCACACTTAATCTTGCCTTCACGGAGCATATCACTAATGCTCTTATCAAAGCTAGGGAGGAGAAGCTTAGGGTAGAAGCCTCCATACCTAGAAAGCTAGAAGATAGTTGGGATCCTATGATTAAAATTAAGTTGAATAACTTCTCTTGCTATGCTTTATGTGATGTTGGAGCTAGTACCTCCGTTATGCCCAAAAGAATGTATGATATGTTTGAATTGAAACCTTTTGATCCTTGTTCTTTTGGTGTTCGTCTTGTTGATTCTTCCGTAAAGAAACCTTTGGGGAAGATCGACGATGTTCTTATCATTGTCAATGACAATTATGTTCCCGTTGATTTTACTATTATGGATATTGAATGTGAACCTTCATGTCCAATTATTTTGGGACGTCCTTTTCTTCGCACTGTTGGTGCTATCATTGACATGAAAGAGGGGAATATAAAATTCCAATTCCCTCTCAAGAAAGGGATGGAACACTTCCCTAGAAAGAAGATTAAGTTGCCTTTTGAGTCCGTTACACGGGCTAGCTATTCTCTTACTCTTGATAAAACTTGATCATCTCTTTTTGCATCATGCCTAGCTTAAAGGCATAACAGAAAGCGCTTTTGGGAGGCAGCCCACAACGAATTAGGTTTTATTTTGCTTTTGTTGTGTCTTGTTGTTTTTTACTACAGTAGCATCATCATTGTATCTTTTCTTTTCAGCTTTGTGCCAAGTTTAGCCTCCAATTGCAAGAAAGTTCAAAAGTTGTGACGTGCTGTCCAGAAAACAGATTATGTCCTTGGACAGAAAAATTCGAATGAAATCACCAGATCATCTTTTTGATCTGAATTTTTTTGACAGCGTGCTCTATACATTTGGCTTTCGAGCGTCTGTTCTGAGTTTTTTGATTTGAATTACAGAAGTGCCCCGAAAAAATTATTTACTACCTGCTGGTTTGTTTTCACAGATTCTGTCCTGTTTTGCCTTTTCTTCGTTTTGCAAACCTTGAGCTTGCTTTTTCTTTGCAAAAACCTTTTGTCAATCTTGAGAAACAGTAGCTCTTCAAGATTATCTTTATTTCCAGTAGGGAAAAATTATTTTATTGTGGGTACTAACCTCGCTAATCAGATTATGATGAGTTATGTATGAAGGGAGTTTTCAAGTGTGCGAGGGAAGATGATAAAAGAAGATTCAGGAGGGTCAAACGCTCAAGCTTGGGGATGCCCCCGTGCACCCCCAAGAAATATTCAAGAAGACTCAAGCGTCTAAGCTTGGGGATGCCCCCATGCATCCCCTTCTCCATCAACAATTATCAGTTCGTCTTTCGTTCCACTATAATTTTATCACTTCATGCGTTATGTGCTATGCTTGGAGCGTCTTGCTCTTAGTTTCTTTTTTTTAGTTTTCTTTAGCTTTGCTTGCTGTCCATAACAAGTTATAACCCAGCTTTTTTTGTGTGGGAGAGAAACACGCTCCACTTCAACCTAGAACACAACATAGGATTTTCATGCTTATCTTTGTTGTGTGTGTTCTTTGTCTTTCCATAGCTGTTGTCATGTTTAGCTCTTAGTTTTCATGCTTTTCTTTTTAAAGAGCTTTTGTTTAGTTGGTTGTTGAACTCTCTTGAGTTTTCATGTTTATCTTGTTAAGAGAGTTTGCCTGTTGCACTGAGTTGTGTGTCTTAACTTAAAGTAGGTAACTGAGTTTGCTATTTAATTTTAGTAGTAACTTGCAATAGTTTTGAGGTATTGCCATGAGTAATGTCTGAACTTTTGGTGTCAAGAGCTTTAGCCTATTAGTGATAGATGTCGTATTTTGGGCAATCCGTGTTTATTTTCGAAAACCTACAAAATAGTTGAGAACTTTAGCTACTAGATGGATCACTAATCTTTGGAGGGATCGAATATTAGAGTACACTCATGTACCATGAGTCGTGGATGCGCAAGGATAACCAAACCCCCATACACTCCTCCTCGGGGAACTTGTCTCTTTGTGAACCTCCTAATTAGATTGAGAGTTACCGATAATAAGTGCATGAGTTCTTCGGACTAATGTAAGTATTCGAAAGTTGACACTTCCACCTAGCCATATTTTTCTAGCCTCTTCGGTACCGTGCATTGCCCTTTCTCACCTCGAGAGGTGGCGCATACTTCGCCGGTGCATCCAAATCCTTGGCACGATACGTTCTGTCATCATAAGCCTCATTATATCCTTCCTCAAAACAACCACCATACCTACCTAACAAGGCATTTCCATAGCCTTTCCGAAATACATTGCCATGCAACATCCATCTTCTCATGACTTGATCTTCATGTCATACATGCTTTTTGCATGATCGATGAGCCGCATGCTAGTTGGGCCTTGCCCTAATCATTGCTACATGATGCGCTAGTATCATTGCATATCCTGCTACACTGGCAGAGGGATACATTTGCAATACATCATGATAGTTTCATCTTCTTTATGTTGAGTACTTTTGTAAAGTGTGAAAGATCTTCTATACTTATTGTAATATATAGAGTGTTGCCCCTAAAGTGAGGAAAAGATCCCAAAGAGGACAAAATCAAAAGATCCCAAAGAGGACAAATGAGAGTTAAATAGAAAGAGCCATTGAGGCCACAAAAAAATAGAAAAATGAGAAAAAGAAATAAAAAGAGAGAAGGGGGCACGCTACTATTCCTTTTGAGAGATCCACACTCGTACTTCATCTTATACCTTGTACTCCATAGAGATTATCATTCATGCATATAGCTATGTGGGGACCTTCACACTATAGAACTTGGCTTGTATATTCCAATGATGAGCCTCCTCAAAAGAGCTCTAGGTCTTCTTGAGCGAGCAAGTTGGATGCACCCCCACTAGTTCCATTGGAGAGCTTACCTTAGCTCATATGTGCATCCGTTGCCTGGCAATCCCTACTCCTCACATCATATCTATCATTTGGCTTTCTCTCGCCTATGATTGTCCTCATTGATGTGAGCCTTTCACACCTTTTTTGTCTTCCCCCTTCATCATTTTTCTCTCTTTGCCATCCTAAGTGTCAACTTTCTTGCTTACGCTCATCCATTGCATGAGTGCTCAAAATATCGAAAGGGAGTGGATCATTTTGACTTGTACCTGGCTAGTGGTCTGGGGATGAGTCAAGATAAGATTCCAAAGAAGACCAAGTGTGAAACTTTAGTAGATTAAGTTCTCAACAATACAAAAACTATGTTATACTCTCTCGTATATCCCTATCCCCTTTCTTGCACGCAAACACCATTTGGAGACATTCGAGTCACGGACAGCGAGAGCTCTTGCACCTTTATGTTCTTATGTTGCTTGTTACAATGCTAATATAGAATCTTGCTTGTTATGACTTGAATTGAATTACATGCCTTGATTGCTTTACTTAAAAAGTTCTTATATGGTTGGTAGCATGTCACCACAGAAATTATGCTTGTTATCATTTACCTACTCGAGGACGAGTAGGAATTAAGCTTGGGGATGTTGATACGTCCAAAACGTATCTATAATTTCTGCTTGCTCCATGCTTCTTTTGTGTGATATTGCTATGATATTGATGCACTTCCATGCACTTTTGATCATATTTGGACTAACCTATTAACTTAGTGCACCATAGTGCCAGTTCCTGTTTTCTGCTGTTTTTCTATTTCAGGTTTCCCCTATATTAAAAGTGCTCCAAAAATTCCAGGAAAAATATAGGAAAAATCAGCGTACAGGAAGCTTCGTGAAGAACCAAAGATGGGCCAGAGGGGAGCCAGGGGAGGCCCAGGCGGCCACCTGGCGCGGCCCCACCCCTGGCCGCGCAAGGGGGGGCGCCTGGGGCCCCTGCTCCGCCTCTGGCTGCCCCCCTTCACATATATATCCCTCTCGTCCCGAAACCCTCGAGGACAGAACCCTTTTTCGCGATCTCGCCTCTGTTCTGCCGCTGCAGCGCTTCCAAGATCGGGAGCATCAGGAGAACTCTACCCGGCACCCTGCCGGAGGGGAGAACCACCACCGGGAGCTTCTCCACCACCATGGACGCTTCCCGGATGAGTCGTGAGTAGTCCACCTTGGACCATGGGTCCATGATCAGTAGCTATGTGATGTTATCCTCCCCTCTTTGCTCTTCATGGTTTAGACCTCGTGAGCTGCCCTACATGATCGAGGCACATATGTAATATTTCTGCTGTTGCTTTGCTGAGTTTGCTGGGATCTGATGGATTATGAGACTATGTTCAGATTGTGTTTGAGTAATATATTTGATTCACCTCTTTTATATCTTTGTTCTTGAGTAATTCTTGCATGTTCTCCGTTGCTGTTTATTGCTTTGGCCAAGTAGTAGGTAGTAACTCCAAGAGGGAGCGTTATTCTTGATTATGGGTTCATGCCCCCTGATGACTAGCTTGAGTGACAGAAACATGAGTCTACGGGATGTGCTATTGTCACAAGGGAGAAAACAACGGTGCTTGTACTTGCGGGTGCAAGGATTGTTTACTTTACGCAAAGTTCTTTTAATGCAGTTGTCTGTTGCTTTGAGTTTACACTTTGGGTGGGATTCACAACTTAATACCAGCGAGATGTTCTGGATAGATATCTCAAGGTGGATGATTAGTAGTAGATGCAGATGGATTTCGGTCTACTTTCCTTGGCGTACCGCCCATGCTTTTGAGCCTCTACCTTTCTTTGCAGCATAGTTAGCATTGGTTTGCGCACATAATCCTATCAATTACCCAGCTGTAATTTGTTTACCTCGCTTTGCTGTTTTATCGTCTTTTGGGAGAGAGACATCACTAGTGAACATCATGGGACCCCGGTCCATATTACCACCGCTGATCACACCTTCTATTTACTTCCTGTTTTTATTTCCTAGTTGCAGTCATAGCTATCATTATTATCTCTTGTGTTTGATCCTTTGTAAACAACAAGGCCGGAGGGATTGACAACCTCTCTGTACTCGTTGGGAGCAAAGTTATCTATATCTGTGTGCAGGTCCCGTCAACAGCTAAGTTTCTGGCGCCGTTGACACCTACTTGTCGACCCTCGGAGTCTCACGGGATTCGATCCTTGGTACCTTTGCCAAGGGAAATTTGCCGCTACGCTACATCTCAACCTTCCACTTGGGGTAACCAACGAGGGGCGAGAAGCCATCAAGCGGCATCAACATGAGGTGGTACAAATTTTGTCCCATTTGGGGCAGGTTTGGGTATATGCTTCTCACAAACCGGAGCGTCTCACAACAAGCATGATGCTTTTCGGTAGGGAACGTCCCACCTTTAGGGACAAAATGATATCCATTGCCTCTTATTGCTTTCAATTGTTTTTCTCATGTCAACATAGAACAACAGGAGTGTTGTGTGAATTTTTGTGATTTTTCGGGGTTCGTTTGAACATTTTTATGCATTAACTGAGTTTTCAATGCATTTATGTGAATAATTCAATTTTGAACTACATGCACATGCTCCAGTGCATATAAATTGGTTGAAAAATCTAATATGTTTCCTTGGGTGCATGCTTAGGTCCCATGCAAGAAATGGGAATGAATTTTAAACACCAAGGCATCGTTTATTGCCGGCAAAACATTAAGATGCCTGGTTTTTAAATTCTAGTAAATCCAAAACTCGTCTGAAATTCATGAAACTTGGCATGCTATCATGGAGTGGCATCAACATGCCGTGGTACAAATTTTTTCCCATTTGGGGCAGGTTTGGGTATATGCTTCTTACAAACCGGAGCTTCTCACAACAAGCATGATGGTTTTTGGTAGGGAACGTCCCACCTCTGGGTACGAAACGATATCCATTGACTGTGATTTCTTTCAAATGTTTTTCTCGTGTCAATATAGAACAACAGGAGTGTTGTGTGAATTTTTGTGATTTTTGGACATTTTAATGCATTAACTGAGTTTTCAATGCATTTATGTGCATAATTCTAATTTGAACTACATGCACATTGATATGGCACCGTCTTCGGAGAAGAGGTGGAAAGGGGAGGTCCGATCTTCACGGCGTAGGATCGATAAATGGATGGGGATAACTAGTTGCAAGCAGCCGGAAAATAGAAAATAAGAGATTATGACCCGACGAGGATGATGCTCACTGAAGCTTACAATCCAAACATTCGCCGATCCACAACCCGCAATACTACCCTACACAACCACGCTCGTAAGTCGTGGAGCACGGAATACGTGCAATCCGCAAGGGAAACCATGAACACTAACCCACACAACACGATCTAGTCGTGGAGCATGAATTAGGAGCAATTTCTCAAGGAATCACGAGAATAAGGGTAACAAGATCTCTCCAATCCCAGGATGAGTCTGTGTCTTTGGTTTTTTGATAGAAATGGAAAAAGTCCCCCACGAAGGCAAGAGCTAGCCTATTTGTATTAGGGACAACCCCCCTGGTTAGGTGAGAATGCAAACTAGCTTCTGGAACCAGCTTAGGTGTGAAAGTGAACCAACTTTGTTTGACTAAAAGTCTACAAGACTTAATGAGGTAGCTTCTGGAAATCACTCGTTGGAGGTGGTTGGCAGTTCCCGACCAAACATTGATCACTGTGGTCAAACAATGTTTCCTTCGTTAGCAAACTCGAGTTCTGGAAAACCTTTCGCAAGTTGGGATATCCAAACTCGTGCAAAACATTGTTTCGTCTGAATCGGAACAATGTTTCTTTAGCAGACAACTCATTTCTTCATGGACTCCTAACTTTATTTCATCGCCATAAAACACTGTCTTGCATGGACCGAAATGTGTCTGGCCTTCTTCGATATTGCACCTGAGTTCAACCAACAACAAAGGAGATGAAAGTGCAGCCATGTGCTCAAGGTTATAGTATGAACTTAAGTTAGCGTTCACCTGGCAATGGATTCGTTTGGCACAAATTATTAGGATTTCTCCTTTGATGCCCGAGTATGTATAAATGGTTGTCATGTCCTCATCATCCTCCCCCTCTTGAAGAGGAGTCGTCCTCGACTCTAAGGCTTGAATGGTTGTCATGTCCTCATCATCCTCCCCCTCTTGAAAACGAGTCGTCCTCGACTCTAGCTGGTCATCAGAAAAAATAAAATAGGCCAGTACAAAGAAGCAATGCAAATATTTTATCAAATGCATAAGTTTAGCTTTCACCTTTGCAAACTTCAGATATTTTGTTCGACTCAGCAATTCCTTCCAGCTAACATTTCCATGGAGTGCAAACTTGTAATCAGGGACATCCATGTTCATATCATCCTCCCTCTCTTGAAGAAAATTTGCCCTCGACTTCCTTTTATCTACAAAATAATAGCACGAGGACAATACAAAATATCTTTGCAAAGTAAAAGTTGAATAAGCATATTCGGTTTTTAGTTTTGTTGGCTTCTTGATGGTTTTGGTATGCTTAACAAAAGGGTATTGTTTGATGGATGAGATAGCAAGCATCTTTTCTTTGATTTCATCGCGCCAATGCTTCATGAATTCATAAGTGCATACCTTTGGGTGCTTCAAGATGAAAGACCTCTTTTCTTTTACCTCACTGATTACATCCATGCCTTTTTGAACACATCACTTACCCCACATGATGTTTCTTCGATGGGACTCCACGTGTGCCATAATTGTTCATGGATCTCATCCTCCCATCGCTGTAGCAGGGCAGCTAAGTATGATTTTTGCATCTGCACATACTTCGAATAAATAGAACTTTATGAATGGTTAGTAATTGAATAGTCAACTCTCCCTTCATTTGGTGGATCACTCATCTCTTTGATGTTGTGTGTAAACACCTCAAGCTCAGATTTGGTGGACTCACACAACTCACTAACCCTCTCACTTTGATGGTGTGGTATAACACTCAGCTCCTTAATCTCGTGATGGATGACCTCACTCTCACATTTGGTGGACTCGCACAATTCACTAATCCTCTCTCGCTGATTGCGTGGTATATTTGGGCAGGAGATTGTTATCTAGCTAAACTCATGTTGAGCAATCTGATCCTTACATTTGGTGGACTCACTCACCTCACCTCTCTTATCACTCTCGATATGTGGAGTTTTGGAAAGTGGACACTCATCCTCACATTTGGTGGAGTCGCTCAACTCACCTCTCTTATGACTCTCAATATGTGGATTTTGGGGAAATAGACATTCTTCCTCACATTTGGTGGAGTCGCTCATCTCACCTCTCTTTTTCCCTCTCAATATGTGGATTTTGAGGAAATAGACATTCTTCCTCATATTTGGTGGAGTGACTCATCTCACCTCTCTTATCATTCTCAATATGTGGATTTTTGGAATATGGACACTCTTCCTCACATTTGGTGGAGTCACTCAACTCACCTCTCATATCCCTCTCAATATGTGGAATTTTTAGAAGTGGGCACTCTTCCTCACATTTGGTGGAATCACTCAACTCTCTTGTAGTGTCACTCTCAAGTGGTGGGGTTTTGTGATGTGGTTTCTCTCTTTCACATGGGTTTGGAGAGATTGTGCTCTCCATAGAAGTTTCCGGTGGAGGAGAATAAGCTCCAGCTAAAGTAATGCTTCACCTATCCTGAATATGAATTCTTGGTGAAGACGCCATCGAAGGTGAAGGCTGTGGTTGCTGCCATGAAGGAGTAGTGGGACAATTTTTGAAATTTTGGGACTGACCATTACACATGTACTTCTTCTCCACTCTCATAGCTCGACATACAACATCAGACATCATATCATAAGAAAACACCTCCAGAAAATTAGATATCTCATCGTTTATCCCATGTAAGAATCTCTCCTTCTTTGCCTCATCACATTCATCGGTTCTTGTTTGAATCAACAACTTCTCCATCTCATTATAGTACTCCTTGATAGTGCGAGAACCTTGGATAAGCCCCTTCAACCTCTTGGAAAATTTCTTCTCATAGTATAATGGAACAAATTGATGCCTCAGGACTCTTTTCATTGTGTCCCAGCTACTGATATAGTCACCTCCCAAAGCAAGATGGCCCTCTTGCAACCGCTTCCACCAAGAAAGTGCATAGCCAGAGAACTTCTTAAGTGTGAGATCAACTCTCTTCATTTCAGAAATCCCATGAGTATTGAAGATATGATCTCATCTCTCCTCCCACGCAAAATAAGCATTCGAATCCTCTTCTCCAGTGAATGATGGAATGTGTAACTTCACTCTCGCTTGGTTATCATGGTCATCTTGATCACAACGGTAATAATGATGACCATTGCCACCAAAAACAGCACCATGACGTGGCGGGGAGTAGGGTGCATAGTCCCACATGCCTTCATGTTCGTCACCATGCTCGGAGAGATCTTCATGAGAGATGTCATCACCATCATGTGCAGCTCGTCGCCGGTGATCAGCAGCAAACCCGCGGGGGTCATGGCCTCGCCCGTGAGCTTCTCCTCCATGCAGCCCACCCTCGCAAGGGGCGGCAAATTCTCCACACCACCGTTGAGCCCAAACAGTAGGGGTGCCGTGGGCAGCAGCTCCTACCGCTCTCCCATGACCATCGTGGTGATCTTCGTTGCCACGACAACGTCGATTGTTGGTGACCAGTGAGGAAATGGGGCTGTGTTGGTGTTGATCCCCATTACCCGCAATAGGGAGACGTCCCCCAAACATTCTTTGCAAAGCTGCAGCTATACTTTATTCAATCACATCGCCAAGTGCAGCTCGAGTCTTTGGGAACTCTTCTTCCAGAATATTTCCTCCATGTACTCTCGAGTTGGAACCCGCCAATCCTTGCACAGTTGCTCAACACTTTCTTTTCTCTCTCTCTTTTTTTTTGCTCTTTTTCACTCCTTTTTTTGCAACACAAAAGATCCAACAACAAGACTCGAAGAAAACAGTGGCAACTTCGGATCGAACTTAGTGCCAACAAAAAGAGGAAAGCAAACAACTAGATCTCAACAAACAAAGGCTTGGATTTCGTGTGTGGCTTTTTTGACATTGGACTTTAGGACGGGGAAAAACCAAACTAAAAAGGATAGATCTAGCAACAAAGATATAGATCCTACCGTGTAACCTTGCTCTGAATACCAGATGATATGCCATCGTCTTCGGAGAAGAGGGTGAAAAGGGGAGGTCCGATCTTCACGGCGTAGGATCGATAAATGGATGGGGACAACTAGCTGCAAGCAGCCGGAAAATAGAAAATAAGAGATTATGACCCGACGAGGAGGATGCTCACCGAAGCTTACAATCTGAACATTCACCGATCCACAACCCGCAATACTACCCCACACAACCATGCTCGTAAGTCGTGGAGCACGGAATAGGTGCAATCCGCAAAGGAAACCACGAACACTAACCCACACAACACGATCTAGTCGTGGAGCATGAATTAGGAGCAATTTCTCAAGGAATCACGAGAATAAGGGTAACAAGATCTCTCCAATCTCAAGAGGAGTCTATGTCTTTGGTTTTTGATAGAAATGGCGAAGGTCCCCCACGAAGGCAAGAGCTAGCCTATCTATATTAGGGACAACCCCCCTAGTTAGGTGAGAAAGCAAACTAGCTTCTGGAACCAGCTTAGGTGTGAAAGTGAACCAGCTTTGTTTGACTGAAAGCCTTCAATACTTAATGAGGTAGCTTCTGGAAATTACTCGTTGGAGGTGGTTGACAGTTCCCGACCAAACATTGTTCACTCGGGTCGAACAATGTTTCTTTCGGCAGCAAACTCGAGTTCTGGAAAACCTTTCACAAGTTGGGATATCCAAACTCGTGCAAAACATTGTTTTGTCTGAATCGGAACAATGTTTCTTCAGCAGACAACTCATTTCTTCATGGACTCCTAACTTTGTTTCTTCGCCATAAAACATTGTTTTGCACGGACTGAAATGTGTTTGGCCTTCTTCGATATTGCACCTGAGTTCAACCAACAACAAAGGAGATGAAAGCGCAGCCATGTGCTCAAGGTTATAGTATGAACTTAAGTTAGCATTCACCTGGCAATGTATTCATTTGGCACAAATTATTAGGATTTCTCCTTTGATGCCCAAGGATGTATAAATGGCTGTCATGTCCTCATCATTGCTCTAATGCATATAAATCGGTTGAAAAATCAAATCTGTGTCCATGGGTGCATGCTTAGGTCCCATGTAAGAAATGGGAATGAATTTCAAACACCAGGGCACCGTTGATTGCCGACAAAACATTGAGATGCTTGGTTTTTAAATTCGAGTAAATACAAAAGTCGTCTACAATTCATGAAAGTTGGCATGCTATCATGGAGCGGCATCAACATGTCGTGGTACAAATTTTGTCCCATTTGGGGCAGGTTTGGGTATATGCTTCTCACAAACCAAAGCTTCTCAGAACAAGCATGATGGTTTTCGGTAGGGAACGTCCCACCTTTCGGGACGAAACGATATCCATTGCCTCTTATTGCTTTCAATTTTTTTTCTCGTGTCAATATAGAACAACATGAGTGTTGTGTGAATTTTTGTGATTTTTCGGGGTTCGTTTGGACATTTTTATGCATTAACTGAGTTTTCAATGCATTAATGTGCATAATTCAATTTGGAACTACATGCACATGTTACATTGCCTATAAATTGGTTGAAAAATCAAATCCGTGTCCTTGGGTGCATGCTTAGGTCCCATGCAAGAAATGGGAATGAATTTCAAACACGAAGGCACCGTTGATTGCCGGCAAAATATTAAGATGCCTGGTTTTTAAATTCTAGAAAATCCAAAACTCGTTTGAAATTCATGAAACTTGGCATGCTATCATGGAGTGGCATCAACATGCCGTGGTACAAAATTTGTCCCATTTGGGGCAGGTTTGGGTATATGCTTCTCACAAACCGGAGCTTCACACAACAAGCATGATGGTTTTCGGTAGGGAACGTCTCACCTTTGGGGACGTAACGATATCCATTGCCTCTTATTGCTATCAATTTTTTTTCTCGGGTCAACACAGAACAACATGAGTGTTGTGTGAATTTTTGTGATTTTTGGACATTTTTATGCATTAGCTGTGTTTTCAATAAATTTATGTGCACAATTCTAATTTGAACTACATGCACATGCTCCAGTGCATATACATTGGTTGAAAAAATCAAATATGTGTCCTTGGGTGCATGCTTAGGTCCCATGCAAGAAATGGGAATGAATTTCAAACACCAGGGCACCGTTGATTGCCGGCAAAACATTGAGATGCCTGGTTTTGAAATTCTAGTAAATACAAAACTCGCCTGAAATTCATGAAACTTGGCATGCTATCATGGAGCGGCATCAACATGCCGTGGTACAACTTTCGGTATATGCTTCTCACAAACCGGAGCTTCTCACAACAAGCATGATGGTTTTTCGGTAGGGAACGTCCCACCTTTAGGGACGAAACGATATCCATTGCCTCTTATTGCTTTCAAATTTTATTCTCTTGTCAACATAGAACAACATGAGTTTTGTGTGAACTTTTGTGATTTTTCGGTGTTCGTTTGGACATTTTTATGCATTAACTGAGTTTTCAATGCATTTATGTGCATAATTCAATTTTGAACTACATGCACATGCTCCAGTGCGTATAAATTGGTTGAAAAATGAAATCTGTGTCCTTGGGTGCATGCTTAGGTCCCATGCAAGAAATGGGAATGAATTTCAAACAGCAAGGCACCGTTGATTGCCAGCAAAACATTAAGATGTCTGGTTTTTAAATTCTAGTAAATCTAAAACTCGTCTGAAATTCATGAAACTTGTCATGCTATCATGGAGCAGCATCAACATGCCATGGTACAAAATTTGTCCCATTTGGGGCAGGTTTAGGTATATGCTTCTCACAAACCAGAGCTTCTCACAACAAGCATGATATTTTTTGGTAGGGAACGTCCCTCCTTTGCGGACGAAATGATATACATTGCCTCTTATTGCTTTCAATTTTTTTTCTCGTGTCTACATAGAACAAGATGAGTGTTGTGTGAATTTTGGTGAATTTTGGACATTTTTATGCATTAACTGAGTTTTCAATGCATTTATGTGCATAATTCAATTTTGAGCTACATGCACATGCTCGAGTGTATATAAATTGGTTGAAAAATCAAATATGTGTCCTTGGGTGCATGCTTAGGTCCCATGCAAGAAATGGGAATGAATTTGAAACACCAGGGCACCGTTGATTGCCGGCAAAACATTGAGATGCCTGGTTTTTAAATTCTAGTAAATACAAAACTCGTCTAAAATTCATGAAACTTGGCATGCTATCATGGAGTGGCATCAACATGCCGTGGTACAAATTTGGTCCCATTTAGGGCAGGTTTGGGTATATGCTTCTCACAAACCGGAGCTTCTCACAAGAAGCATGATGGTTTTCGGTAGGGAACGTCCAACCTTTAGGGACGAAACGATATCCATTGCCTAAATTTTTCTCTCGTCTCAACATAGAACAACAGGAGTGTTGTCTGATTTTTTGTGATTTTTCGGGGTTCGTTTAGACATTTTTATGCATTAACTGAGTATTCAATGCATTTATGTGCATAATTCAAATTTGGACTACATGCACATGCTCCAGTGCATATAAATTGGTTGAAAAATCATATATGTGTCCTTGGGTGCATGCTTAGGTCCCATGTAATAAATGGGAATGAATTTCAAACACCAGGGCACCGTTGATTGCCAGCAAAACATTGAGATGCCTGGTTTTTAAATTCTAGTAAATCCAAAGTTAAGTTAACCATTGACGTGACGCCACATGTCTTGGTTTTAATGGCTGCAGGAGTTGCCATGCTCAAAGCTGCTTGACCTTGACTGAACGGGAGGCGTGCAAGTGCCGTCCGGTGCGCAGGCTGACCGAGAGGCGTGCAAGCTGTCCTCGAGTGCGCAGGCTCACCGGGAAGCGTGCGAGCTGTACGCTGCATGGGCTCACTTGGAAGCGAGCCCTTTGACTTCCATGGTCAGCCGCTTTGCTCGCATCCTCTCCATTAATGGCGCCCAAGCCGCAGTTTAATTCATTTTTTAAATATAAAACACGCATCGCAAACGTTTTAGTTAGAAGACATGTATGCAAACCGATAGCTTCCCTAGGAAGCCAAGAGAAAATGCGTCGAATAGGATTTCTGCAGCTCTTGATCGCAAACGATTTAGATATAACACCCTATGTAAAGTGAGAGCAGTACAGGATCCCTTCAATGCAAATGGTTGTTTTGGATGACCCGTGTGCAACCACGTACAAACAATTTGGTAAGATTTACATCTGTCATATTTGGTATGTTGCCATTTGTCAAACTGGAAAGATTTACATTTGTTGATCTAGTAACGTTGCTATTTGTCAATCCTTGTAACACAGCGATTTGTCAAAATATGCAGGTAGAAATCTTTAGCACTATGTAATTTTTGCAACTAAAATTCAGTAATTAAGCATAGATTTCATTCATAGATTAAGTAGTCGTTCTTAATTTATACAAACAGTTCAACTCGACAGCTGAACCGACCAAACTTCTCCCCAATTGTTGCCAACCACGTACTGAAATAGCCAGGTCAACTATATATACTAGCTAATTTTAAGTACGTTGGACAGTTCGACCACACATCCATAGTCAGATGAACTGAACAAAATAGCCCCTAAATACTACTACTACCACGGAGGGGCTTTGTGCTACTTCCGGCAGCCTCTCCTCCGCCGAGCATGCTCAGTAAGAGGCAGAGGAGGAGGAGGAGCCTACTGACGAGCTAGACAAATGCAATATGGTGCCTGCCACTGTTGCACGTTCAGCAACGCTCGCCAGCTCAAACGCCCGCTGCCGCTCCAGATGACCCCTCTCGAAGTGGCTGGACTGCTCGTAGATCTCCTAATTCCTCGCCTCTGCGTAGGCGTGTGCTGCGGCCATGGCTGCGGTAAGGCTCTTTGTGTGCTCGACGAGGCGCTCCTCCTCCTCCCGTAGGAACTCGATGTAGCGCGCAAATGTCATGTGTGTGGAAATTTCATGTGTGTAGTTGCCACCTATGTTATTATGCATGTAATATTTTACTTTGGTGTGTGCAAATGCCATGGTTGTAGTAGCCACCTATGTAAGTGGATTTTTAATTTGGTCATGCAAGCATATCCTTATAAGTGTGTGTGTGTGTGTGTCTATATATATATATATATATATATATATATATATATATATATATATATATATATATATGTTTTTGTTCTGTATGCAATCCCATCGCACAACACACACGTCTTATTAGCACCAACCGTCCGTGTTATTATCGGTCTTCACACACATTTCTGATTACAGACCTGTTTGCCGCGTATCACACACATATTGTTAAGTTGAACCATTTTTGTTCTCATGTCTCAAAGCATACAGTTCATCCGAGTGAACTGCATGCCGTATATCACACACACCTTGATTTGGCCGATCATTTATTTTCTGTTGCCTAATCACAAACAGTTCATCCGAGTGAACTGTATGTTGTGTATCGCACACGCCTTCATCTGGTTGCCCGTTCCTTTGTTCCTCCTCATCGCACACAGTTAATTGAACTGAACCATATGCCTTCATCGCGCACGCAACTAAAACCTGAACCGTGTTTGATGCATCCTTCATCGCAAATGTTTTACACATTTCTGCCGGTTTTCATACAACACCGTTTGCGATTATTGCATCGCACATAGTTTCTCGAAGGGTCTCTGATCATAGTGTCGCGTTAGGAGCATCATGCAGTAGTGAACGTTCACAAACACATGATATATTCCAAGATGAACGTATGGCTGCCGAAGATTGTCAATGAGCTATACACTCTGGTAGATAAGTCTACCCGCGTGGATGAGGGGAGGCGACTCCCCGGTGAATAACATGGCAGCGACATCGACTCAAAGGACGCGACGATGCCACGAACCAGAAGAAGAAGAACAAGAAGAGTAACAAGAAGCACAAGGACAAAGCGGTGATGACCGTTGAAGGATCGAGCACACCTAGTACCAACAAGAAGGCCAAGGCCGAGGATCCCGTTAAGGAAGCTGATGCATGCACTGATTATTGGGAAGCCATGGCTGCCGAAAAGGCTGGGAAGGGTGATGGGCTGTACTGCAAGATCCACTGGACCAAAAGCTACAATATTCAGGAGTGTCATTAGGTTGAGCAACTCTTCAAGAAGAAGAGGGTTGAGTAAGACAAGCGTGACAAGGAGAAAGACCAAGATGCCGTTGGCTGGAAGGGCTGAGGCGGCAGAGAAAGCCACCCCAGCAAGGCTCCTTAGTATCGAGGAATACCCGCCAGAGGCCATGAGAAGAAGGATTGCGATGACGAGAGTGATGAAGGAGATGAGGAGGAAACCAGCGAGCAGGAGTTCCAGAAAGCCACTGATGCCCTATAAATTGATGTGGTTGCATCTTCGCACTCCTCAAACTGCCAGCTTAAACAGTGGGCATGTGAAGTCAATTTCGTGGAGCCAGCAGCAGATTCTCAAAAGCCGCTCAAGTGGTTCCGTATGCCCATCATCTTTGATGAAGAGGACCACCCTGACCGCACCACCGTGGCAGGGTGCTTGCCATTGTTGGTCTCACCAATGATCCGCAAACTCAAGGTCACAAAGATGTTGGTTGACGGCGGGGCCGGGTTGAATCTGATTTCTCCAAAGGTCATCAGCAAACTCAAGATAGCAAATAAAGAGCTCAAGGCTACTAGTACGTTCCAAGGGATCAACCCCGGCAGGAGTCGTCCTAAGAGGAAGATCACACTACCGGTGACGTTCGTAGGGGAGTTAAACTACTGGACTGAGAAGATCGTGTTTGATGTGGTTGACCTCCCCCTATCGTACAATGGAATCCTTGGTCGCCCAACCCTGGCCAAATTCACGGCGGCATATCACTATGCGTACAACACTCTAAAGATGCCAGGACCAATAGGCGTTATTTCCATTCCATCGGACAAGAAAGACACAATCATATTTGTGGACAAGATGTACCGGGAAGAAGTCGTTGTGAAGGCTGCAAAGATCACTCCTCCCGCCAAAGAAAGCAAGAAAAAGAAGACAGCTAGCACGGATGCGAGCGAGGACTCCGGGAAGCTTACCTCTTTGGAGTGTGCTGCGCCTATTGATCACTTGTCGGAGAGTTCCAATAGAAAGAGATCCAAAGCTGCTGCACCCGCTGTGAAGAAGGTTCCGGCAGAGCTGGCTGGTGCTGATCGACAAATAGGAAATCACGCTCGTTGCCTTCCTGCGGGCGAATATAGATGTGTTGGCATGTCAACCATCTGACATCCTAGGTGTTCCCAGGGAGGTAGTCGAGCACCACCTTCCTGTCTGCCCACATGCCCGGCCCGTCAAGCAGAAGGTCCGGAAGCAAGCTTTGGAGCGGCAGCAGTTTATTGCCGAGGAGATAAAGAAACTTGAAGCAGCTGGTTTGGTTAGAGGAGTATTGCATCCAACATGGTTAGCAAATCCAGTGGTAGTGTGCAACGCTAATGGGAAATGGAGACTTTGCAGAACTTTCACAGATTTGAACAAAGCATGCCCAAAGGACCCATTCCCCTTGCCGCACATCGACCAGATTATGGATTCCACCTCCGGGTGTGACCTGCTTTCCTTCTTGGATGACTACTTTGGATACCACCTGATCTTCATGTCCAAATAAGACGAAGATAAGACCGCGTTCATAACCCCTTGCAGCATTTACTGCTTTATACGGATGCCCTTCGAGTTAAAAAGCATCGAATCCACTTTTGCAAGAGAAGTATAGATTGGCTTTGAGTCCCAGCTGCATAGAAACATTGAAGCTTGCATGGGTGATATAGTGGTCAAGACCAAGGACATATTGACTCTCATTCAATACTTGGAAGAGACCTTTGCAAATCTACCCAAGATCAACTTGAAGCTGAACCCAGAGAAGTGCGTGTTTGGCGTTCCTTCCGGTAAGCTAATTAGCTTCTTTGTGTCCCACTGGGGGATAGAGGCCAACCCAGACAAGATCAAGGCTATCGAGAAGATTCAAGCACCCAAGATAGTTAAATACATGAGACGTTTGACTGGACGTGTTGGCGCGCTGAGCAGGTTCATTTCCATGTCCACCGAGCGTGCCTTGCCGTTCTTCAAAATCTAGAAGAAGGCAGGGCCCGTGGAGTGGACCCCGGATGCGAACGCTGCGCTATAAAATTTGAAGACCTATCTTTCCTCTGCTCCCACCTTGGTCGCTCCCAAACAACAAGAGCCATTGTTGCTACACTTAGTAGCGATCAATCAAGTGTTTAGCACAACGTTGGTGGCATAGCGGGAGGTAGATGAAGCAGAAGCAGCCGCCGCCGTCCCATCTGGAGAGGAAAGTGAACCCATCCTGGCAAGGTCAGAGGTAGTTCAAGACAAAGGAGAGCAGGGCTGCTGAGGCAGCTCCATGATCGCAGCAAGAAAGAAAGTGGTGCAGCGTCCAATGTACTTTGTCAGCTCCGTGCTGCAGGGGGGTAGGTCAAGGTACTCTGGCGTGCAAAAGTTGATTTTTGGCCTTATCATGGCCTCAAGGAAGCTACGCCACTACTTCCAAGCCCACAAGATCATGCTTGTCACCCGCTTATTGGGGAACATAGCTTACAATTTCAAAAAATTCCTATGATCACGCAAGATCTATCTAGGAGATGCACATCAACGTGAGGGGGAGAGTGTGTCTACGTACCCTCATAGACAGAAAGTAGAAGCATTTGACAATGCGGTTGATGTAGTCGAAGTTCTTCTTGTTCCGATCGATCAAGCACCGAACGTACGACACCTCCGAGTTATGCATACGTTCAGCTCGATGACGTCCCTCGAACTCTTGATCCAGCAAAGCGTCGAGGAAATAGATGAGTGTTTTCATCACGACGGCGAGATGACGGTGATGATGAAGTGATCCGCATAGGGCTTCGCCTAAGCACTACGAGAATATGACCGTGGGAGTAAACGATGGAGGGGGCGCTGCACACGGCTAACAATGATGTTGGTCTGTGTTCTAGGCACCCCCTCGCCATGTATATATAGGTTGGAGGGGAGGACAGGCAGCCAAGGGGGTTCCCCAAATAGGAGGAATCCCACTTGGGGTCCTCCCCTGTTCGGCCAACACCCCCTCTCCTATTCCTATTCAATGTAGGAAGGAAAGAGGAAGAGAGGAGAGGAAGGGGGAGGACGAATCCCCCCTTTCCTTCTCCCACTTGGCCGGCGGCCTAGGAGGAGTGCGCCAGCCCCTTGTGGGATGGTGTGCCCCTTCCCCTTTGGCCCCTTTGGCCCATTAACCTCCCGGGTGTTCTGGTAACCCCCCCCCCCGGTACTCCGATATGTACCCGGTACCCCTTGGAACACTTCCAATGTCTGAATACAATCGTCCTATATATCAATCTTTACCTCTCGATCATTTTGAGACTCCTCCTCATGTTCGTGATCTCATCCGGGACTCCAAACAACATTCGTTCACCAAATCACATAACTCATATAATACAATATCGTCATCGAACGTTAAGCGTGCGGACCCTATGGGTTCGAGAACTATGTAGACATGACCGAGACACCTCTCCTGTCAATAACCAATAGCGGAACCTGGATGCTAATATTTGCTTCCACATATTGTACGAAGATAATTGTCGGTTGAACTGTTATGAAAACATACATTATTCCCTTTATCCATCGATATGTTACTTGCCTGAGATTCGATCATCGGTTTCTTCATACCTAGTTCAATCTCGTTACCGGCAAGTCTATTTACTCGTTCCATAATACATCATCCCAAGACTAACTCATTTTTCATTTTCTTGCAAGGCTTATTATGATGTGCATTATCGAGAGGGCCCAAAGATAGCTCTCCGATACTCGGAGTGACGGATCCTAATCTCAATCTATGCCAACTCAACAAACACCTTCAGAGATACCTGTAGAGCGTCTTTATAATCACTCAGTTATGTTGTGACGCTTGATAGCACAGAAGACATTCCTCTGGTATCCGGGAGTTGCACAATCTCATAGTCGAAGGAATATGTATTTGACATGAAGAAAGCAATAGCAATAAAACTGAACGATGAAAATGCTAAGCTAACGGTTGGGTCTTGTCCATCACATCATTCTCCTAATGATGAGATCCTAGTATCAAATGACAACTCATGTCCATGGTTAGGAAACCTTGACCATCTTTGTTCAACAAGCTAGTCAAGTAGAGGCTCACAAGGGACACAATATATGTCGATGTATTCACACATGTATTTAGGTTTCCGATCAATACAATTCTAGCATGAATAATAAACCTTTATCATGATTTGTGGAAATATAATAATAACCATTTTATTATTGCCCCTAGGGCATATTTCCATCAGTCTCCCACTTGCACTAGAGTCAATAATCTAGTTTACATCGCCATGTGATTAACATCCAAAGTGTTTACTAGATTCAATAATCTAGTTCATATCGCTATGTGATTAACACCCATAGTTCACATCGTCATGTGATTAACATCCAAAGAGTTAACTAAAGCATCGTTTATGTGTGTAACACTCTATGGTATGATCATGTTTTGCTTGTGAGAGTGTTTTAGTCAACGGGTCTGCAACATTCAGATCCGTGTGTATTTTGCAAATTTCTATGTCTACAATGCTCTACATGGAGCTACTCTAGATAATTTCTCCTATGTTATATTTGCATCCAGATTGATACTCAGAGTCATCTGGATTAGTGTCAAAGCTTGCATCAGCGTAACCCTTTACGATGAAGTCTTTATCATCTCCACAACCGAGAAACATTTCCTTATTCCTCCAAGGATAATTTTGACCGCTGTCAAGTGATCCACTCCTGGATCACTCTTGTACCCCCTTGCCAGACATGTGGCAAGGCACACATTAGGTCCAGTACACAGCAAGGCATTCTTTACATAACCTATGGCTGAGGCATAGGGAATGACTTTCATTCTCTCTATATTTTTCTCCCGTGGTCGGGCTTTGAGTCTTACTCGACTTCATACCTTACAACTCAGGCAAGAACTCCTTCTTTACTGACCCATTTTGAACTACTTCAAAATCAAGGTATGTACTCATTGAAAGTCTTATCAAGCGTCTTGATCTATCTCTATAGATCTGGATGCCCAATATGTAAGCAGTTTCACCAAGGTCCAAGATGTAAGCAGCTTCACCATTTTGAACTACTTCAAAATCAAGTTATGTACTCATCGAAAGTCTTATCAAGCGTCTTGATCTATCTCTATAGATCTTGATGCCCAATATGTAAGCAGCTTCACCAAGGTCCTTATTTGAATTTTTTTATTCAAATATCCTTTTATGCTATCCAGAAATTCTACATCATTCCCGATCAACAATATGTTATTCACATATCACTAGTATGCATCGGCGCTATATAAACGGTTTTTAACCCCTTTCTGCGACGACATTTGGAACCGTCACCTACTGAGTGACGGCGATTGGGGGGGTCCTTCCCACACGATCTAGAATCCGTCGCGGATATGCCCTCCTGGCACACACGCTCGGCAAAATGAGGTCGTGTGCGACCGGCGAGCGCGCAAAGACGAAAATACGTACAGTAGAGCTAAAAAACAATTATACATGCAAAATTGTTTCCGGTCGCAAGTACATCCCACATAGTCAGTCCCCGCTAAACATTTTCTTTCATATGTACATCCCACACAGTCGCTCCAAGGTAAACGATTCCATTCACAGGTACATCACACACAATTTTTCCCGTAAAATTGTTTGTGATAGCATTGCCATTGCACACAATATTAATAATTTTATCGTTTGTGTTATTGAATGCATCACACACGGTGCGCAAATGAAACTGTGTGGCAAAGGTTGTCCATAACACACAGTTTTTATGTGGTAAACATTTGCGCAAGGTGGCCTAACGCAAACAGTTTTCAAGAGAAGGTCGTGTGTAATTGTTCATTGATCCAACACGGTTTATTCCTAGAAACTGTGTGCATTTCCTGAGGTCATCGCCCATGGTATTTTCTTAAAAACCGTTTGCAATAGCAAAACCCAATTAGTAGGCTAATTCGCCATTAGCAGGCTAATTTCCCTGTTATTAATAATCCATTTATTAATCTAATTGACATTCATATTAAGCACTTAATATATTTCATTTCCATATTAAGGAAGCAGAATTTCATAATTTAAATACATCACAGTACAACATGATATAGCTTCAGCACTCAGCTACCCCATTACACAACTGCACCAGCACCAAGTTTCACATGCAACATGTAGAGCCTTTTGAAATTAGCGTCATAGACGGTATATAGACAGATGCATCTCATCTGGAAAACTGCTGAAGCGGAAGGCAAATATTGAGCCTTCGTTCATGTTGAAGGTCTTTGCAACTTTAGGCCAATGCCTGTGGATGATTGACCATCCATCCATCGACCTCTTCAGGAACCCTTCAATATTGAACCGGGTGTTGTATGAAAACCTTCCTTGCCTCCTGACCATAGAGGTGGTTTGAGAGGTAATCATAGGTGAACTGCTTTGGAAAGGATTGAAAACAAGGATTTGCATAAATAACTTCTCTATACTTGAAATGGGCCAAAGGAATAAAAAAAGGCAAGGTATAATAGTTAGTACCCTCTTGCAGTGAACTGATGTCTTCTTCATTGTGTAGACAAAGATCTTGTTGTTTTTTGTTGCTAATTTATTTATCCTAACAATCCTTCTGAGTTTCTTGATTTGATCGATATTCATGGACAACTCATTTCCCCATATGCAAAAAGGGTCGAACAACGGGTCAAAACCTCTGAAAGCAGGACCTACATGTGCAAGACCAAATTGATACAAACTTAAATATTAGAGTGGTTCCTGCAATTGCACAATAATATGCTATTAGACAACGGACCATGCATGTGCTAACCTCGATTGTAAACCTTGGTGCTTCCCATTGTTTTCGTGCAACACATATAAGGTACTTAGTCATCAGGTTAAGTAAGGGTTCGCATGCTATTAGTAAAATATATTGATGAGAAATAAGCACATTGCAGATTCATCAGATTAACTCAAGCCACATGGAAAACCCATTTATCCAAAACATGCATGATTAAGAACTATGAAATATAGCACTTGTATATGTTTCTCATGTATTAAGTGTAGCCAAATTCGATTCATTCCTCACATGCAAAACAGTACAAAAATCTACCTACGACAATTGGACATCGCATTGCAGAATTGAACCAAGCATTTAACTAAACACCACAACAAATGAACCAAACATTAACTAAGCACCACATTGCATGATATAACATACTCCTAATAGAAGATCAGACAGTAAACCAAACCAAGCATGCTTAACAACTTGGAAGTACAGTAAAATTCGATTTACTTCTCACATGGTATACAATAACAGAATGCACCCACAACTATTGAACATCTCATTGCAGAAGTGAACCAAACAGTTAACTAAACACCAACACAAATGAACCAAACTTTAACTGAGCACCACATTGCACAATGTATAACCAAACCAAGCATGCTTGAAAACTTGGAATATAGCAATTGTATACGTTTCTCGTGTATTTTGTAAAGATAAATTCGATTTATTTCTCACATGGAAGACAATACAAAACTGTAGCCTGAAGAATTGAACATCACATTTGGAGAATTGAACCAAACAGTTAACTGAAGACGACAACTAATTAACCAAATAGTTAATAAGTGAGCACCACACTGCACGACATATAGAACATATACACTAGAGCAACAGATTGCATGGTAAAATTAGATAGCACGATTCACTAGGATTTGTTAAGGAAAGGCAGGACCAGCACATACAGCGGGTAAACCGAGCATGCTTAACCGGCATAGCTAGCAAATGTCAAGGTGCTCTGCTACTTCTCGAGCTTGCGTTGTATTCCCTCGAAGAGGAAAGGGTGATGCATCACAGTAGTGTAAGTATTTCCCTTAGTTTTTGAGAACCAAGGTATCAATCCTGTAGGAGACCACGCGCGAGTCCCTCGCACCTGCACAAACAAATAAGAACCTCGCAACCAACGCGATAAAAGGGGTTGTCAATTCCTTCTCGGTCACTTATGAGAGTGAGATCTGATAGATATGATAAGATAATATTTTGGTATAGAGATTGAAAGTAAATAATGCAAAGTAAAGTAAATAGTTTATGGAATATTAATATGATGAGAATAGACCCCGTGGCCATAGGTTTCACTAGTGGCTTCTCTCATGATAGCAGCATTCTACGGTGGGTGAACAAATTACTGTCGAGCATTGATAGAAAAGCGCATAGTTATGAGAATATCTAGGCATGATCAATGTATATAAGCATCACGTCCGTAACAAGTAGACCGAAACGATTCTGCATCTACTACTATTACTCCACACATCGACCGCTATCCAGCATGCATCTAGAGTATTAAGTTCATATAAACAGAATAACACCTTAAGGGAGATGACATGATGTAGAGGGATAAACTCAAGCAATATGATATAAACCCATATTTTTATCCTCGATGGAAACAATACTATACGTGCCTTGCTGCCCCTGCTGTCACTGGGAAAGGACACCGCAAGATTGAACCCAAAGCCAAGCACTTCTCCCATTGCAAGAACTATAGATCTAGTAGGCGAAACCAAACCAATAATTCGATGAGACTTGCAAGGATATTATAATCATACACAAAAGATTTCAGAAAAGAATCCAGTATTGTTCATAGATAATCTTGATCATAAACCCAGAATTCATCCGATCTTGACAAACACACTGCAAAAATATTACATCGAATAGATCTCCTCGAAGATTGAGGAGAACTTTGTAGTGAGATCCAAAGAGAGAGATGAAGCCATGTAGCTAATAACTATGGACCCGAAGGTCTGTGGTACACTACTCACAACTCATTGGAGGGGCTATGGTGTTGATGTACCGTGATCGATGCCCCCTCCGGCGGAGCTCCGGAACAGGCCCCGAGATGGGGTCTCACGGGTATAGAAGGTTACGGCGGTGGAATTAGGGTTTCGTGCTGTTCCTAGATGTTTTCAGGGTATGAGGGTATATATAGGCTGAAGAGGCACGTCAGGGGAGCCAGAGGGGGCCCACGAGGGTGGGGGCACGCCTACCCCCCTAGGCGCGCCCCTGCCCTCGTGGCCACCTCTCTCGTTTCCTCGTGTGTACTCCAAGTCTTCTGTGTTGATATCGTTCCAAAAATAACTCTCCCGAAGGTTTCTTTCCATTTGGACTCCGTTTGATATTCCTTTTATGCGAAACACTGAAATAGGCAAAAAAACAACAATTTGCACTGGGCCTTAGATTAGTACGTCAGTCCCAAAAATAATATAAAAGTGTATAATAAAGCCCATTAACATCCAAAACATAATATATAATAGCATGGAACAATCAAAAATTATAGATACATTGGAGACGTATCAAGCATCCCCAAGCTTAATTCCTACTCATCCTCGAGTAGGTAAATGATAAAAATAGAATTTTTGATGTGGAATGCTAACCAACATAATCCTCGATGTAATTTTCTTTATTGTGGCATGAATGATCATATCCAAAAGATTCAAGACAAAAGTCTATATTGACAAAAGGATAATAATACTTTAAGCATACTAACAAAGCAATCGAGTCTTCTCAAAATAACATGGCCAATGAAAGTTATCCCTACAAAGTCGTATAGTATGGCTATGCTCTATCTTCATCACACAAAATATTTAAAATAATGCACAACCCCGGTTTCAGCCAAGCAATTGTTTCACACTTCAATTCTTTCAAACCTTTCAACTTTCACGCAATACATGAGCGTGAGCCATGGATATAGCACTATGTGGAATAGAGTGGTGGTTGTGGAGAAGACAAAAGAGGAAGAAAGTCTCACATCAACTAGGCGTATCGATGAGCTATGGAGATGCCCATCAATAGATATCAATGTGAGTGAGTAGGGATTGCCATGCAACGAATACACTAGAGCTATATGCGTATGAAATCTCAACAAAAGAAACTAAGTGGGTGTGCATCCAACTTGCTTGCTCACGAAGACCTAAGGCATTTGAGGAAGCCCATCATTGGAATATACAAGCCAAGTTCTATAATGAAAATTCCCACTAGTATATGAAAGTGACAAAACAAGAGATTCTCTATCATGAAGATCATGGTGCTACTTTGAAGCACAAGTGTGGAAAAATGACAGTAACATTGTCCCTTCTCTCTTTTTCTCTCATTTTTTCTTCTTCTCTTTTTTCCCCTTTTGGGCATTTTCTCCCTTTTTTCTTTCTTTTTTATGGCCTCTCCTTTTTTTTCGTCTGGAGTCTCATCCCGACTTGTGGAGGAATCATAGTCTCCAGCATCCTTTCCTCACTGGGACAATTCTCTAATAATGATGATCATCACACTTTTATTTACTTACAACTCGAAGCTAGAACAAAATATGACTCTATGTGAATGATAATGATGAAGCGTGTCATATGAAATAATGGAAAGTTGCATGGCAATATATCTCGGAATGGCTATGGAAATGCCATGATAGGTAGGTATGGTGGCTATTTTGAGGAAGGCATATGGTGGGTGTATGGTACCGGCGAAAGTTGTGCGGTACAAGAGAGGCTAGAAATGGTGGAAGGGTGAGAGTGCGTATAATCTACGGACTCAACATTAGTCATAAAGAACTCATATACTTATTGCAAAAATCTACGAGTTATCAAAAAAAGTATTCAATGCATGCTCCTAGGGGAAGGGTTGGTAGAAGTTAACCATCGCGCGATCCCGACCTCCACACAAAGGATGACACTCAATAAATAAATCATGCTCCATCTTCATCACATAACGGTTCACCATACGTGCATGCTACGGGAATCACAAACTTTAACACAAGTGTTTCTCAAATTCACAATTTCTCCACTAGCATGACTCTAATATCACCATACTCATATCTCAAAACAATCATCAAGTATCAAACTTCTCATAATATTCAATGCACTTGTATGAGAGTTTTTACTATACCCATCTTGGATGCTTATCATATTAGGACTAGTATTATAACCAAAGAACATTACCATTCTGTTATAAGAGACTCTCAAAAAGATATAAGTGAATCATGAGAGATCAATAATTTCTATAAAATAAAAACCACCACCATGCTCTAAAAGATATAAGTGAAGCACTAGAGCAAAGCTATATACCTCAAAAGATATAAGTGGCGCACATAGAGTATTCTAATAAATTCCAATTCATTTGTATCTCTCTCAAAATGTGTGTCCAGCATGGGTGATTGTGGAAAACAAAAAAGCAAAGACTCAAATCCGACATGACGCTCCAAGCAAAACACATATCATGTGGTGAATAAAAATATAGTCTCAAGTAAGGTTACTGATAGATGAAGACGAAAGAGGGGATGCCTTCCCGGGGCATCCCCAAGCTTAGGCTTTTGGTTGTCCTTGAATTTTACCTTGGGGTGCCTTGTGCATCCCCAAGCTTAGGCTTTTGCCCCTATTTGTTCCATAGTCCATCGAATCCTTACCCAAAACTTGAAAACTTCACAACACAAAACTTAGCCAAAAATCTAGTGAGCTCCGTTAGTATAAGAAAACAAAACACTACTGAAACGTACTATAATGAACTCATTCTTTGTTTATATTGGTGTTAAACCTACAGTATTCCAACTTCTCGATGATTCATACCCCGCGATACTACTCATAGATTCATCAAAATAAGCAAACAACACACGAAAAACAGAATCTGTCAAAAACATAACAGTCTGTAGTAATCTGTAACTTTCGAATACTTCTGTAACTCTAAAAAAATTGAAATAAATTGGTGGACATGAGGAATTTGTCTATTAATAATATACAAAAAGAATCAACTAAAAATCACTCTCCAGTAAAAAAAATGGTAGCTAATCTCGTGAGCGCTAAAGTTTTTTTTTACAACATGATCACATAAACTTCACACAAGTATTCCCAAAGGTTCTACTTGGCACAAACACTAATTAAAACACAAAACCACATCTAAATAGAAGCTAGATGCAATATTTATTCCTAAACATAAGCAAAAACAAAGAAAATAAAATTGGGTTGCCTCCCAACAAGCGCTATCGTTTGACGCCCCTAGCTAGGCACGATACAAGAATAGATCTAGGTATTGCCATCTTTGCTAGGCAATCCATAAGTGGCTCTCATAATAGATTCATATGGTAATTTGATTTTCTTTCTAGGAAAGTGTTCCATGCCTTTCCTTAATGGAAATTGGAATCTAATATTTCCTTCCTTCATATCAATAATTGCACCAATCGTTCTAAGGAAAGGTCTACCAAGAATAATAGGACATGTAGGATTGCAATCTATTTCAAGAATGATGAAATCCACGGGCACATAGTTTCTATTTGCAACAATAAGAACATCATTGATCCTTCCCATATGTTTCTTAATGTTAGAATCCGCAAGATGCGAATTTAAAGAACAATCATCAAGTTCATGGAAACCTAAAATATCACACAAAGCTTTTGGAATTGTGGAAACACTTGCACCCAAATCACACAAAGCAAATCATTCATGATCTTTAATCTTAATTTTAATAGTAGGTTCCCACTCATCATAAATTTTTCTAGGGATAGAAACTTCTAATTCAAGTTTTTCTTCATAAGATGCATTAAAGCATCAACGACATGTTTGGTAAAAGCCTTATTTTGACTATAAGCATGCGCAGAATTTAGCACGAATTGCAACAAGGAAATACAATCTATTAAAGAGAAATTATCATAATTAAATCCCTTGAAATCCAAGATAGTGGGTTCATTTCTATGTAAAGTCTTGACCTCTTAAATCCCACTTTCAACAATTTTAGCATCAAGATCAAAAAACTCTGAATCGTTGGTACGCCTTTTAACTAAAGTAGACTCATCTCGAGTCCCATCTTTATCAAGATTCATACTAGAAAACAAGGATTTAATAGGAGACACATTAATCACTTTTAGATATTCATCCTTATTATCATGAAAACTAGAAGAACACGCTTTCATAAAGCAATCTCTTTTAGCACGCATCCTAGCGGTTCTTTCTTTGCACTCATCAATGGAAATTCTCATGGCTTTGTGAGACTCATTGATATCATGCTTATGTGGAAAAGATCTAAGTTTCAAAGAATCAACATCAAGAGTAATTCTGTCCATGTTTCTAGCCAACTCATCAATCTTAAGCAATTTTTCTTCAAGCAAAGCATTGAAATTCTTTTGCGAATTCATAAACTCTTTAACACTAGTCTCAAATTCAGAGGGCATTTTACCAAAATTTCCATAAGAGTTATTGTAGGAATTACCATAATTATTAGAGGAATTACTAGGAAAAGGCCTAGGATTAAAGTTTCCTCTATAAGCATTGTTACCAAAATTATTCCTACCAACAAAATTCACATCCAAAGATTCATTATTATTTTCAATCAATATGGATAAATGCATATCATTAGGACCAGAAGAAGCACTCTTAGTAGCAAATAATTTCGTAAGTTCATCCATCTTTCCACTCAAAACACTAATCTCTTCAATAACATGCACTTTTTTACTATTAGATCTTTCGGTGTGCCATTGAGAGTAGTTAACCATAATATTATCTAGGTTTTTGGTAGCTTATCCTAAAGTGATTTCCATGAAAGTGCCCCCACGGCCGAATCTAAAAGATTTCTAGAAGCAAAATTCAAGCCGGCATATTTTTTTGTATAATCATCCATAAGTTCAAACCATGTGTAGGGCAATTACGTATCATTAATTTCATTCTCTGCCAAGCTTGTGCAACATGCTCATGATCTAGTTGCTTAAAATTCATAATATTGTTTGTAAAAGAGATAAACTTAGCAGGAGGAAAATACTTAGAGATAAAGGCATCTTTGCACTTATTCCATGAATCAATACTATTTCTAGGCAAAGAGGAGAACTAAGTTTTATCACGATCTCTAAGTGAAAACGGAAATAGCTTCAATTTAACAATATCATTATCCGTATCCCTCTTCTTTTGCATATCGCACAAATTAACAAAGTTGTTTAGATGGGTAGCAGCATCTTCACTAGGAAGGCCAGAAAATTGATCTTTCATGACAAGATTCAACAGAGCAACATTGATCTCACAAGATTTAGCATCTAAGATAGGAGCAATCGGAGTGCTAATAAAATCATTATTGTTGGTATTGGAAAAGTCACACAATTTGGTATTATCTTGAGCCATAGTGATAAGCAAGCAATCCAACACACAAGCAAACAAGAGGCAAGCGAACGGTAAAACACACGGAAAAAGAAGGGCGAATAAAATGGCAAGGGTCAAGTGGGGGAGAGGAAAACGAGAGGCAAATAATGTAGTGCGAGGGATATGGGTTTGTGATAGGTACTTGGTATATGACTTTTGCGTAGATCTCCCTGGCAACGGCGCCAGAAATTCTTGTTGCTACTTCTCGAGCTTGCGTTGTATTCCCTCGAAGAGGAAAGGGTGATGCAGCATAGTAGCGTAAGTATTTCCCCCAATTTTTGAGAAGCAAGGTATCAATCCAGTAGGAGACCACGCGCAAGTCCCTCGCACCTGCACAAACAAATAAGAACCTCGTAGCCAACGCGATAAAAGGGGTTGTCAATTCCTTCTCGATCACTTACGAGAGTGCGATGTGATAGATATGATAAGATAATATTTTTGGTATTTTTGGTATAGAGATTGAAAGTAGATAATGCAAAGTAAAGTAAATAGTTGATGGAAGATTAATATGATGAGAATAGACCCGGGGGCCATAGGTTTCATGAGTGGCTTCTCTCATGATAGCAGAATTCTATGATGGGTGAACAAATTACTGTCGAGCAATTGATAGAAAAGCGCATAGTTATGAGAATATCTAGGCATGATCATTGTATATAGGCATCACGCCTGTAACAAGTAGACCGAAACGATTCTGCATCTACTACTATTACTCCACACATCGACCGCTATCCAGCATACATCTAGAGTATTAAGTTCATAAGAACAGAGTAACGCCCTAAGCAAGATGACATGATGTAGAGGGATAAACTCAAGCAATATGATAAAAAAACCATCTTTTTATCCTCGATGGAAACAATACTATACGTGCCTGGCTGCCCCTGTTGTCAATGAGAAAGGACACCGCAAGATTCAACCCAAAGCCAAGCACTTCTCCCTTTGCAAGAACTATTGATCTAGTAGGCCAAACCAAACCAATAATTCAAAGAGACTTGCAACGATATTATAATCATACATAAAAGATTTCAGAAAAGAATCCAATATTGTTCATAGATAATCTTGATCATAAACCCACAATTCATCGGATCTCGACAAACACACCGGAAAACGATTACATCGAATTGGTCTCTTCGAAGATCAAGGAGAACTTTGTATTGAGATCCAAATAGAGAAAAGAAGCCATCTAGCTAATAACTATGGACCCGAAGGTCTGTGGTAAACTACTCACAACTCATCGGAGGGGCTATGGTGTTGATGTAGAAGCCCTCCGTGATTGATGCCCCCTCCGTCGAAGCTCGGTAACAGGCCCCAAGATGGGATCACACGGGTATAGAAGGTTACGGCGGTGGAATTAGGGTTTTGTGGTGCTCCTAGATGTTTTCAGGGTATGAGGGTATATATTGGCTGAAGAGGCACATCAGGGGAGCGAGAGGAGGCCCATGAGGTTGGGGGGTGCGCCTACCCCCCAGGGCGCGCCCCTGCCCTTGTGGCCGCCTCTCTAGTTTCCTTGCGTGTACTCCAAGTCTTCTATGTTGATATCGTTCCAAAAATAACTCTCCCGAAGGTTTCATTCCGTTTGGACCCCGTTTGATATTCCTTTTCTGTGAAACATTAAAATAGGCAAAAAAACAGCAATTTGCACTGGGCCTTGGGTTAGTAGGTTAGTCCCAAAAATGATATAAAAATGTATAACAAAGCTCATTAAACATCCAAAACAGAATATATAATAGCATGGAACAATCAAAAATTATAGATACATTGGAGACGTATAAAGCTCCTCCAAGATCTGGGGTCGGCACGAATGGCAGCCATCGTGACCTCATCCGCGCATGCGGTCATGATTTGCTTCTCCGTTGCCAAATGCTCCTTGAGATCTTGGCTATACTACGTGCACCATGGCTTAGGGCGGCACTTATTTGGTGGTGGGGTCAGTGATTTGGGTGGAAGGTGTCGCATCGGTGGTTTGGGCATGTGTAATGTGGAAGGAGGAGGAGGATGGGGGTCGGGTGTGGAATACCTGCCTGGATAGACGAGGACGATTAGTGTGAAGGAGGGTCGTCGGCGAGGAGTCGGCGTTGCAAGCAAGGAGTGAAGGTTTTAACTTGGAAAGGAAGGTGGAAACCGGGGAAATGTGGCTTTTGGTAAGGGGGAGGGGGCGGGGAGGCAGATATTTCCACGAAAGACGAAAATTTGGAATCGCTTCAGCGAAAAAGCTGACGCGCAAAGTGATCATCAGACACGGTCCCTTATTCAAAACTGTGTACGATATGTGAACATCACAAACGATTCTGATAGCTTAACCCGTGTGTGATGAGTTTGAATGCCAAAAAATTTGGTTGGAATTTCCATGGTTAAAGTGGCCATCCATGTCATTTCATAATTTGGGTACACGAAGGAGACTATAGCACACCCACACTTCTTAATCGACGAAGTTCAGCAATTAAAAAGAGCTAGCTGACCTAAATATTACTCCAAACAAATTAAAGACCAGCGCTCTTAATTAAACAAAACAAAGAGTACTACTACGGCTGGTGCTCGTTGATCTCCGCCGCTGCCTCCATGTCCAGCTCGCACCCGACAACCTCCCGGGGAAGGGGCTCCATGGCATCCATCACACCATACTTGGCAAGCATCTTGCCATCCGTGTCCGCCATCTCTTTGGAAAAGGCCATCACGAGCTGGGCGTGGGCGGCCGCGATCTTGGCTTGGACGGGCTCTGTCATTGCAAGGTATGCGGCGGAGGAATGGACGGCTGCTCAAACGCTCTCGGCGATTATCAACTCTTCGGCCATGGGTTGCCGAGCGTTGTTGGAGAAGCTTCGTTTAATCTGTGCGGCGACTGCCACGAGCTGGGCGTGGGCGGCCTCCATCAAGGCTAAGGCCACCGCTGTGGAACGGACATCTGTTGTGCCGCTCGCGCCGGTTGCTATAACCGAGGGAGTTGTTGCTGCCACCACCTGAGAAGCAACAACGGTCGTTTGAGCTGTGTTGGCCGCCCGGTCGCAGATTGCAGTGGCGCTCATGCACCTTGTTAGCACGCGCAAGGCCGCTACGGTCGTGCTCTCGCCGGAGTGGGCCACCTAAGTTGCCCTCACAACGCAGGTCCACGTGCCCATCTTTCACCGGCGATGATTGAACAGTGAAAGGCGACCGGAGTTGCCCTCACGACGCAGGTCCACGTGCCCATCTTTCACCGGGGACGATTGAACAGTGAAATGATATTTGGGGAGCGAGATAGTGTGCTTCAGACACCGGCTGTGGACTGCAGCCGACGCACCTTCTCGCATAAGCCATAGGCGTACTATACACCGACGGTGCTCCAGGATATTTTGTGCTGCATCTCGCACGGTTGGTGATAATAAACTGTGTGCGATCTACTTGATTTTTCATCTTGATTTGAATTACATAATGGGGTCACAACGGAAATGGACGTTGTTTGAATTGCTAGACCTTTTATCTGAAGTGAACATGCAACTATATGTATGTCATAAAAGAATTGGAATTATTCAGGGTTCATTTGAACATTTTATACATTAAATTGGGTTTCTAGCCATTTCAGGTGCACAAGTCAAAACTAAACTACATGCACATGCTCCGGTGCACCAACAGGGATTGTAAAATCATATATGCGTCCATGGGTTTATGCTTATGTCCCATGCAAGAAATGGGGATGAAATGCGAACACCACAGCACCGTGGCTCTCCGGCAAATGTCGACGTACTTGCTTTTGTAATTCTAGTAAATCCAAAATTTGTCTGAAATTCATGAAACTCGGCATCCTATTATTGAGTGGCATCAACATGCCATGGTAAATTTTTTGTCCCATTTGGGGCAGGTTTGGGTATAAGCTTCTCATAAACCAGAGCTTCTCACAACAAGTGTGATGGTTTCGGTAGGGAACATTTCACCTTTCTGGACCAAACGATATCCGTTGCCTCTTCTAGATTTCAATTTTTTTCCTAGTGTCAACATAGAACAACAGGAGTGTTGTGTTAATTTTTGGGATTTTTTGGGGTTCGTTTGGACATTTTTATACATTAATTGAGTTTTCAATGCATTTATGTGCATAATTCAAATTTGAACTACATGCACATGCTATAATGCATATAAATCGGTTGAAAATTCAAATTGTGTCCTTGGTTGTATGCTTAGGTCCCATGCAAGAAATGGGAATGAATGTCAAGCACCTTACCACCGTCAATCGGCCGCAAACATTAAGATACCTGGTTTTTTAATTCTAGTAAATCCAAAGCTCGTCTGAAATTCATGAAATTTGGCATGCTATCATGGAGCGGCATCAACATGCTGTGGTAATTTTTTTCCCATTTAGGGCAGGTTTGGGGATATGCTTCTCACAAACCAAAGCTTCTCACAACAAGCCTGATGGTTTTGGTAGGGAACGTTTCACCTTTGTGGACGAAACGATATCCATTGCCTCTTCTCGATTTCAAATTTTTTCCTAGTGTCAACATAGAACAACAATAGTGTTGTGTTAATTTTTGGGATTTTTTGGGTTTTTTTGTACATTTTTATGCATTAATTGAGTTTTCAATGCATTTATGTGCATAATTCAAATTTGAACTACATGCACATGCTCTAATGCGTATAAATTGGTTGAAAATTCAAATATGTTTAGGTCCTATGGAAGAAATGGGAATGAATGTCAAGCAGCCTACCATAGTCACTCGGCCGCAAACATTGAGATACTTTACTTATAAATTCTAGTAAATCCAAAACTCGTCTAAAATTCATGAAACTTGGCATGCTATCATGGAGCGGCATCAACATGCCGTGGTAATGTTTTGCCCGATTTGGGGCAAGTTTGGGTATATGCTTCTCACAAACTAGAGCTTCTCACAACAAGCATGATGGTTTCGGTAGGGAACGTCCAACCTTTGGGAACAAAATGATATCCACTGCCCCTTATTGCTTTCAAAAAATTTCTCGTGTCAACATAGAACAACATGAGTGTTGTGTAATTTTTTGTGAATTTTCGGGGTTCGTTAGGACATTTTTATATATTAACTGAGTTTTCAATGCATTTATGTGCATAATTCAAATTTGAACTACATGCACATGCTCCAGTGCATATAAATTGGTTGAAAAATCAAATATGTGTCCTCGGGTACATGCTTAGGTCCCATGCAAGAAATGAGAATAAATTTCATACACCAGGTCACCGTTGATTGCCTGCAAAGCGTTGAGATGCTTTATTTGTAAATTCTAGTAAATCCAAAACTCATCTGAAATTCATGAAACTTGGCATTCTATCATGGAGCGGCATCAACATGTTGTGGTAAAAAAATTGTCCCATTTGGGGCAGGTTTGGGTATATGCTTTTCACAAACCAGAGCTTCTCACAACAAGCATGATGGTTTCGGTAGCGAACGTCCCACCTCTGGGGACGAAACGATATCCATTGCCTCTTATTGCTTTCAAATAATTTCTTGTGTCAACATAGAACAACAGGAGTGTTGTGTCAATTTTTGTGATTTTTCGGGGTTCGTTTGGACATTTTTATGCATTAACTGAGTTTTCAATGCATTTATGTGCATAATTCAAATTTGAACTACATGCACATGCTCTAGAGTATATAAATTGGTTGAAAAATCAAATATGTGTCCTTGGGTGCATGCTTAGGTCCCATGCAAGAAATGGGAATGAATTTCAAACACCAGGGCATCGTTGATTGCCCGCAAAACGTTGATATACTTTATTTTTTAATTCTAGTAAATCCAAGACTCGTCTGAAATAGTTTTATTCTTGGGTTTAATACTATATCTCGATCATATGAATATAAATTCGCAGTATGAGTGAATGAAATACATGGTTTGAGTGAACTTGCGTTTTCTCTCTCTTAATGTACAGACTTATCAAACAATTTTCTTTTGAAAAAAACGTCAATGGTTTTTAAATATAAAACATTCATCGCAAACGTTTTAATTAGAACAGCCGTATGCAAACCGGGAGCTTCCCCAGGAAGGCAATGGAAAACTATGCCGAGCAGGATTTTTGCGGCTCTTGATTGCAAACGATTTAGATAGAACACCGTATGCAAAGTGAGGGTTGGATTTGTGCATCAACGCAAATGGTTATTTTGGATGACACGTGTGCAACCACTTACAAACAATTTGTTAAGATTTGCATCTGTCATATTGGGTATGTTGCCATTTGTCAAACTGGAAAGATTGTCATTTGTTGATCTAGTAACATTGCCATTTGTCAACCTTGTAACATTGCGATATGTCAAAATATGAAGCTAAAAATCACTAGCACTATCTAATTTTTAAAACTAAAATTCAGTAATTAAGCAAAGATTTCATTCATAGATTAAGTAGTCATTCTTAATTTATACAAACAGTTCTATTCGATAGCTGAACCGACCAAACTTTTCCCCAATTGTTGCCAACCACGTACTGAAATAGCTATTTCAACTGTATATACTAGCTAATTTTAAGTACATTGTACAGTTCCACCGCATCTATAGTCAGATGAATTGAATAAAATAGGCACTAAATACTACTACTACTACTACTACTACTACTACTACTACTACTACTACTACTACTACGGAGGGGCTTTGTACTACTTCCGGCTGCCTCTCCTCTGCCGAGCGCGCTCAGTAAGAGGCAGAGGAGGAGGAGCCTACCGACGAGCTAGACTACTACAATACGGTGCCTGCCGCTGCTGTAGCTTCAGCCTCACTCACCTCAAACGCCCTCTGCCGCTCCAGACGACCCCTCTCGAAGCGGTGGTTTTCCTCGTAGATCTCCTGATTCCTCGCCTCTGAGGCAGCGTGTGTCGCGGCCACGGCAGCGGTAAGGCTCTTTCCGTGCTCGACGAGGCGCTCCTCCTCCTCTCGCATGAACTCGGTGTAGTGCGCAAGGTCGCTGACGCACGTGCCGGCATCCACCTCCGCCTCCCGCCTTTGGGCGGTGGTGGCGGAGCAGGTGATGACCCCAGCGGTCGACGGTGGGCTGGCGGCCATGGCGGCCAACGATGGGGTGGCGGCCACGACCACCACCTCCCTCCTTTGGGCCGCGGTGGCGGAGCGGATGATGGCCACGGTGGCCGGCAGTGGGGTGGCAGCCACGACGACCACCTCCAGACTTCGGGCTGCGGCGGCAAAGCAGGAGATGGTTGTGGCTTTCGACTGAGGTGTGGCGGCAACGGCGGCCGGCAACTGCTGCCGATGGGCAGTGGCAGCGGAGCGTGTGGTGGGTGTTCCGCGCACACCCAACAGGGACGCCACCTGCACTACACTACGCCGCCGCTGCGGTGTAGCCTCCCAGCTAGAGTTGTCCTCTGATGACGGCGGAGTGGCTGAGTGACGACGACGGCCCGGTGCCATTGGCAATTGTGGGAGAAGCAGACAAGATAAGCTACAGGGAGGGAGGGGAAAATGCAACGCGGGACTCGCCGGCCGTGAGGGTTTATATAGTAGACCGGTAAGCATTGGGATTTTGGGGGATTTCACCAAGGCGGGAGGGAAGCCTGCGCGGGAACCTGGAAGCTTGTGCAGGAACGGGCTCACCGACGATATATTGGCGCCACTGTTTGGCCAAAAGAACGCTCCCGTGCGCTGCGCAAGCTTGCGCTATAAGCCGTCTGCGGCAGCGGAGTGACAAGACGTGCGAGAGGAGGACGAAAAGCCTCGTACACATATGGTTAATTAAAAAAATGTTTGCAATTTAATTACCTACTATACAGCCCATCCTTGTTTATAAGTATGATTTATCTAATAAAATACGAATGCATGTCGCCAAAGATTATATAGTTGGATTCGTATTTGAACATTGTTTCCAATTATATAATTTTTATAACAGGCATTAAATTTTTGTTGGTTAAATTTGTGGGCAAAGTATGGCACAGGATATAAAGGCGAATATAGACTAGATGGAGGTAGTAGCACATGGCCGCTCTCTATGCAGTGACGCAACTGTCGTCCAACTTGTAAGCGACCATTCCCTGTGTGTTCATCTACTCTATGCGTGCAGTTGCTTGCGGTTCACGCAGCCGCGGCGCGATCTGCTCTCGCGTCCCTCTGGATGCTCTGCCCTCATCCCTCCATGTGTGATTCCAGTGTTTGGGGCCGCTGCACGATCACACACGTTCGTGTGCATGTGGTTGCGCCGGGCGTGGCACGACGATGCAGTTACCCGCTGCAAAAATTGCCATGTGGACGCGCAGAGAATCCAGGCCGCCCGGCCCCCATTTATTCATGTGGCCATTTACCTTCATCTCTCGCGTCGCACGACACGATAAGCACACCCACGACGACACATACAGAGAGGACATCTAGCGGTTCCAATGGCGATCCTCGTGGCTCCAATGGCGCTCCCAGCCGCCGACGACAACAACGGCGGGCAGTTCACCACGCATAACGTAGTGGACCCCCACGTGAGGGGGAAGAGTGATCCAGTCTTGGTGGAGAGCCCATCCAAACTATGGAGCAGTTCCTTGCTGACGACGAGTACAAAGTGGTCAGCTTCGACCTCGAGTACACCATCGATCATGCTAGGCACAATCAGAAGGTTGTTGTCGCCCAGTTGTGCGTGCGACATGACGTCCTCGTCCACCACTACCACCTTGCTACAAGGCCTTGCAAGCGTTTCTCCAGGTTTATCAACAACTTCGACTACAGTTTCGCTATGGTGGACACCACCAATGATCTAAAAGCGCTCAAGGTTTCGTGCTTGAAATGCTCGAATCTTGTCAACATCTAGCACCACTACAAGGTCTGGGGCAGCGACAAAAACAAACTGAACTCCCTGGTTGACCTCACCTCGGCCATCATCGACCCCTACTACATGAAGATGAAGAATGAGTGCAACAAGGACAAGAACGCCTGGCACAGTGTGTGGCATGAGAGACTGGATGAAGAACATGTCAAGTACGCGGCCAAGGACACGTACACAAGCTACGAGATGTACATGCGGATTGTTGACATGAGGAAGTGTCTTCTTCCTACCCCAGACGAGGGATCGAGGCACAGAGCAGTGGCGGAAGCGTCACAAGAAGCAGATGACTAGACGAACGTTTATCCTACTTTACAATGCATGCAATTGTTTATTGAGGTGTGTGCGAATGACCTGTATACTTATGTAATTGGATGTTTATTTCAGTTATATATATACACACATGTTATTATTCTGTAGACACAGCAAATCACACGGCTTATTAGCAGCAATCGTCTATGTTATTATTGGTATTCACACACATTTCTTATTACAGACCTGTTTGCCGCGTATCACACACATCTTGTTCAGTTGAACCATTTCCATTTTGTTGCCTAATAACACACAGTTCATCCTAGTGAACCCTATGATGTATATCGCACACACCTTCATCTGGCTCCCCGTTTCTTTTGTTCCTCCTCATCGCAAATAGTTAATTGTACTGAACCATATGCCCTGCATTGCACATGCAACTAAAATCTGAACCATGTTTGATGCATCCGTCATCGCGAACATTTTGCACCTTTTTTACGGTTCTTGTACACCACCCTTTGCGATTATGGCATCGCACATAGGTTCGTCGACGGGTCTCTGATCGTAGTGTCGTGTTTGGACCATCCTGCAGTAGTGTATACTAATCAGAAATTTTCTAGTGCTCCCACTCACTTTGTTGTAAATACAGGCTTCACCATAAGTGTGTATAAAACCATATGCTTTGATCACCTCATCAAAGCGTATATTACAACTCCCAGATGCTTTCACCGGCTCATACATGGATCACTGGAGTTTGCACACTTTGTTAGCACCTTTAGGATCGACTAAACCTTTCTGGTTGCATCATATACAACTCTTCTTTCAGAAATCCATTAAGAAATGTAGTTTTGACATCCATTTGCCAGATAAAATGCGAAAATTGCTAACATGATTCAGACAGACTCAAGCATTTCTACGGGTGAGAAAGGTTCATCGTAGTCAACTCCTTGAACTTGTCAGAAACCCTTTGTGACAAGTCGAGCTTTGTAGATAGTAACATTACTATCAGCGTCCTTCTTCCTCTTCAAGATCCATTTATTCTCTATGGCTTGCCTATCATCAGACAAGTCCACCAAAGTCGGCACTTTGTTCTCATACATGGATCATATATCAGATTTCATGGCCTCAAGCCATTTATCGGAATCTGGGCTCGTCATAGCTTCTTCATATTTTGTAGGTTCGTCATGGTCTAGTAACATGACTTCCAGAATAGGATAACCGTACCACTCTGGTGTGGATCGTGCTCTGGTTGAACTACGCGGTTTAGTAGTAACTTGATTTGAAGTTTCATGATCATCATTATCATCAACTTCATCTCTAGTTGGTGTAGGCATCACGGGAACAGTTTTCTATGATGGGCTACTTACAATTCTATAGAAGGTACAATTGCCTCATCAAGTTCTACTCTCCTCCCACTCACTTCTTTCGAGAGAAACTCCTTCTCTAGAAATATTCCATTCTTGGCAACAAAAATCTTGCCTTTAGATCTGTGGTAGAAGGTGTATCCAATTTTTTCCTTAGGGTATCCTATTAAGACACACTTCTCCAATTTGGGTTCGAGGTTATCAGGCTGAAGCCTTTTGACATAAGTGTCGCAAGCCCAAACTTTAACAAATGACAGCTTAGGTTTGTTGCCAAACCACAGTTCATACGGTGTCGTCTCAACGGATTTAGATGGTGCCCTATTTAACGTGAATGCAACTGTCTCTAATGCATAACCCCAAAATGATAGTGGTATATAAGTAAGAGACATCATAGAACGCATCATATCTAATAAAGTACGATTACGACGTTCGGACCCACCATTACGCTGTGGTGTTCCAGGTGGCGTGAGTTGTGAAACTATTCCACATTGTTTTAAATGAAGGCCAAACTCGTAACTCAAATATTTGCCTCCGCGATCGGATCATAGAAACTTTATTTTCTTGTTACGATGATTCTCCACTTCACTATGAATTTTTTTGAACTTTTCAAATGTTTCAGACTTGTGCTTCAAAGTAGATATACCCATATTACTCAAATCATCTGTGAAGGTGAGAAAAATAACGATACCCGCTGTGTGCTTCAACACTCATTGGACCGCATACATCGGTATGTATTATTTCCAATTAGTCATTTGCTCGCTCCATTGTTCTGGAGAATGGAGTTTTAGTCATCCTTCCCATGAGGCATGGTTCGCAAGTATTAAATGTTTCATAATCAAGTGATTCCAAAAATCCATCAGCATGGAGTTTCTTCATGCGCTTTACACCAATATCAACTCTGCATCTTTTGGCTTCAATATTATGAATATGTGTATTACTATGATCTAGATTCGATAAACCATTCACATTGGGTGTATGACCATAGAAGATTGTATTCATGTAAACATAATAACAATTATGTTTGGACTTAAATGAATAATAGTATTGCAATAAACACGATCCAATCTTGTTCATGCTCAACGCAAACACCAAATAACATTTATTTAGGCTTAACACTAATCCCGAAAGTATAGGGAGTGTGCAATGATGATCATATCAATCTTGGAATCACTTCCAACACATATCGTCACCTCACCCTCAACTAGTATCAGTTTATTCCGCAACTCCCGTTTCAAGCTACTAATCTTAGTAACCAAACAGGTATCAAATACCCACGGGCTACTTATGAGCACTAGTAAGGTACACATCAATAACATGTATATCAAATATACCTTTGTTCACTTTGCCATCCTTCTTATCTGCCAAATATTTGGGGTAGTTCTACTTGTACTGACAATTTCCTTTGCAATAGAAGCACTCAATTTCAGGCTTGGGTTCAGCTTTGGGCTTCTTCTCGGGAGTGAAAACTTCCTTGCCATTCTTTTGAAGTTCCCTTTCTTCCCCTTGCCCTTTTTCTTTAAACTAGTGGTCTTGTTAACCATCAACACTTGATGCTCTTTCTTGATTTTTACCTTCGCCGATTTCATCATCGTGAAGAGCTTGGGAATCATTTTTGTTATCCCTTGCATATTATAGTTCATCACGAAGTTCTAGTAGCTTGGTGATAGTGACTAGAGAACTCTGTCAATCACTATTTTATCTGGAAGATTAACTCCCACTTGATTCAAGTGATTGTAGTACTTAGATATTCTGAGAACATGCTCACTAGCTGACCTATTCTCCTCCATCTTGTAGGAAAAGTACTTGTCAGACGTCTGATACTTGTCGACATGGGTATGAGTCTGAAATACCAATTTCAGCTCTTGAAACATCTCATTTGCTCCGTGGTATTCAAAACATTTTTGAAGTCCCGATTCTAAGTCGTAAATCATGGCGCACTAAACTATTAAGTAGTCATCATATCGAGCTTTGCTAAACGTTTATAACGTCTGCATCTGCTCCTGCAATAGATGTGTCACCTAGCGGTGCATCAAGGACATAAATCTTCTATGCAGCAATGAGGATAATCCTTAGATCAAGGACCCAGTCTGCATCATTGTGATGGGCCTCTAACCCCTCGTTGGTTGCCCCAAGTGGAAGGTGTGAGATGCAGTGTTGTCGAAGTTTTTCCCTTAGCAAAGATGCCAAGGATCGAATCCCCAGAGACTCCTAGGTTCAACAAGTAGGTGTCAACTGCTAACGGCGCCAGATATTAGCAATCAACGTGGACCTGCACACAGATACAAATAACTTTGCTCCCAACGAGTACAGAGAGGTTGTCAATCCCTCCGGCATTGTAGTTCACAAAGGATTAAACGCAAATGATAGTAGTGATAGATAATGTTTGCAATAGTAAGTAATAGCGAAAAGTAAATAGCGGATGTGATAAATGATGGTAATATGGACTGGAGTCTCATGATGTTCACTAGTGATGTCTCTCTCCCAAAAGACGATAAAACAGCTATGTGAGGTAAACGAATTACAGCTGGGCAATTGACAGGACCACGAACGCAAACCAATGCTGACTACATTGCAAGAAAGGTTGAGGTTCAAAGCATGGGCGGTACGCAAAAGTAAGTAGACCGAAATCCATCAATATCTACTACTAATCATCCACCTTGAGATATCTATCCAGAACATCTCGCTGGTATTAAGTTGCGAGCCCCACCCATAGTGTAAACTCAAAGCAACAGACAACTGCATTAAAAGAACTTTGCGTAAAGTAAACAATCCTTGCACCCGCGGGCACAAGCACCGTTGTTTTCCCCCTTGTGGCAACAGCACATCCCCTAGACTCATGTTTCTATCACTCAAGCTAGTCATCGAGGGGCATGAACCCACAATCGAGCATAACGTTCCCTCTTGGAGTCACTACGTATTACTTGGCCAAAGCAATAAATAACAACGGAGAACATGCAAGAATTACTTACGAACATAAATATAAAAGAGGTAGATCAAATATATCACTCAATCACAATCTGAACATAATCTCATAATCCATCGGATCCTAGCAAACTCATCATAGCAACAGCATAAGGATTACATATGTGCCTCGATCATGTAGGGCAGCTCACGAGGACTAATTAGTGAAGCACAAGAACGGGAGGAGAACATCACATAGCTACTGGTCATGGACTCATGGTCCAAGGGAGACTACTCACAACTCATCCGGGAGGCGTCCATGGTGGTGGAGAGGCTCCCGATGGTGATCCTCCCCTCCGGCAGGGTGCCGGGAAGAGTTCTCCTGGTGCTCCCGATCTTGGAAGCGGCGGTGGCGGCGGAACAAAGATGAGATCGCGAAAAAGAGTTCCCGTCCCGAGGGTTTCGAAGGACGCTCTAAATATATGCC
>LR738710.1:435635255-435764302 GCA_902687465.1 Secale cereale | reverse complement strand
CCCCCCCGGCTGTACTTCGGGCGCAAGGTAGGTTCTGGAACGCTGATTTTTTATATAATTTTTCTGGATTTTTCCTGACAGTTCTCGTAACGTGAAAACCTGAAATACAAAAACAGCCGAACACAGAAACTGGCACTGGGGTGCACTAGATTAGTAGGTTAGTCCAAATATGATCAATAGTGTATGGAAGTGTATAAATATCATAGCAATATCACTCAAAAGTGGCATGGAGCAAGCAGAAATTATAGATACTTTTTGGACGTATCAACATCCCCAAGCTTAATTCCTGCTCGTCCTCGAGTAGGTAAATGATAACAAGAATAATTTCTGTGGTGACATGCTATTAACCATATAGGACTTTTTATAGTCATATGACAAAAGCTTACTGAGACAATGATTCTATAGTAATTAAGTTGCCTGATGAGAAAATCACAAATGACTGAAAGTTTTACAAAATGAAACTGAAACATCAAAAAGATTTGCAATGAACATGATGTGCAAATATGATAAAGTGATATCTAGCTTGCCCCTTTAGTGAAGCAAAACATAAATGCAGGGGCACCTTCAAGGTTTAAGTGATGACTAGATACAATGATTTCAAAATAAACGATATCACAATCATGCAAAAGACAATGCTACTTTGGAACAATGCACATTACACTTAGAATGACAATCATGCTCTCAGTAGTTGGTGCTTGAAGAAAGAAGGTGGAGACTCAACTTAAAAGTAAAAGAATGGTTATGTGCTAGAGCTTTTTATTTAGAAAACATAGAAGCAATTTTGTCAACGGTTGTAGTACTTCATATGTGTCATGCATAAGACATCCTATAAGTTGCAAGCGTCATGCATCGAATACCAATAGTGCTCGCACCTTGTCCTAATTAGCTCGGATTTCCATGGGTTATCATTGCATTACATATGTTTCAACCAAGTGTCACAAAGGGGTACCTCTATGCCACCTGTACAAAGGTCCAAGGAGATAAATCGCATTTGATTTCTCGTTTTTGATAGATCTCAACTTGAGGACATCCATACCGGGACAACATAGAAAATAGATGATGGACTCCTCTTTAATGCATAAGCATGTTCTCATAAGAGATTGAGGATTAATGTCCAAGCTAAAACTTCCACCATGATACATGGCTTTGGTTGGCGGCCCAATGTTCTTCTCTAACAATATGCATACTCATTCAACCCATGGCAAATCACCCTTACTTCAGACAAGACGAACATGCATAGCAACTCACATGATATTCAACAAAAGTGTGACAGTTGATGGCGTCCCCAGATACATGGTTACCGCTCAGCAAGCAACTTATAAGAAATAAGATACATAGGCAACATATTCCTTACCACAATAGTTTTTAAGCTACTTTCCCATGAGCTATGTATTGCAAAGTTAGTCTGCTTAGTACAGGTGGAGGTTAGCAAAAGACTGGGAGCGACCAACTAAGAGAGCAATGACGGTCATAATCATGCAGAGCGACAAAGCAACATTGACTCAGGCATGGTAGTTATATCGCTACTCAGAAATAAAAGATCATCAAGGCTTGACGGACTTTCTTTACAGTCTTAAATATGCGTGAGCATACGCCAAGTCAATCAAAATAAATTCTCGAAGGAAGATATTACTAAACCATACCACATCATAGGCAAACAAATCATGTTGGTACTCCAATAACACGTTGGGAATCCCCCAGCTATTTGAGACTAACCATAAGAAAACCTGAACTACTAAGCGCCATTATGCATGTAGCATCTTTATCATAGACATATTAACCAATGCAATGGAAGCAAACTCTCTTAATAAGGTGAGCATGGTAATTAAAGAGAGTTCAAGCAACCAACTAAACAAAAGCTCTTTGAAAAGATAAGCATGAATACTAAGAGCTGAACATGATAGTAGCTAGTAAAAGACAAATAACACACACAGCAAAGATAGACATGAAAATTCTATGTTATGTTCTAGGTAGAAGTGGAGCGTGTTTCTTTCCCACATAAAGAACGCTGAGTTCCGACTCGTTATGAAAAACTAAAAAGAAAACTAAAAGCAAGACGCTCCAAGCATAGCACATAACACATGAAGTGATAAAAATATAGCGGAATGAAAGACGAACTGATAATGTTGATGGAGAAGGGGATGCATGGGGGCATCCCCAAGCTTCGACGCTTGAGTCTCCTTGAATATTTCTTGGGGGTGCATGGGGGCATCCCCAAGCTTGAGCGCTTGACACTCCTGAATCTTTTTATCATCTTCCCTCGCACACTTGAAAACTACCTTCATACATAACTCATCATAATCTGATTAGCGAAGTTAGTACCCTTAATAAAATAATTACAACTTCCTGGAAATAAAGATATTCTTGAAGGTATACTGTTTCTCAAGATTGCCAAAAGGTTTTTGCAAAGAAAAAGCAAGCTCTTGGTTTACAAAATGAAGGAAAGGCAAAACAGGACAGAATCTGTGAAAAACAGAACAGCAGGTAGTAATTGATTTGTTCGGGGCACTTCTGCAACTCAAATAAAAAAACTCAGAACAGACGCACGAAAGAAAATTATATAGAGAACGCTGTTGAAAAAATTCAGACCAAAAAGATGATCTGGTGATTTTATACGAATTTTTCTATCCAAGGACAGAATCTGTTTCCTGGACAGCACCTCACAACTTTTGAACTTTCTAGCAATCAGAGGCTATACTTGGCACAAATATGAAAAGCAAAGATACAATGATGATTCTACTGTAGTAAACAACATCAAGACACAACAAAAGCAAAATATAAATTTTTTATTCATGTGGGCTGCCTCCCAAAAGCGCTTTCTTTTATGCCTTTAAGCTAGGCATAATGCAAAAAGGAATCAATAACCATCATAATAATCGGAGTTATAAATTGATTCATATGGTTCCTCAACAAGTTCACTCTTGTTCCTTCTAGGAAAGGGGTACACACCTTTTGCCTTCCCGCGTAAGCGGATTTGTCCCTTACCTATATCGATGAAGCCTTTTACCGCTCGGAGGAAGTCCCTTCCAAGCACTATATTTCCTTGGTTTGGCTCCATGATGAAGAAATCAACCATTGCAATCCCTTTAAGGAATTTAACTGGCACATCTTTTATTCTTCCCTGGATTTCAGAAATATCTCCATTAGCGTGTTCATGATAAGATGGTAGTCTATCCATGTTAAATTTTAAAGAATCATGAACAGTTTTTGGCATAGTAGAAACCATAGATCCAATATCACAATAAGCAAGGAAGTCTTGATTAGAGATGCTAATCCTAACAAGAGGCTCCCAGTCATTATCTATTTCCAAAATATCTCTCTTATTGGGTTTGGGTTTCTCTACCTTCATTAAGTCTAGAGCATCCATTCTCTTTTCAATAGTAGCAAGTCTATCTATGACAGTATCAAAATTATGATCATAAACAAAGTAACTAGATAGACCATGTATAATTTCAAGAGCTCTAGCTTCATCACACTCTAGGAAATCTCCCTCGGCTATAATATCAAGAGAGTGTTTACACCATTTAAAAAGACCCTGGTAAAAATTCCTAAGCACAATTTATATAGGTATCCAAGGCATAATTCTCCTATGTGCATCAGAAATTCTGTCCCATGCCTTCTTCATATTTTCTCCATCCCTTTGATGGAAATCTAGAACTTCTGATTCCCTCAAAGCACCATATCCTAACATGTTTAGCTAAATAGATAGGACTACTGTCAGGAAGGCAAAATAAATTTTTTTTGTAATTTTTGATAAAGGATACTAAAGCAAAAACTGAAAGGTAAACTAACAAGACTAAAAAGCAAAGGTAAAAGATAGCATGCAACTCCCCTATCCTGAAGAGTGGAGTCCCCGGCAACGGCGCCAGAAAAACTCCTTGATGGGCCTCTAACCCCTCGTTGGTTACCCCAAGTGGAAGGTGTGAGATGCAGTGTTGTGGAAGTTTTTCCCTTAGCAAAGATGCCAAGGATCGAATCCCCAGAGACTCCTAGGTTCAACAAGTAGGTGTCAACTGCTAACGGCGCCAGATATTAGCAATCAACGTGGGCCTACACACAGATACAAATAACTTTGCTCCCAACGAGTACAGAGAGGTTGTCAATCCCTCCGGCCTTGTAGTTCACAAAGGATTAAACGCAAATGATAGTAGTGATAGATAATGTTTGCAATAGTAAGTAATAGAGAAAACTAAATAGCGGATGTGATCAATGATGGTAATATGGACCGGAGTCTCATGATGTTCACTAGTGATTTCTCTCTCCCAAAAGACGATAAAACAGCTATGTGAGGTAAACGAATTACAGCTGGGCAATTGACAGGACCGCGAACGCAAACCAATGCTGACTACATTGCAAGAAAGGTTGAGGTTCAAAGCATGGGCGGTACGCCAAAGTAAGTAGACCGAAATCCATCAATATCTACTACTAATCATCCACCTTGAGATATCTATCCAGAACATCTCGCTGGTATTAAGTTGCGAGCCCCACCCATAGTGTAAACTCAAAGCAACAGACAACTGCATTAAAAGAACTTTGCGTAAAGTAAACAATCCTTGCACCCGCGGGCACAAGCACAGTTGTTTTCCCCCTTGTGGCAACAGCACATCCCCTAGACTCATGTTTCTGTCACTCAAGCTAGTCATCGAGGGGCATGAACCCACAATCGAGCATAACGTTCCCTCTTGGAGTCACTACGTATTACTTGGCCAAAGCAATAAATAACAACGGAGAACATGCAAGAATTACTTACGAACATAAATATAAAAGAGGTAGATCAAATATATTACTCAATCACAATCTGAACATAATCTCATAATCCATCGGATCCCAGCAAACTCATCATAGCAACAGTATAAGGATTACATATGTGACTCGATCATGTAGGGCAGCTCACGAGGACTAATTAGTGAAGCACAAGAACGGGAGGAGAACATCACATAGCTACTGGTCATGGACTCATGGTCCAAGGGAGACTACTCACAACTCATCCGGGAGGCGTCCATGGTGGTGGAGAGGCTCCCGATGGTGATCCTCCCCTCCGGCAGGGTGCCGGGAAGAGTTCTCCTGGTGCTCCCGATCTTGGAAGCGGCGGCGGCGGCGAAACAGAGATGAGATCGCCAAAAAGAGTTCCCGTCCCGAGGGTTTCGAAGGACGCTCTAAATATATGCCGAAGGGGGGCACCAGACGGGGCTCGGGGGGCACAGGGGCCCCCCCCGGCGCGGCCCAGGGGGGGCACCGCGAGGGCGCCTGGGGTCCTGGTGGCCCCCCACCCCCCCGGCTGTACTTCGGGCGCAAGGTAGGTTCTGGAACGCTGATTTTTTATATATTTTTTCTGGATTTTTCCTGGCAGTTCTCGTAACGTGAAAACCTGAAATACAAAAACAACCGAAAATAGAAACTGGCACTGGGGTGCACTGGATTAGTAGGTTAGTCCAAATATGATCAAAAGTGTATGGAAGTGTATAAATATCATAGCAATATCACCCAAAAGTGGCACGGAGCAAGCAGAAATTATAGATACGTTTTGGACGTATCACATTGCTACCAACATCTTTTAACTTAATTTTCTCTAGGAACATATCAAAACATAGGGGAGCTACAATGCGGGCTATTGATGTACAATATAATTCGTAAATACTATTAGGACTAAGTTCATGATAAATTCAAGTTCAATTAATTAAATTACTTAAGAACTCCCACTTAGATAGACATCCCTCATGTCATCTAAATGATACGTGATCCAGATCAACTAAACCATGTCTGACCATCATGTGAGATAGAGTAGTCATCAATGGTGATCATCTCCATGTTGATCATATCTACTATATGATTCACGGTCGACCTTTCGGTCTCCAGTGTTCCGAGGCCATGTCTGCACATGCTAGGCTCGTCAAGTTTAACCCAAGTATTCCGCATGTGCAAAACTATCTTGCACATGTTGTATGTGAACGTAGAGTCTATCAGACCCGATCATCACATGGTGTCTTAACATGACGAACTAATGGTGCATACTCAGGGAGAACACTTTTACCTTGAAATTTAGTTAAGGGATCATCTTATAATGCTACCGCCATAGTAAGCAAAATAAGATGCATAAAAGATAAACATCACATGCAATCAAATATGTGACATGATATGGCCATCATCATCTTGTGCTTTTGATTTCCATCTCCAAAGCATCGTCATGATCTCCATCATCACCATCTTGACACCTTGATCTCCATCGTATCGTCATGTTCGTCTCGCCAACTATTGCTTCTACGACTATTGCTAACTCATAGTGATAAAGTAAAGCAATTACATGGCATTCGCATTTCATAAAATAACGAGACAACCATAAGGCTCCTGCCGGTTGCTGATAATTTCCAAAACATGATCATCTCATAATATAACTCATCACGTCTTGACCATATCACATCATAACATGCCCTGCAAAAACAAGTTAGACGTCCTCTACTATGTTGTTGCAAGTTTTACATGGCTGCTACAGGCTTCTAGCAAGAACCGTTCTTACCTACGACACAAAACCTCAACGGTGTTTCATCAAGTTTGCTATTTTAACCTTCTTCAAGGACTGGCCGCAGTCAAATTCGATTCAACTAATGTAGGATAAACATACACCCGCGAGCCACTTTTATGCAAAACTAGTTGCATGTCTGTCGGTGGAACCAGTCTCATGAACGTGGTCATGCAAGGTTTGTCCGGGCTGCTTCATCCCACAATACCGCCGAATCAAAATAAGACATTCGTGGTAAGCAGTATGACTATCACCGCCCACAACTCTTTGTGTTCTACTCGTGCATATCATCTATGCATAGACATGGCTCACGATGCCACTGTTAGGTAACGTAGCATGCAATTTCAAAACAATTCCTACGCTCACGCAAGATCTATCTATGAGATTCATAGCAACGAGAGGGGGAGAGTGTGTCTACGTAACCTCATAGACCAAAAGCGGAAGCGTTTGACAACGCAGTTGATGTAGTCAAACTTATTCTCGTTTCGACCGATCAAGCACCAAACATACGGCACCTCCGAGTTATGCACATGTTCAGCTCGATGAAATCCCTCGTACTCTTGATCCAGCAAAGTGTCGAGGAACTAGATGAGTTCCGTTAGCACAACGGTGTGGTGACGGTGATGGTGAAGTGATCCGCGCAGGGCTTCGCCTAAGCACTACGAGAATATGAGCGTTGGAGTAAATGGTGGAGGGGGGCACCGCACACGGCTAACAATGATGTTGGTCTGTGTTCTACGAGTCCCCTCCCCATGTATATATAGGTTGGAGGGGAGGAGAGGCTACCAAGGGGGTGGCCCAAGTAGGAGGAATCCTACTGGGGGTCCTCCCCAATTCGGCCAACACCCCCTCTCCTATTCCTATTCGAAGTAGGAAGGAAAAAGGAAGAGAGGGGAGAGGAAAGGAAGGGGGAGGACGAATCCCCCCATTTCCTTCTCCCACTTGGCCGGTGGCCTAGGAGGGGTGCGCCGGCCCCTTGTGGGCTGGTGTGCCCCTTCCCCTTTGGCCCATGTGGCCCATTAACCTCCCGGGGGTTCTGGTAACCCCCTCGCTACTCTGATATGTACCCGGTACCCCCCGGAACACTTCTGGTGTTTGAATACCATTGTCATATATATCAATCTTTACCTCTCGACCATTTCGAGACTCCTCGTCATGTCCATGATCTCATCCGGGACTCTGAACAACATTCGGTCACCAAATCATATAACTCATATAATACAATATCATCATCAAACATTAAGCGTGCGGATCCTACGGGTTCGAGAACTATGTAGACATTACCGAGCCAGCTCTCCGGTCAATAACTAATAGCGAAACCTAGATGCTCATATTGGCTCCAACATATTCTACGAAGATCTTTATCGGTTGAACTGTTATGACAACATACGTTAATCCCTTTGTCCATCGGTATGTTACTTACCCGAGATTCGATCATCGGTATCTTCATACCTAGTTCAGTCTCGTTACCGGCAAGTCTCTTTACTCGTTCTGTAATAAATCATCCCGAGACTAACTCATTAGTCATTTGCTTCCAAGGTTTATTATGATGTGCATTACCGAGAGTGCCCAGAGATACCTCTTCGATACTCAGAGTGACAAATCCTAATCTCCATCTATGCCAACTCAACAAACACGTTCGGAGATACCTGTAGAGCATCTTTATAATCACCCAGTTATGTTGTGAGGTTTGATACCACACAAGGCGTTTCTCCGGTATCCGGGAGTTGCATAATCTCATAGTGGAAGGAATATGTATTTGACATGAAGAAAGCAATAGCAATAACACTGAACGATCAAAATGCTAAGCTAATGGATGGGTCTTGCCCATCACATCATTCTCCTAATGATGTGATCCCGTTATCGAATGACAACTCATGTCCATGGTTAGGAAACCTTAATCATCTTTCATCAACGAGCTAGTCAAGTAGAGGCTCACTGGGGACACAGTATTTGTCTATGTATTCACACATGTAGGTTTCCGGTCAATACAATTCTAGAATGAATAATAAACCTTTATCATGATTTATGGAAATATAATAATAACCATTTTATTATTGCCTCTAGGGCATATTTCCATCACCGCTTCCCCTCGCAACGCATACTCCAAAACAATGAGGCCACTGGCAGAATTGTGCAATGGGCTTTGGAGTTATCCAGCCTTGGTTTGAAGTTTTAGAGCACGTTAATGATGTCTACTACGCAACCTTCTTCTTGTAGATGTTGTTGGGCCTCCAAATGCAGAGGATTGTAGGACAGTAGAAAATTTCCCTCAAGTGGATGAACTAAGGTTTATCAATCCGTGGGAGGCATAGGATGAAGATGGTCTCTCTCAAGCAACCCTGCAACCATATAACAAAGAGTCTCTTGTGTCCCCAACACACCCAATACAATGGTAAATTTTATAGGTGCACTAGTTCGGCGAAGAGATGGTGATACAAGTGCAATATGGATGGTAGATATAGGTTTTTGTAATAAGAAAATATAAAAACAACAAGGAAGCAAGTGGTAAAAGTGAGCATAAACGATATTGCAATGATAGGAAACAAGGCCTAGGGCTCATACTTTCACTAGTGCAAGTTCTCTCAACAAGGATAATATAATTGGATCATATTACTAGCCCTCAACATGCAACAAAGAGTCACTCCAAAGTAACTAATAGCGGAGAACAAACGAAGAGATTATGGTAGGGTACGAAACCACCTCAAAGTTATTCTTTCTAATCGATCTATTCAAGAATCCGTAGTAACGTTCAATCTATCATAGAGTTCGTACTAGAATAACACCTTAAGACACAAATGAATCAAAATCCTAATGTCACCTAGATACTCCATCGTCACCTCAAGTATCCGTCGGCATGATTATATGATATGCATCACACAATCTCAGAAACATCTATTCAACCAACACATAGAACTTCAAAGAGTGCCCCAAAGTTTCTACCGGAGAGTCAAGACGAAAACGTGTGCCAACCCCTATGCATAGATTCCCAAGGTCACGGAACCCGCAAGTTGATCACCAAAACATACACCAAGTAGATCACATGATATCCCATTGTCACCACAGATAAGCACGTGCAAGACATACATAAAGTGTTCTCAAATCCTTAAAGATTCAATCTGATAAGATAACTTCAAAGGGAAAACTCAATCCATTACAAGAGAGTAGAGGGGGAGAAGCATCATAAGATCCAACTAAAATAGCAAAGCTCACGATACATCAAGATCGTGCCATCTCAAGAACACGAGAGAGAGAGAGAGAGAGAGAGAGAGAGAGAGAGATCAAACACATACCTAATGGTACATACCCTCAGCCCCGAGGGTGGAGTACTCCCTCCTCATCATGGAGAGCGTCGGGATGATGAAGATGGCCACCGGTGAGGGTTTCCCCCTCGGTAGGGTGCCGGAACGGGGTCTAGATTGTTTTTCGGTGGCGACAGAGGCTTTCAACGAAGCAACTCCCGATCTAGTTTAATTTCAGAAGGTTTAAGTATTTATAGGATTTTTTGGTGTAGGGCACAAGTCATGGGGCCCTCCGGGCTGTCCACGAGATAGGAGGGCGCGCCCCCCTACCCAGGGTGCGCCCCCACCCTCGTGGGCAGCCCGTGGTTCTCTTGGCCCAACTCTTTTACTTCGGGGGCTTCTTTTGGTCCAGAAAAAATCATCAAAAATTGGCATGTCAATTAGACTCCGTTTGATATTCCTTTTCTGTAAAACTCAAAAACAAGGAAAAAACAGAAACTGGCACTGGACTCTAGGTCAATAGGTTATTCCCAAAAATCATATAAAAGTGTATATAAAATCCCATAAAACATCCTAGAAGGATAATATAATAGCATGGAACAATAAAAAATTATAGATACGTTGGAGACGTATCAAGCATCCGCAAGCTTAATTCCTGCTCGTCCTCGAGTAGGTAAATGTTAAAAACAGAATTTTTGATGTGGAATGCTAACCAACATAGTTTTCAATGTAATTCTCTTAATTGTGGCATGAATGTTCAAATCTGAAAGATTCAAGATAAAAGTCTATATTGACATAAGAAATAATAATACTTCAAGCATACTAACAAAGCAATCATGTCTTCTTAAAATACTATGGCTAAAGAAAGTTATCCCTACAAAATCATATAGTCTGGCTATGCTTCCTCTTCATCACACAAAATATTCATATCATGCAGAACCCCGGTTTCAGCCAAGAATTTGTTTTCATACTCTATTCTTTCAAACCTTTCAACTTCCACGCAATACATGAGCGTGAGCCATGGAGATAGCACTATGTGGAATAGAGAGGTGGTTGTGGAGAAGACAAAAAGGAGGAAGATAGTCTCACATCGACTAGGCGTATCAATGGGCTATGGAGATGCCCATCAATAGATATCAATGTGAGTGAGTAGGGATTGCCATGCAACGGATGCACTAGAGCTAAAAATGTATGAAAGCTCAACAAAAGAAACTAAGTGGATGTGCATCCAACTTGCTTGCTCACGAAGACCTAGGGAATTTGAGGAAGCCCATCGTTGGAATATACAAGCCAAGTTCTATAATGAAAATTCCCACTAGTATATGAAAGTGACTAAACGTGAGACTCTCTATCATGAAAAACATGGTGCTACTTTGAAGCACAAGTGTGGAAAAAGATAGTAGCATTGTCCCCTTTTTTTGGGCCTTTCTCTTTTTTTGGCCTTTCTCTTTTTTTGGAGGGGCTTTATTTATTTAGCCTTTCCTAACATGGGACAATGCTCTAATAATGATGATCATCACACTTAAATTGAATTACAACTCGATATTACAACTCGGTACTAGAACAAAGTATGACTCTATATGAATGCCTCCGGTGGTGTACTGGGATGTGCAGTGAATCAAGAGTGACATGTATGAAAAATTATGCATGGTGGCTTTGCAACAAATACGATGTAAACTACATGATCATGCATGGCAATATGACAATATGAAGCGTGTCATATGAACGGAACGGTGGAATGTTGCATGGCAATATATCTCAGAATGGCTATGGAAATCCCATGATAGGTAAGTATGGTGGCTGTTTTGAGGAATAATATGGTGGCTGTTTTGAGGAAGGATATATAGTGGGTGTATGGTACCGGCGAAAGTTGCGCAGTACAAGAGAGGCTAGCAATGGTGGAAGGGTGAGAGTGCGTATAATCCATGGACTCGACATTAGTCATAAGAACTCATATACTTATTGCAAAAATTTACAAGTCATCAAAACAAAGTAATCAATGCATGCTCCTAGGGGGGAGGTTGGTAGGAGTTAACCATCACGTGCCCCCGACCTCCACACAAAGGTTGACACTCTACAAATACCTCATGCTCTAACTTCGTCACATAGCGGTTCACCATATGTGCATGCTACGGGAATCACTAACTTTAACACAAGCATTTCTCAATTTCATAATAACCCCACTAGCATGACTCTAATATCACTATCCTCATATCTCAAAACAATTATCAAGCATCCAACTTCTCATCATATTCAATGCACTTAGTATGAAAGTTTTTACTACATTGATCTTGGATGTCTATCGTGTGAAGGCTAGTTTTATAGCCAAAGCACATTACCATGCTGTTTTAATAGACTCTCAAAAGGATATAAGTGAAGCATGAGAGATCAACAATTTCTTCAAAATATTATCACCACCGTGCTCTAAAAGATATAAGTGAAGCACTAGAGCAAAACTATTCAACTAAGATATAAGTGAAGATCAATGAGTAGTTGAATAATTATGTCACTATGTGAAGACTCTCTAACATTTAAGAACTTTAGATCTTGGGATACTATTCAAACAGCAAGCAAAAAAAAACTAAATTGATGCTCCAAGCAAAACACATATCATGTGGTGAATAAAAATATAGCTCCGAGTATAGTTACCGATGGATGAAGACGAAAGAGGGGATGCCTTCCCGGGGCATCCCCAAGCTCAGGCTTTTGGGTGTCCTTGAATTTTACCTTGGGGTGCCATGGGCATCCCCAAGCTTAGGCTCTTGCCACTCTTTGTTCCATGGTCCATCAAAGCAATACTCTAAACTTGAAAACTTCACAACACAAAACTTAGACAAAAATCTCGTGAGCTCCGTTAGTATAAGAAAGCAAACCACTACTCAAAGGTACTGCAATGAATTCATTCTTAGTTTATATTGGTGTTAAACCTACTGTATTCCAACTTCTCTATGGTTCAAACTTCCCAACACTACTCATAGATGCATTGAAATAAGCAAACAACACACGAAAAACAGAATCTGTCAAAAAACAGAAAAGTCTTTAGTAATCTGCAGGTTTCGCATACTTCTGTAACTCCAAAAAATTCAAACTAAATTGTTAAACGTGAGTAATTTGTCTATTAATCATCTTCAAAAAGAATCAACTAAATAGCATGCTCCAGTAAAATCTGATGACCATTCTAGCGAGCGCTAATGATTCTGTTTTTTCACAGCAAGATCATATAAACTTCACACAAGTCTTCCCAAAGGTTCTACTTGGCACAAACACTAATTAAAACACAAAACCACATCTTAACAGAAGCTAGATGCAATATTTATTCCTAAACAGAAGCAAAAGCAAAGAAAATAAAATAAAGTTGGGTTGCCTCCCAACAAGCGCTATCGTTTAACGCCCCTAGCTTGGCATAATGATGGTCACATAAAAGATAAGAATTGAAACATAACGGGAGCATCATGAAGCATATGACTAGCACATTTATGACTAACCCACTTCCTATGCATAGGGTTTTTGTAATTAAACAACTTATGGGAACGATAATCAACTAGCATAGGAAGGGAAAACGAGCATAACTTCAAGATTTTAAGCACATAGAGAGGAAACTTGATATTATCGCAATTCCTACAAGCATATGATCCTCTCTCATAATAATTTGCAGTAGCATCATGAATGAATTCAACAATATAACCATCACATAAAGCATTATTTTCATGATCCCCAAGCATATAAATTTTATTACTCTCCACATAAGCAAAATTCTCCTCATGAATAATAGTGGGAGAAAACTCAACAAAATAATTATCATGCGAGGCATAATCCAATTGAAAACTAAAATCATGATGACAAGTTTCATGGTTATCATTATTATTAATAGCATACAAGTCATCACAATAATCATCATAGATAGAAACTTTGTTCTCATAATCAATTTGAACCTCTTCCGAAATAGTGGATTCATCACTAAATAAAGTCATGACCTCTCCAAATCCACTTTCATCAATATAATCATCATAAATAGGAGGCATGCTTTCATCATAATAAATTTGCTCATCAAAACTTGGGGGACTAAAAATATCATCTTCATCAAACATAGCATCCCCATGCTTGTGGCTTTGAATATCATTAGCATCATAGGTATTCAGAGAATTCATACTAACAACATTGCAATCATGCTCATCATGCACATATTCTATGCCAAGCATTCTATGTAATTCTTCTTCTAGTACTTGGATCCATTTTTCACAATTTTCCTTCCCATCATTTTCATGAAAGATATTAAAAAGATGAAGCATATGAGGTAACCTCAATTCCATTTTTTTGTAGTTTTATTTTATAAACTAAACTAGTGATAAAACAAGAAACTAAAAGATTCGATTGCAAGATCTAAAGATATACCTTCAAGCAGTAACCTCCCCGACAACGGCGCCAGAAAAGAGCTTGATGTCTACTACGCAACCTTCTTCTTGTAGACGTTGTTGGGCCTCCAAGTGCAGAGGTTTGTAGGATAGTAGCAAATTTCCCTCAAGTGGATGACCTAAGGTTTATCAATTCGTGGGAGGCGTAGGATGAAGATGGTCTCTCTGAAGCAACCCTGCAACCAAATAACAAAGAGTCTCTTGTGTCCCCAACACACCCAATACAATGGTAAATTGTATAGGTGCACTAGTTCGGCGAAGAGATGGTGATACAAGTGCAATATGGATGGTAGATATAGGTTTTTGTAATAAGAAAATATAAAAACAGCAAGGTAGCAAGTGGTAAAAGTGAGCATAAACGATATTGCAATGATAGGAAACAAGGCCTAGGGTTCATACTTTCACTAGAGCAAGTTCTCTCAACAAGGATAACATAATTGGATCATATTACTAGCCTTCAACATGCAACAAAGAGCCACTCCAAAGTAACAAATAGCGGAGAACAAACGAAGAGATTATGGTAGGGTACGAAACCACCTAAAAGTTATTCTTTCTGATCGATCTATTCAAGAGTCCGTAGTAACGTTCAATCTATCATAGAGTTCGTACTAGAATAACACCTTAAGACACAAATCAATCAAAACCCTAATGTCACCTAGATACTCCATTGTCACCTCAAGTATCCGTGGGCATGATTATGCAATATGCATCACACAATCTCAGAAACATCTATTCAACCAACACATAGAACTTCAAAGAGTGCCCCAAAGTTTCTACTGGAGAGTCAAGAAGAAAATGTGTGCCAACCCCTATGCATAGATTCCCAAGGTCACGGAACCAGCAAGTTGATCACCAAAACATACATCAAGTAGATCACATGATATCCTATTGTCACCACAGATAAGCACGTGCAAGACATACATCAAGTGTTCTCAAATCCTTAAAGACTCAATCCGATAAGATAACTTCAAAGGGAAAACTCAATCCATTACAAGAGAGTAGAGGGGGAGAAGCATCATAAGATCCAACTAAAATAGCAAAGCTCGCGATACATCAAGATCGTGCCATCTCAAGAACATGAGAGAGAGAGATCAAACACATAGCTAATGTTACATACCCTTAGCCCCGAGGGTGGACTACTCCCTCCTCGTCATGGAGAGCGTCGGGATGATGAAGATGGCCACCGGTGAGGGTTCCCCCCTCCGGCCGGTTGCCGGAACGGGGTCTAGATTGGTTTTCGGTGGCTACAAAGGCTTTCGGTGGCGGAACTCTCGATCTAGGTTAATTTCCGAAGGTTTTGGTATTTATAGGATTTTTTTGGCATAGGGCACAAGTCAGGGGGCCCTACGGGCCGTCCACGAGATAGGAGGGCACGCCCCCACCCTAGTGGGCAGCCCGTGGCTCTCCTGGCCCAACTCTTTTACTTCGGGGGCTTCTTTTGGTCCAGAAAAAATCATCAAAAATCGGCACGTCAATTGGACTCTGTTTGATATTCCTTTTGTGTAAAACTCAAAAACAAGGAAAAACAGAAGCTGGCACTGGGCTCTAGGTCAATAGGTTAGTCCCAAAAATAATATAAAAGTGTATATAAAAGCCCAAAAACATCCTAGAAGGATAATATAATAGCATGGAACAATCAAAAATTATAGATACGTTGGAGATGTATCAGTTGACTATTCAAAGAAAAGCACTAACAGGGTTCATTATGGAATGGATGCCTACTCCTAATGAAGAAATGCTGGAGATAGTCATCCCCGACAAGGAAGCGCCCCGAGAATGGATCATGTACTTTCATGGTGCCTTCTCCCTACAAGGTGCAGAAACTGGCATGCTTCTCGTTGCTCCCACTGGGGAGCACCTCAAGTACGTCATCGAAATGCATTTTCCCTACGAGAAGGCTACCAACAAGACTGCAGAGTACGAAGGGATCCTTGTCGGGCTCAGAATTGCCACATAACTGGATATCAAGAAGTTGATCATCCACGGAGATTCACAACTTTTGGTGAGACCGGTAAGCAAGGATTATCAAATCCCATTGACGAAGTCATGCATCGAGGAAGTGCGAAACTTGGAGGAGCACTTTGATGGATTGCAAACAGAGCACATACCCCATGTGGAAAATAGCATGGCTGATCATCTATCAAAGTGTGTTGCGCAGAAACTCCTTGTGGAACCAAGGACTTTTGTTCTCCATCTGACTCAACCCTCTATGTCCCCGGTAGCAATGGCCAGAATGAGGAGGAAATTGGACTTGGGCAAGCCTCTCCTGGCAGATCTTCCCAAAGCCTCCGGCATAGAGCTTGGCAGGAACAGCCCCCTTCGACCGGCAAGCTGCACCCTCCCGCCAAATTACCATCCTTTGCGGTTGAGGAGTGCACTCCCATGAATGAGGAGGTGCCGTTGGTCCTCGTTGCCGAGCCTTAGGTTCCAACTTGGGCACGACACATCGTTTGTTTCCTCCAAATAGGAGAACTTCTCAAAGAGCAAGAAGAAGCTGAAAGAGTAGCCCGGAGGGCTAGTATGTATCAGTTCATTGACGACACGCTATACAAAAGAAGGCCCAACGGTGTGAAATTGAAATGCATTTGCCGGGAAGAAGGAAAGGAACTACTGGCGGAGATACATGATGGTATGTGTGGCTTCCACATCAGATCAAGGGCCTTGGTTGGGAAAGCTTTCCAGCAAGCTTTCTATTGGACTAGACCCCTCCAAGACGCAATGGAGCTAGTCACCAAGTGCGAAGCCTGCCAGTTCCATTCCAAGAATATCCATCAGCCTGCTCAAGCTCTCCAAATGTTCCCTTTGTCATGGCCATTTTCGGTCTAGGGCTCGACATCTTTGGCCCCTTCCCTCCTGTTGCCAAGGGATTTGAATGCTTGTTCGTTGCAATCGACAAGTTTACAAAGTGGCCGGAAGTGGAGCCCGTGAGGAAGGTGACCGCATAGTCAGCTATCAAGTTCTTGAAAGGATTGGTGTGCTGCTTCGGGGTCCTCGCCTGAATCATCACCGACAATGGCACCCAATTCACAAGTCACGCCTTCATGCAATACATTCATGCCCTCGGAAGCAAGATCTCATTTTCCTCTGTTGCCATCCAAGGAGCAAAGGACAAACTGAGAGGGCGAACACTGAAGTGCTGCAAGGACGTAAGACAAGAATATTCAATAAGCTACTGAAGTGTGGCAGGCGATGGATCGACGAGCTGCCGGTGGTTCTTTGGTCCCTCTATACGACACCAAATCGAGCTACCGGTCAGACTCCTTTCTCCCTAGTCTATCGGGAAGAAGCAGTTATCCCCACGGAACTCATATACGGATCTCCTCGAGTACTTGCCTACAATGAAGTAGCGCAAGAACAACGCCAGCGTGACGATGCTGTGCTACTCGAGGAGAACCACCTCTGGGCTGCTACGCGTGATGCACGCTACCAGCAAGCCCTGCATCGTTATCATAGCCGCAGGGTTAATGGCTGGAGTTTTGAGGAAGGCAGCCTTGTCCTTAGGCGCGTTCAGTCCGCCGAGGGTACAAACAAGTTGACGCCAAAGTGAGAAGGCCCTTACTAGGTAGTACGAGTCACTAGATGTGGTGCAGTCCGTCTAGAGACCGGAGATGGCATTCAGTTGCAAAACTCATGGAACATTGAGCATCTCTGTAAGTTCTACCCATAAGGCGCGACTTTCAGGTCCTGCCCATCAGCCCTCCTTTGTACAAGCTTTGCCGAAGTTGCATGTAACCCTTTGTATAAAGCCAGGCGCAGACCCTGAGCAACAAAGAAATAAACGAAGCGCTCGGGCCCCCCAAAGAAGATTGCATGCATGCATAAGCATATCATGAGCATAGCATGATCATGTAGATAAGATCGCATGTGGAATTGTATTCGTCTGCACTAAGCTGCAGGGCTCTTGCCGCAGACGTAATCCCAAAGCAGAGAGAAGAAGACAAGCTTGCATAGTGGTCCCCGGCAAGCCAAATAGATAAGTTATTTTTTGTCCATACGTGTTCTGTAAAGTGAAACTTGTGCATATGAAAATCTCATCACCTTGGAAGCATAGGTGCTCCTGTCCTTTGAATTGAACGTTGTTTCAGTCAGGATGGTCGTAGTGGCCTTTGATGTTAAATGTTTGGCAGGGGACATGTCCCTCTTTGTGGTTTAATGCCAGACAGGCCTAGCCCCACGTCAACAAACTGAGGGTACCGGCAGGATTACCTGTCAGGGAAAACTTGTTTACTTGAATGTATAGAGGCATTCTACCTCTGCATGGATATGATACATGCACAAATACCCAAAAAAGATTGTCTTTTTCATTAATATGCTGACAAGCAAGTACAGATTTTACAGAACATAAACATGGGTAAAGAAGACTACAAAACTTAGACTAAAGTTTTTCAAATGGCTACATATTTTGGACTAAAAAATATAAGCGCCCCGTGATGCCTTCGCTCTATCTGCTCCTCCCAGGGGCCACATGGAGAAGAAGGAGACGAGTGAGAGGAAGAAGAAGATGTGTGAGAGTTATCCCCTCGGTCGTCTCCTCTTTTATAAGCGGATTGAGCCAGGGGCTGGCTCCTCACCCAGAAGGCGACCGACCCCATGCACCAGTCCGTGCAACCGTTACCTACCCCGCACGATGCATGCAGCATACGTGGCAGGAGGAATAAGTGTGACGGGATAAGTGAAATGGCAGTTACCTACTCATGAAATAAAGTCATACACGAGCCATAAAAAGGTGGCTCCCACCATGTTTGGCATTGCTCTACGAGCGGGGAAAGTGGAAACCGCCTTCATTCAATCACATCTTAATGAAGAGGCAAGGAAAAGATCAGAAACAAGCTACCACAAGACCGCTGCCTGTGTACCTGATAGAGCCTACCCCGACGAAGCCCGGCGGCGCGTTCAGGCTAGGCTCGGGGGCTTATGTTAGTGCAACAAACCTTGATGTATGTTGCCCAAACTGTACACATGCATGGAGGAAAGGTTGCAACATCCAAGACCACACCAAGCACGAAGCGGTTAGCCCTTTTGGAAATCAAGGGGCGGATCAAGAAGACCAAGTCAAGATAAAGGAGCAAGATACCACGAAGGAAAAAGCTCCCTTGTCGGGCAGGCGAGCCTGGCGAGGTCGCGGTTGCCCCGAAGATAAGTCCCAGGACTGACCTGGCATGCCTGCAGGGGACGCTGAGGGTGGATCCCCCCGCCAAGGCTCCACCGCTCCACCTCACAGCAACACAAGTCATCAATCGGTACGGTGTCGAGCTCCCAAGTGACTAAGTGGCCGTTATTTGGCACGTGGCAGCCACTTCTGAAGGAAATAACCTCTAAATGACACCCGTCCAGCGACGTGTAACACAGGTAGGCGAGAAGGTGGCTGAACAACCTGGCAAGGCTTGTGAGGCGACGCTACGACGTGACACTAAGCGGCACATTTAATGTGCCATGTCCTGTCTGTAGAGTTAGGTATGATAGCACTGTTTGCTATCTAATCAGTACATAATGACTGATTTGCTATTGTGGTGACCCCTTGATATATAACAGGAGGGTCGTGGCAACCTTAGAGAGGATTCAGACCTTTGTACACTCATACACGTGTAGCTGCTCTCGCCCTGAGGCAACCTTGCCGGGTTAGAGCGCTGCGTCTCCACCATGGTCCCCCATCAATCCACCAAAGCAGGAGTAGGGTTTTATGCCTCACGGCGGCCCAAACCTGGGTAAAAACTGCCCGTGCGATGGCTACCGTGCTGCTCTGCGCCCTCTGCTCTTTGTGCAATGTGCTCTTCCCCCTACCGAACCACAAGGGGCTGATGGCCCCGTAGGTGGCCGTGTTTTGCCACGACAGGTGGTCACAGTACTATTGTATGGATTGTGCTTATATGTTTTTTTAAAGGGATACTTACATGTGTATAGGACTGTGCTGCTTCCAATGTTTGTTGTTCACCCTGGTGTATGGGCGTGGGTCGTGTCACCCTCGGCACATGAAGTAGCACATCTCTTGGAGGGAGCAATGTTAATGAAACTCTCTGTCTCCCATTGTACGAACACCATTGCTTAGATGTGTTGTGAGGTGGCTCTTGTATATACGGCTCGTATATTCTACTTTGCACCATGCTAGATTGGTGAACATTCTTGGTGTGGTCTTCCTGTCAGAATTGGTTTTGCAGCACGGATGATTGATGTTAATTGAGCGACTAGTAGAAGCATGTGCATCCTTGCCTTTCTGCATGTGTCAAGGAAGAAAAACATTATTTGTTTGGGACAATGTGAACCTTGCTGCACCCCGATAGTGGCAAAGCTTGTATTCCCAGTAAGCGACATTTGCTACATAGAAGAACCAGACCGTGCATCCGCTGATTCTGGTGTAACTCAAAATCTACATTTATAGTTGAAGTATCCATGGGCTATTTCTAGTGTTACCCAATCAGGCGGCGCCTCATATCTTCTTGGCTCATCAAACCCTTCATGCTCGTGCCACCTTGATGTTTCTGCAATGACATTCAACACTTTTAGGATTGAACTTTCTAGCTTTTCCCCTAGAACAGGTGCATGCATGGACATGTCATGTACTGATGGTAACCTATAAAGAACTTGCATCACTGGGCGTTATTATAATTGTGTGTATTTTCCTTGATGTACTTTCAATCAAACTGATGGATGGACATGTTAGCACTGATGTACTTGTACTATTAGCACTGATGCATCGATGTGGGTTAATTAACATATGCATGTTGTTTACGTTTTCCCCTAGAACTGATGCATTACATGTGATGCATTCCTGGTAACCTGAACATTGTACTTGGGAGCAGTATGTAGGTAAAAATATGATGCATGTCTTTTGCTTTCCACTGGAACTGATGCATCAACATCAGAAGTACTCTCAGTTTCTGTATCATTGAACTTACTGTGTAACAGGTATATTTCATTTTTTTCAAAACAGTTTTCCTCGTTCGAACTGAGGCATCACTACATCAAAAAGACATCCGTGACATTTTGGGCCGAACGAATTTTTTTCATGTCATGCTTATGACACTTCTATGAAGATAATTGTGAAAAAAACACGTATCATCATAGATGTGGTGAGCTCCTACTTGTATGACAAAAAATCATGCCAGAAATTGGGCTTTTTGTCCTGGGCAGGCCGGGGACGCATCTGCATGACATTCTTTGGGCCGTCCATGTCGAAAAAAATCATTGTAGAAGCGGGGGCAAAGAAAATTTCAGGGAGTTCGCGGTTACGGCGGGTGGTCTGGCCGGAGCGATGCACGGAGGTTTGTGCGTTTCTCTCGTACACGTCGAGTGTATGTGCGAGGCGTTGGGCTCTAACTGAACCGAGCGATTACACTAGCTACGTTTCTAAACCCAAGCGATCAATCCCTTGGTCGCTATGTGAACTCGAGCGATTCCTCGCTATCGTTGCTAACTGAACCCGATCGATAGCTGTTGCTGCTTACTGAAGCCGATCGAACCAGCTGCTACCTCCTGATTGACGGTGAACGTGGGGTTTGTTGAACGAGTCGAGACATACGTGGTTGGGGTTGGATGAACAGTTCCTTGTGGGGGTTGGATGAACAGGACCCCGTGGTAGTAGGCTATTGCGGTTGCCGCTGGATGAACATGACCCCAAGACGAGGCCGCCCCAACCGATGTGTTGAGGGTGGATGAACAGGACTCTGTGGAGGGTTGGTTGAAGAGTAGCCGGTGGAGGGATGGTTGGATGAACATGACCCCGTGAGGGCTGGATGAACAGGACCCGGTGGAGGGCTGGATGAACAGGACCCCGTGGAGGGCTGGTTCAACAGTAGCCGGCAGAGGCAGAGGAAGATGCGGTGGATGAACAGTGCAGGTTGAGGCTGGAGGAAGTTGACGGTGGGTGAACAGTAGCCCATGGAGTCCCATTTTGCGGTACGCCACACCCCTCCCGATGAACATGACCCCCATTTCAACCGTAGCACTCCAACACAAGTCCGTTTCCACCGTTTTGCGGTACGCCAGACCCTCCCAATGAACAGAATCCCGTTTCGATCGTAGCTGGTCGAGCAGAAGGCTGTTTACTCCGTTTTGCGGTACGCCAGACCGTTCCCGATGAACATGACCCTCTTTTGACCGTACGCACTCTAGTAGAAGGACGTTTCCCTCCGTTTTGCGGTACGCCACACCAGGTTTTGGCTGTTCTGTCCAAGCCGGTTGCCTCCCAATGAACACAATGCTGTTTCTCCGTTCTGAACTTGTCGGTTGGCTGCCGATGAACACGACGTTGTGGCTACCGTCCGCTTCCTCTCCATGTACACCAGCCCTGGCCGTATGTATGCACGAGTATGTGTTTGAGACTCCACCCATATGTACGTATGTATCCATATTGTTTGCCATGTGGTTGTATGTACGTGTACACAGTTTTGAAGGGAGAGTACGTACGACACATGTTGCTCCTTACTCGGCCACGGTTCATCGCTGCAGAGAGACTGATCGAGCGCTATGTACATACACGTTCGTGACTAGACAGATAACTCTACATACGCTTCCACCGGGTGGGTCCCAGCTACCAGGGAGGACAAGGAGGCATTTCCTTGCGTGCGAAGATATAGCTAGCGGGTCCCAGTTGTCAAGGGCAGAATCATTTTTTTGCCCGTAATAAAGAGGCACTTCCGCTTGTGAAGATGTTGTTGGTGGGTCCCAAGTGTTAGGGGCAGGAATAAGGAGGCACTTCCTTCAGTGCGAAAATATAGGTGGCGGGTCCTACCTTTCAGGGGAAGGAATAATTTTATTTTTGCGAAATAAGGAGGCGGTTGCATGCGTGCGTCCATGGAACTGGTGTGTCCCCACTGTTAGCCTCTACACGTATAGTCTTCTTCCGATAACTCTCATTTGTTGACCATGTTGACCACGCTGCACCGAGCGCACCAAGGCGGTTGACAACGGCGAGGCCCCGGACGACAACGAGCCAGAGATGGGAAGACACGGTAGTGGAGTCGTAGACGGAGAGGTGTACGAGGGTTAACTGGTTCTGGTGCGGTGTGGTTCTGCAGTCAGCGGAGAATAAGAGGAGGTGTGGATGGGTTGGCCTGGCCGGCGGTGGGGTATCGCTTCGCATCGAAGCTTGCTAAGCAGAGCTGCTAGCAGCCGGAGGCGGGACGAGGTGGTCCCAGTGGCGCTGGAGGAAGAAGAAGAGAGACTGAAGATGGAGGCTGACCGTTGGATGTAAATCCAACAACTAAGGATGTCAGAATCATTTGTTGACTAACTTGACAACACCATACATTGGCTTGGACCTAGTGGCCCAAATTTGAGCCTGCAAAAATGTGGCACATATTCAATCCATTTTTTTTATAATTAGCAGTCCATTTGCTGGCCTGGGTGAACAAATAATGTAGCGTCCATGCGGCCCATTTATATTATCTCTAAAAAACTACAACCCATTTGCACTTTCTCGAAATACACAAATTTGATGGGCTGGGTGAACAAATAATGTAAGGTCCATGACACCCATTTAATTTGTCCTAATAAGTTACAACTCATTTGCACTTTCTCGAAATACATAATTTTGCTGGGCTGGTTCTCATTATATTGTTGGGATGGGCGCAACAATGTTATCAAAAAATAAGTGGCTGGTAATTTTCTTATAAATATATTTAATAATAAGCGCTTTATTATTACATTGGTCCTCAAATCTTACCAAGCTTTGGTACTCAATGACCAGCATTTTCGTTGCCTTAAAGTAAAAAAACAAAATGATTTAATTGTTAAAAAATTAATTTTATAAGTTAATAAGACGTGGGATATTTTTTTGATATTTATGTAAGTATCTGTGAAATATATGATGATAATAACAATAATATATTAAACAGTATAAATATATATAATATAGTAAAAAGGGGAACCTAAGTTGGACCCGGCGTTCCAATTCTTAAATAGGAGAATAGAACAGACCTCTGCGTTTTCTTCTTTAAAACAATGCATAAGTTGGGCTGCGGATCTTCAAGAAAAAAATTAAACCTAGGATGGGAGGCCCATAGGCCGGTCGATACATGACGGCCCTAAAAAAATATATACCGGACTGTCGTGGGCTGCACATGTTAAAAAAAGCCTAGACTAGTCAGCTCACAACCTAGTTGATACATTTCTAAAAAACAGCTGATACTTGATGGCCCACTAATAATGAATGATACTCCTTGCCAGCTCCCTAATAACTGGCTTCATTGTAATTTATCTCTTTAGTAGGAGTAACTATGTTGGCAAACCCGTGGGCCCCAATGCCAGTATAGCATTAGGAGGAAGTATTTTTTTCAATGAGGCACTTGCTACCGTACGGCCATGGGCCTAGTGGGTCCTGATTGTCCACCTCTCCACGTACAGTCCTCTCTAAATTCCGCTCGTTTGTTGAGCATGTTCCCAATGGTAGACAGTGGCGCCGCGGCGAGCGCACAAAGGCGTAGGATGACGTCCAGGCCCCGGACGAGAACGCACCAGAGCTGGAGAAGACATGCTACAGTAGTGGTAGAAGTTGTGCCAAACTTCTACGTAAAGTTCTGAAATAGCCTAGTGGCCTGGTTCAACTCCCCAACCGCTGCTCCGCCCGGGTTCGATTCCACCTGATGCAAGAAAATGTAGCCAAACTTTTGCCTCTGCCATTACTGCATGTGGGTCCCCATTGTCATCTACTCACACCACCTCCAACACTTGACAAAACTTCGTCCCTCATTTTCTCTATTTTTCGCACCCAACATTGTGTGGGCATTTTGAAAATAGCATATCTTTTTGACTATGCGTCATATGAAGATGTGCTATGAATGAATGTTGATCAGCATGATGTTAACTGGCTGGTAGTTCCATTTTCGACCATGAATAAAACTTTCAACATAATGTTATTCATGTTCGAAAAGGGCATGTTAATATAAATGCCCCACCCTCTGAAACTGAAACTTGCAGTTTCTTCTCTAAGAATCACATTGTCTGCACTTTTATATGAAACTACATTTTTGAAGTGCTAAAAATAGATCTCTAAATTTCAGAAAATACTTCATATGCTCAATACAGCAAATCTGACATTCATATCTGAAAGTACTCGCAAAATACACAACACAAAACACAATTCACAACCTGCAAATACTGACAACCCTAAGCTCCTCCTGAGACTATGGGGGGGGGGAGTCCCCTCCTATTCCTCGGCGGCAGACATGCGCCCCGTGAGATGAGGTGAACAGCGAGGGAGAGGATGGCAGGGAATCGTCGTCGCGCCAACTGCTTTTCTCCTCTTGCAGTTGGGTACGGTCGAGAAAGACTCTACCTCCTCGCTCTGCCACGACACCCTCACAAACGACATTGTGTACATGATCGATCCTTCAATCTCTGGTGGATGCTCCATCTTGGATCGATACTCCCACCACCGCTACCTCACGTTCGGATTCAGTGAATCTATCTGCTCCATGGCCCAGAGGAGCAACTCTATGTACTCCCACGAGATTCCCTCCCGATGTATCGCCTCCTTTTGCTCTTTTCCACATATTTGGCCATCGCTTTCGCCGTCGCCGCTAATTGCTCTAGGTTGTCAAACCAAGACAGTATCTCCAACATCCTAGCTAGCTTCACAGGGTTGCCATCTACAGTCCTCATGTATCTGTTGTACTCCCCCATCGATCTACTTCTCCGCAGCACATGCACTCACCGGCGGTGGTTTTTGAATGGAAGAGGAGAGGAGCGCCGCTGGTTTTGGAATAGAATGGGAGAGGAGCGGTGGTGGATTTGAAATGGAAGAGGAGAGGAGCGGCGTTGGTTTTGGATTAGAACAGGATAGGAGCGGCGGTGGTTTAAGAGGAGAAGAGCGGTGCTGGTCTTGGAAGTATTTTATTGTTTTTCGTATTTTGATGTCAAAGTTTGACCACGTACTTTATTTGACAAGCAAAATGTGAATGCATGTCATAGAAAATTGTATCATTTGGTTCGTATCTGAATGTACTTCCAAATTATATTATTTTTGCAACGTATGACATATATTTTATTTCTGAAAATCATGGTCAAATATGACCCAGAATACAAGGGAGACTAGTTAATGTGGGGTCAATTTCTTAATTGACGGATAAAATTATTTTGATTTTGATCCAAACACAGCGCACCATCCCTCTTGTCCAATCGTAAATCGCTGCCGCACGCTCCTCTCACTCTTCTCCATTGCAAAACTAGGTTGAGATCATGAAAGCACAAGTGCTCCATGGGTGATTTTTGTAATTAATGTCAACATATCTCTTGTTGGATCAATACTTTTACCTAGCATATTTCAGATGAGTTCAACAGTGGAGTGGCATGGATAAGAGGATGTGGAACCCCTTCAAGATGCTAAGGACAGACGCGGTTGGCAAAAGCTCAAAGCTCAGGACTCTACATTTTCTATTTCAGTGATCCAAGATCACGTTGAGTCTATAGGAAAGCCAATACTATTAAAAGGGGATGAGGTGTTGCTTAATGGCTTGCTTTCTGAAAATAATGATATGCTCCTAAGCCCTCAACCACTTTCTCATAACCACATATGTCCAAAACCTAAAGTCAAACTCGGCCCCACAGATTTGATCTGTCCGGCGCCACCGAGTTCATCTGACATAGCGACTGCCAGAAACCCTAATCAGTTCGGTCTGACTGATGGGATCACGGTCTCACCGAGATGGGCTTGCAAACTCTCTGTTGCCTGTTGAAATTATTTCGATCCCACTGAGATGTGCAATCAGTCCCACCGAGTTTGCGTGAACAACTCTCTGTTTTACTTATTACCAAAATCGGTCCCACTGAGTTTGTGTAATCGGTCAAACTGAGTTGAGGTTTTACCCTAACCCTAGCACATCGGTCCCACTGAGTTGATCATGTCGGTCCCACCGAAAACCCTAACGTTCACATTTTGAACTAAATCGGTCCGACCGAGTTTCATGATTCGGTCCCACCGAGTTTGGTAAATTGTGTGTAACGGTTAGATTTTGTGTGGAGGCTATATATACCCCTCCAACATCTCTTCATTCGAGGAGAAAGCCATCAGAACGTGCCTACACTTCGAGCATACATTTTCTGAGAGAGAACCACCTTGTCATGTGTTGAGACGAAGATATTCCAAACCAACCACAAGAATCTTGATATGTAGCCTTCCCCAAGTTGCTTTCCACTCAAATCATCTTTCTACCAAATCCAAATCTATGAGAGAGAGTTGAGTGTTGGGAAGACTATCATTTGAAGCAGAACAGCAAGGAGTTCATCATCAACACACCATCTATTACCTTTTGTAGAGTGGTCTCTCCTAGATTGGTTAGGTGTCACTTGGGAGCCTCCGACAAGATTATGGAGTTAAACCAAGGAGTTTGTACGGGCAAGGAGATCGCCTACTTCGTAAAGATCTACCCTAGTGAGGCATGTCCTTCGTGGGCGATGGCCATGGTGGGATAGACAAGGTTGCTTCTCCGTGGACCCTTCGTGGGTGGAGCCCTCCGTGGACTCACACAGCTGTTACCATTGTGGGTTGAAGTCTCTACCAACATGGATGTACGATAGCACCACCTATCAGAACCACGCCAAAAATCTTCGTGTCTCCAATTGCGTTTGCACACTTCAATTCCATCCCTTTACTTTCTTGCAAATTGCATGCTTTACTTTCCGATGCTCATATACTCTCGCCATGCTTTCTTGAAATGTATTGTGAATGATTAAACTTGTGTTGAAACTCCACCTTAACTTGAAGAAATTAGAAACTACTACCTTTCTTTGTGGAGGGTCTAATCACCCCCCCCCCTCTAGACACCTCTTCTTTGATCCTTTCAATTGGTATCAGAGCTTTGGTGTCCATTGCTTTGGTTTAATCACCATTGGAGGAAGATGGATGAGTCTATGATTGGGAGTATTAGACGTAGAGTGCCTATCCTTGAAGAGGAGTTTTGTAGGTAATGGTAAAATGACATTCTTAAGATTTTCAATGAATATCATTTGAACAAGTATATTACTAGTCCATATGTGCCTCCTATTGACCCTATGCATTTTACCCCTAATGAGTATCTCGACATGGTTCGGAAGACTAGAACTGCCAATCTTATTGTTAGAGCTTTACGGATTCACTTGCTTAGAGAATTGCCTAAATTATAATGTGCTTATACTATGTGGAGATATCTTGAGGAACGATTTCCAGACTACTCTTTAAAAAATCTAGATGAGATTCTTCACAAGTCCATAGCTTTTCAAAAGATGAAACCAAGTGATCCTAAATTTGATGATTGCCTATTTGAGCTTCGTGACCTTATGCGTGCCAAAGGAGATGTTGGAGTTATTACTGCCATCATCACCGAAGCCATTAGAATTCATAAAGATGAACGTTGCAATGATCATATATTTAATAAATCACTCTCTCTAGTAGAAGACCAATCACAAGACGATGTTGAACATGGATATTATGATGAAGATGATGATAGTGACCTTGACCTTGATGAGCAAATGAGGCACTTTGGTCTTATGGAAAATCTTCGTGGTTACACAGACGGAGGAAAGGAATGGGTTCTTGATAGTGGATGTACCGATCACATGACCGGAGACAAGGATATGTTTCGTGAGCTTGCTGAAAACGACGGCCCTCGAAAGTATGTTACTTTTGGTGATAACTCAAAGGGTAAGGTGGTTGGCCTTGGTAGGGTGGCCATCTCACATGACAGCTCCATCCAAAATGTTATTCTCGTTGAATCCCTTGGCTGTAATTTACTTTCTGTATCTAGACTTGCTGATTTTCCTCTCAATGTAGTATTTACTGAAATAGATTGCCAAGTGTTTCGTAGAGAAAATCATAAAATGGTCTTTACTGGTATACGTAGAGGTGATCTATATATTGTTCATTTCACTAAAAAGGCTCAACCTAAAACTTGCTTAATTGCTAAATCTTCTAAAGGTTGGTTGTGGCATAGAAGGCTAGGTCATATGGGCATGCGAAATCTTGATAAGCTTATTAAAGGTGATCATATCCTTGGAGTTAAAGATGTTATATTTGACAAGTGCAGTGCTTGTCAAGAAGGAAAACAGGTTGGAGGAAGCCACCCTGTGAAGAACATCATGACCACGAGAAGACCACTCGCGCTACTTCATATGGATCTCTTTGGTCCCAACGCCTATAAAAGTATCGGTGGAAACTCATTTGGTTTAGTCATAGTCGATGATTTTCAAGATTTATGTGGGTGTTCTTTCTTGATGATAAATCACATGTCCAAAAGATCTTCAAGAACTTCTCTAGGAAGGCCCAAAATTAATTTGAAGTGAAGATCAAGAAGGTTCGCAGCAACAACGGAACGGAGTTCAAGAGCGCAAATGTGGATACCTTTCTTGACGAAGAAGGGATTTCACATGAGTTCTCGGCTACGTACACGCCTCAAGAAAATGGAGCTGTTGAGAGGAAGAACTGGACTCTTATTGAGATGGCAAGAACGATGCTTGATGAGTACAAGACGACAAAACACTCTTGGGCGGAAGCGGTTGAGACAGCTTGTCATGCAACAAATCGCTTGTATCTTCACAAGCTACTTGGCAAGACAGCATACGAGCTTCTCACCGGTAACAAACCCCAAGTTGTATACTTTCGAATATTCGGCTCAAAGTGCTATATTCTTGATAAGCATCGTCGTTCGAAGTTTGCTCCTAAATCTCATGAAGGTTACCTACTCGGTTATGGCTCAAACTCTCACACTTACCGTGTCTACAACAGTTTCACCCGAAAGGTTGAAGAGACGGTAGATGTGAAGTTTGATGAATCTAATGACTCGTATATAGAGCAATTGCCAATTGATGTAGGTGACAAAGATCCTTCGGAAGCAATCCAAGACTTGTCTATTGGCAAGATCCGTCCAACGAAGGTGAAGGAGAGTACCTCGTCCGTCCAAGTGGAAGCTTCTACCTCACGACAAGGTGAACCAAGAGTTGACACAGAGGCATCCACAAGTGGGACACACCAAGATGAAGAAAACGAGTAAGTATCCTAATATGAACCTAATCAACCTACTTCTCGACCTCGACAAGAGAACGATAACACCAACAACGAGGTAGGCCAAGAGGAAGAACAAGATGATGAAGAGGATGTTCCACCCCGACCCAGACAAAAGCTCTCATGAGTTAGAGCAAGAATTGCTAGAGATCACCCCGTAGAACAAATTTACTATGACATCCAAACCGGGAGAATCACTCCTTCTAAATCTCGTTTAGCTAACTTTTGTGAACATTACTTTCTCATACCTAACCTTGAACCTATGAAGGTTGAAGATGCAGTTGAAGACCCGGATTGGGTGAATGCTATGCACGAGGAACTACATAAATTCAAGAGAAACCAAGTTTGGATATTGGTTGAGAAGCCCACCGATGATCACAATGTCATTGGAACCAAATGGGTGTTTCGGAATAGGCAAGATAAAGATGGACAAGTTGTGCGCAACAAGGCCCGTCTCATCGCCCAAGGCTACACTCAAGTCGAAGGTATGGATTACGGCAAGACATATGCCCCCATTGCTAGGCTTGAATCCATACACATCTTACTTGCTTATGCCAATCACCATGATATCACTTTATACCAAATGGACATTAAAAGTGCTTTTCTCAACGGTGAAATTGAGGAGGAAGTTTATGTTAAACAACCTCCCGGCTTTGTTAATCCCAAGAAACCTAATCATGTTTACAAGCTTCACAAAGCTATTTATGGTCTTAAACAAGCTCCTAGAGCATGGTATAAATGCTTGACCAAGTTTCTTATTGAAAAAGGCTTTAAAATTGGGAAAATTGACTCAGCACTTTTTACTAAAAGGGTTAATGGAGAATTATTTGTCTGCCAAATTTATGTTGATGATATTATATTTTGTTTGACTAACCCCCATTTTAGTGAAAAGTTTGGAAGGCTAATGTCGGAGAAGTTAAGATGTCTATGATGAGTGAGCTCATGTTCTTTCTTGGTTTGCGAATCAAGCAAACTAAGGAGGGTACCTTTGTCTCTCAAACAAAGTACACCAAGGACCTATTCAAGAAGTTCAACATGCAAGAATGCAAAGGTATGAATACACCCATGCCTACTAGTGGACATCTTGACTTGACTAAAGATGGCGAACCAGTTGACCAAAAGGTTTACCACTCTATGATTGGTTCATTGTTATATCTATGTGGCTCCTGTCCTGATATTATGCTAAGTGTGTGCCTATGTGCACGATATCAAGCGACCCCCAAAGAATGTCATCTTAAGTTTGTGAAAAGGATAGTGATATACTTAATTCATACACCAAATTTTGGCATTTGGTATCCGAAGAGGTCCTCTTTTGATCTTGTTGGCAACTCCGACTTGGACTATGCCGGTGACAAGGTTGATAGAAAATCCACTTCAGGTACTTGTTAATTTCTTGGTAGATCTCTTGTGTCTTGGTCCTCCATGAAACAAAACTCCGTATCCTTATCCACCGCCGAAGGGAATACATTGCCGCCGGTTCATGTTGTGCTCAATTACTTTGGAGGACTCAAACTCTTAAAGATTATGGGATCTATGTGAAACATGTTCCGGTGCTTTGTGACAATTAAAGTGCTATTAAAATTGCTCATAATCCCGTGCAACATTCTCAAACTAAGCATATTGAAGTTCGTCATCATTTCATTCGAGATCATGTTGCTAAAGGAGACATCAATCTTAAACATGTTCGTACCGATAAGAAATTGGCGGATATAATTACCAAACCACTTGATGAGAAAGTATTTTGCCGTTTGAGAGGTGAATTGAACATCATTGATGCCTCAAAATTGGAGTAGTAACTCCATTTGGATACATGCAAGGCATGAGCCTTTGACTAATCCTTGATATTTCTCTTATGATGATGATCATATGTGTTGGATATACCTGTACTCTTGCATGTTATCTAACCCTTGTAGGTACTTGGATAAGCCCAATTCTATGAGAGTGCAACTCACTCATTTCTTGAGCGGTCTCTACATCACCAAGTCTCTACAATATGGTGGTTGAAGTCAAGGAAGCTTGAAACCCTTCAACATATTCTTTGACAATTTCTATATATCAAATTCATTTGGTATCAAACTTCATGATTGTCATTTTAGATACACAAGTGATCTTACTTGCAAAACTAACCCATGTAGGTAGATGAACTCAAACTACAAATGGTGATCCCAATTCTTGATGAGCTACATAAACCTTGAGGATCCCACACAAGTTCAACTACATGATCAAGATCAACACCACCACCCAAGGTATGTCATTCCATCTTAGAGAAGCTTTACCCCATGTCATGGGTGAAAGAAGCTCAACAATATGTGAATACATCAAAATGCTTAAACGAAAATTGGCAACCCCATTTTGAGCTTAAACGATGAGTATGACCTATGATCAAGTGTCTTTACTTGACTCCTAAGTCAATATACTCTAACATATGTGACTTTGTCGCCGACCAAGTCTAGATGAAGTTCTCTAGTGTTTCTTTGTGCTCTTGCATTTATCGCATGCATGCTTGTTTCCCCTTTCAAAAAACAAAACAAAAAAAACTTCATATAGATTTCTTTTCTTTTTCCCTACATCCAATTCATTGCAAATCTCTTAGTTAATTCCTTGAAAATCTTTGTGCGATTTTATTTTCCTAGTGAGCGGAGATGAAAATTGTTCTCTCTGTGTTGAACTTGGACACACTGATTTGCCCCTTTTGGTCAAACCGAACCACCTCGGTGCCACCGAAGAAAACAACTCGCTGTTAGCAATTTTAATACTGAGGAGACACTTTGTCATTTGCATCCTACATTTTTGTTACAGCTCCACTCAATGATTCTTATCCACTGTCAGCATCACATTCTACATATTGCTGTGTACTATGACTCAAGGACCAAACCTACTTGACTCATAATCAAGAAGATCCCTTCTTGGAAATTGATGTCAAAGGGGAGAGAGAGATCACATCAAAGCTTACTTACACCAAAGGGAGAGAGAGAGAGAGACCATATGGGAGAGAGAAATTTCTTTATTAGTCCTCCCAGATGCTTGGTATTAAAAGAGGAGAGAAGTCACATGTCTTCTATAGGGGAAAGACATGTCAGTATTTCTTATGATTATTTGTCTTGCTCTGATTTTCTTTTCCCTCTTCTCCCATTATCAAATATAAGATTCAGGGGGAGAAAGACATCTAAGGGAAGGGAATCTTAGAATTCATTGCATATCTTTATGGGGACATGTCTATACTTCAATAGAGTACCTAGTACTTACTCACTACATGTCATCCCAATCTTGGTACACTTGTGGTTTGCTATTCTTGCTCTGTTTAGTAGATGTTTCTGTGTTATCTAACCTTGTTTACTCAGGTTCATCTTTTCCAAAGCTACTCAAGACCACATGGTAAGTATATGCATCACACTCATGTGCGTAATGATCTCTTCTTAATGTACATATTGTTTGCAAGAAGGACTCATGAACATGAAGGTACATTTCATATATCCATTTGCTCTGATGCATACAACCAAGATACATGTAACTCATTGCTTGCTCTGATATGCTTATGCATTCACTTGCATCTATATTCCATATTCACATGATTGCATACATGTAGGGGGAGTCTATGAATGTTACATGTCTTTCCAAAGCTTTACTCGCTATTCTCTATATCTTTGTCTAAAGCTTTGATGTATGTTGTCATCAATTACCAAAAAGGGGGAGATTGAAAGCACAAGTGCTCCCTGGGTGATTTTCGTAATTAATGTCAACATATTTCTTATTGGATAAATAATTTTACCTAGTATATTTCAGATGAGTTTAACAGTGGAGTGGCATGGACAAGAGGATGTGGAACCCCTTCAAGATGCTAAGGACAGACGACTGGCAAAAGCTCAAAGCTCAGGACTCTACATTTTCTATTTCAGTGATCCAAGATCACATTGAGTCCATAGGAAAGCCAATACTATTAAAAGGGGATGAGGTGTTGCTTAATGGATTGCTTGCTCAAAGTGCTTAGTGATATGCTCCAAAGCCCTCAACCACTTTCTCATATCCACATATGTCCTAAACCTAAAGTCAAACTTGGCCCCACCGATTTGATCTATTAGGCGCCACCGAGTTCATTTGACATAACCACTGCTAGAAACCCTAATCAATTCGGTCTCACCGATGGGATCTTTGTCTCACCAAGTTTGTATTGCAAACTCTCTGTTGCCTGTTGAAATTATTTCAGTCCGACCGAGACGTGCAATCGGTCCCACCATGTGTGCCTGACCAACTCTCTGTTTTACTTATTACCAAAATCAGTCCCACCGAGTTTGTGTAATCCGTCAAACTAAGTTGAGGTTTTACACTAACCCTAGCACATTGGTCCCACCGAGTTGATCATGTCGGTCCCACCGAAAAGCCTAACGTTCACATTTTGAACTAAATCAGTCTGACCAAGTTTCATGATTCGGTCCGAGTTTGGTAAATTGTGTGTAATGGTTAGATTTTGTGTGGAGGCTATATATACCCCTCCACCCTCTCTTCATTCGTGGAGAAAGCCATCAAAATGTGCCTACACTTACATCATACATTTCTGAGAGAGAACCACCTACTCATGTGTTGAGACCAAGATATTCCAATCCAACCACAAGAATCTTGATCTCTAGCCTTCCCTAAGTTGCTTTCCACACAAATCATCTTTCTACCAAATCCAAATCTGTGAGGGAGAGTTGAGTGTTGGAGAGACTATCATTTGAAGCACAAGAGCAAGTTGTTCATCATCAACACACCATCTATTACCTTTTGGAGAGTGGTGTCTCCTACATTGGTTAGGTGTCACTTGGGAGCCTCCGACAAGATTGTGAAGTTGAACCAATGAGTTTGTACGGGCAAGGAGATCGCCTACTTCATGAAGATCTACCCTAGTGAGGCAAGTCCTTCGTGGGCGATGGGCATGGTGGGATAGACAAGGTTGCTTCTTCGTGGACCCTTCATGGGTGGAGCCCTCCGTGGCCTCGCGCAGCTGTTACCCTTCGTGGGTTGAAGTCTCCACCAACGTAGATGTACGATAGAACCACCTATCAGAACCACGCAAAAAATCTCCGTGTCTCCAATTGCGTTTGCACACTCCAATCCCATCCCTTTACTTTCTTGCAAATTGCATGCTTTACTTTCCGTTGCTCATATACTCTTGCCATGCTTGCTTGAAATGTATTATGAATGGTTAAACTTGTGCTAAAACTCCACCTTAACTTGAAGAAATTAAAAAAACTGCTACCTTTCTTTGTTGAGGGTCTAATCACCTCCCCCTCTAGACACCTCTTCTTCGATCCTTTTAGATCATCTGCAGTACTATATGGTGTTGTACCGCGGATGACATGTGGGGCCGGGTCCACACGACAATGACCGTACTACATGGTGCGCTACTGCGGAGGACCCTAACCCTGCAAAACCACCCCTCTCCTCTCCATCATCTCCATTCAAAAACCACCGTCTCGCCTCTCCCTCTTCTCCATTGCAAAAGCACCCCCTCTCCTCTCCATCTTCTCCATTGTAAAACCACCATTTCGCCTCTCCCTCTTCTCCAAGGCAAGAACACTATCTCTCCTCCCATCTTCAGAAGCTAGCACCAGACCTCTCAGAAGGACATCTATGGAGAGGATGCAGCAGCGAATCGGGCAGATCGCCGGTGATGACCAAGCGATGTTAGCCAGGTTGAAGGAGATCCTTACTTGGTTTGACAATCAGTGGGAGATTTCAAGGATGGTGAGGGCCATATGGCAATGTATGCGGAAGATCGAGACGGCCGCAATGAGGGCGGCGATGTACTCCCCGGCGGCAGTCACGCCGCAGTCCTTCGAGTTCATCGAGTATCTCCTCTGGGCAATGGAGCAGACATATTTTACCGATGAGAAAGTCAGGCGTAGGTGGTCGGCATACATGTTGAAGGTCGAGCATCCAGAGGATAACGAATCGATCGAGTAAGCCGTTCGTGAGGGTGCAGTGCTAGCCGGAGCCACATGAGTATTCGTTCTCCCACAGCAAGAAGAGGTCGGATGGCGCGACGTCGCTTCCCCACCGTTCTACATGGTTTCCTCACTGCTCGCTGTTGGGGAACGTAGCATAATTCAAAAAATTTCTACGTCTTCACCAAGATCCAAGTATGGAGACATCTAGCAACGAGCAACTAAGAGTGCATCTACATACCGTTATGAAGATTGCGTGCGGAAACTTTCAACGAAGCAAGGATGAAGTAGTCGTACTCTTCACGTTCTTCGTCACCGATGATCTAGCGCCGAACGGACGGCACTTCCGCGTTCAACACACGTACGGTGCAGCAACGTCACCTCCTTCTTGATCCAGCAAGGGGGGAGGAGAAGTCGTCAGAGATCCGGCAGCACGACGGCGTGATGACGGATGCAGTGGATATCGCAGCAGGGCTTCGCCGGGCTGCCCTGCAAAGGAGTTGGGAGGTGTGACGGGAGGGGGAGAGGCGCCAGGGCTGAGGTGCGGCTGCCCTCTCCCCCCCACATATATATAGGGGGCCAGGGGGGCGCCAGCCCCTTGCAGATCCAATCTGCAAGGGGGGGCGGCGGCCAGGGAGGAGTCCCCCTCCCCCAAGGCAAGTGGTGGCCCCCCCTCCCCTTAGGGTTTATCCCTAGGCGCAGGGGAGGTGGGCCTCCCTTGATGGTGCGCCAGCCCTGAGGGCTGGACACATCCCCTCGCGGCCTAGGGGCCCCACCGGGATGGGTGGCCCCACCCGGTGGACCCCCGGGGCCCCTCCGGTGGTCCAGGGACGCTCCCGGTGACCCCCGGAGATCACCCGTTGGCCGAAACTGGACTTCCCATATATCAATCTTTACCTCCGGACCATTCCGGAACTCCTCGTGACGTCCGGGATCTCATCCGGGACTTCGAACAACTTTCGGGTTTCCACGTGCATTAATCTCTACGACCCTAGCGTTACCGAACCTTAAGTGTGTAGACCCTACGGGTTCGGGAGACACGTAGACATGACCGAGACTACTCTCCGGTCAATAACCAACAGCGGGATCTGGATACCCATGTTGGTTCCCACGTGTTCCTCGATGATCTTCATTGGATGAACCACTGTGTCAAGGATTCACTCAATCCCGTATGTTATTCCCTTTGTCCATCGGTACGGTACTTGCCCGAGATTCGATCGTCGGTATTCCCAATACCTTGTTCAATCTCGTCATGGCAAGTCTCTTTACTCGATCTGTAATCCATCATCCCGTGACTAACTACTTAGTCACATTGAGCTCATTATGATGATGACTTACCGAGTGGGCCCAGAGGTACCTCTCCGTCATACGGAGTGACAACATCCCAGTCTCGGTTCGTACCAACTCAACAGACACTTTCGAAGATACCCGATGTGTACCTTTATAGCCACCCAGTTACGTTGTGACGGTTGGCACACCCAAAGTACTCCTACGGTGTCCGGGAGTTGTACAACCTCATGGTCTAAGGAATAAATACTTGACACCGAAAAGCTTATGCATTACGAACTATACGATCTCGTGTTATGCTCAAGTTTGGGTCTTGTCCATCACATCATTCTCCTAATGATGTGATCCCGTTATCACTGACATCTCATGTCCATGGTCAGGAAACTGTGACCATCCGTTGATCAACGAGCTGGTTACTAGAGGCCTACCAGGGACTCATTTTGGTCTATGTATTCACACATGTATCGCTGTTTCCGTACAATACAATTCAAGCATGAATAACAGACAATTATCATGAACAAGGAGATATAATAATAATGCTTTTATTATTGCCTCTAGGGCATATCTCCAACAGTCTCCCACTTGCACTAGAGTCAATAATCTAGTTACATTGTGATGAATCGAACACCCATAGAGTTCTGGTGTTGATCATGTTTTGCTCGTGAAAGAGGTTTAGTCAACGGGTCTGCTACATTCAGATCCGTATGCACTTTACAAATATCTATGTCTCCATCCTGAACATAATTCCGGATGGAGTTGAAACGGCGCTTGATGTGCTTGGTCTTCTTGTGAAACCTGGGCTCCTTTGTAATAGCAATAGCACCAGTGTTGTCACAGAAGAGAGTCATCGGGCTTGACGCGCTTGGAATGACTCCTAAGTCGGTGATGAACTCCTTCATCCAGACTCCTTCCTGTGCTGCTTCAGAAGCAGCTATGTACTCCGCTTCACATGTAGATGCTGCCACCACGCTTTGCTTGCAACTGCACCAGCTGACTGCCCCTCCATTCAAAATATACACGTATCCGGTTTGTGACTTAGAGTCATCCAGATCTGTGTCGAAGCTAGCATCGACGTAACCCTTTACGACGAGCTCTTCGTCACCTCCATAAACGAGAAACATATCCTTAGTCCTTTTCAGGTACTTCAGGATGTTCTTGACCGCTGTCCAGTGTTCCGTACCGGGATCACTTTGGTACCTCCCTACCAAACTTATGGCAAGGTTCACATCAGGTCTGGTACACAGCATGGCATACATGATAGAACCAATTGCCGAGGCATAGGGAATGACACTCATCTTTTCTCTATCTTCTGCCGTGGTCGGCGACTGAGCTTTGCTCAATCTCATACCTTGCAAAACAGGCAAGAATCCTTTCTTTGACTGATCCATATTGAACTTCTTCAATATTTTGTCAAGGTATGCACTTTGTGAAAGACCAATGAGGCGTCTTGATCTATCTCTATAGATTTTGATGCCTAATATGTAAGCAGCTTCTCCAAGGTCCTTCATTGAAAAACTTTTATTCAAATAGGCCTTTACATTTTCAAAGAATTCTATATCATTTCCCATCAACAATATGTCATCCACATATAATATGAGAAATGCTACAGAGCTCCCACTCACTTTCTTGTAAATACAGGCTTCTCCATAAGTCTGTATAAAGCCAAACGCTTTGATCACCTCATCAAAGCGAATATTCCAACTCCGAGATGCTTGCACCAGCCCGTAAATCGAGCGCTGGAGCTTGCATACCTTGTTAGCATTCTCTGGATCGACAAAACCTTCCGGTTGCATCATATACAACTCTTCCTTGAGGAAGCCATTAAGGAATGCTGTTTTGACGTCCATTTGCCATATCTCATAATCATAGAATGCGGCAATAGCTAACATGATTCTGACTGACTTCAGCATCGCTACGGGAGAGAAAGTCTCGTCGTAGTCAATCCCTTGAACTTGTCGATAACCCTTAGCGACAAGCCGAGCTTTATAGATGGTCACATTACCATCCGCGTCTGTCTTCTTCTTAAATATCCATTTATTTTCTATTGCGTGCCTATCATCAGGCAAGTCCACCAAAGTCCATACTTTGTTTTCATACATGGATTCTATCTCGGATTTCATGGCTCCAAGCCATTTATTGGAATCTGGGCCCGCCATCGCTTCTTCATAGTTCGAAGGTTCACCGTTGTCTAACAACATGATTTCCAGTATAGGGTTGCCATACCACTCTGGTGCGGAACGTGCCCTTGTGGACCTTCGAAGTTCAGTAGTAACTTGATCTGTATCTTCATGATCATTATCATTATCTTCCTCCCTTGTCGGTGCAGGCACCTCAGGAACAGTTTCCTGCGTTGCGCTACTTTCCGGTACAGGAGTGGTGACTATCACCTCATCAAGTTCTACTTTCCTCCCACTCACTTCTTTCGAGAGAAACTCTTTCTCCAGAAAGCATCCATTCTTGGCAACAAAGACTTTGCCTTCAGATCTGTGGTAGAAGGTGTACCCAATAGTTTCCTTTGGGTATCCTATGAAGACGCATTTCTCCGATTTGGGTTCGAGCTTTTCAGGTTGAAGTTTATTGACATAAGCATCGCAACCCCAAACTTTCAGAAAAGACAGCTTTGGTTTCTTGCCAAACCAAAGTTCATATGGAGTCGTCTCAACGGATTTTGACGGAGCCCTATTTAAAGTGAATGCGGCAGTCTCTAAAGCATAGCCCCAAAAAGATAGCGGTAAATCGGTGAGGGACATCATAGATCACACCATGTCCAACAGAGTACGATTTCGACGTTCGGACACACCGTTACGTTGAGGTGTTCCGGGCGGTGTCAATTGTGAAACAATTCCACAGCTTCTAAGGTGTGTGCCAAATTCATGACTCAAATATTCACCCCCACGATCCGATCGCAAGAACTTTATTTTTCTGTCACGTTGATTCTCAACCTCATTCTGAAATTCCTTGAACTTTTCAAAGGTCTCAGACTTGTGTTTCATCAAATAGATATACCCGTATCTACTCAAGTCATCCGTGAGGGTGAGAACATAACGGTAGCCTCCGCGAGCCTCAACACTCATTGGACCGCACACATCGGTATGTATGATTTCCAGCAAGTTGGTTGCTCGCTCCATTGTTCCGGAGAACGGAGTCTTGGTCATCTTGCCCAAGAGGCATGGTTCGCACGTGTCAAATGATTCATAATCAAGAGACTCTAGAAGTCCATCTGAATGGAGCTTCTTCATACGTTTGACACCAATATGACCAAGGCGGCAATGCCACAAGTATGTGGGACTATCATTATCAACTTTACATCTTTTGGCATCTACACTATGAATATGTGTATCACTACGTTCGAGATTCATCAAAAATAAACCATTGACCAGCGGGGCATGACCATAAAACATATCTCTCAAATAAATAGAACAACCATTATTCTCCGATTTGAAAGAATATCCATCTCGCATAAGACGAGATCCAGAAACAATGTTCATGCTCAAAGCTGGTACTAAATAACAATTATTCAGGTTCAAAATTAATCCCGAGGGTAGATGTAGAGGTAGCGTGCCGACGGCGATCACATCGACCTTGGAACCATTCCCGACGCGCATCGTCACCTCATCCTTCGCCAGTCTCCGTTTATTCCGCATCTCCTGTTTTGAGTTACAAATGTGAGCAACTGCACCGGTATCGAATACCCAGGAGCTACTACGAGTGCTGGTAAGGTACACATCAATAACATGTATATCATATATACCTTTGACGTTGCCGGCCTTCTTGTCTGCTAAGTATTTGGGGCAGTTCCGCTTCGAGTGACCCGTTCCCTTGCAATAAAAGCACTCTGTTTCAGGCTTGGGTCCATACTTTGGCTTCTTCCCGGCAACAGGGTTGCCAGGCGCGGCAACTTGCTTGCCGTCCTTCTTGAAGTTCTTTTTACCCTTGCCTTTCTTGAACTTAGTGGTTTTATTGACCATCAACACTTGATGTTCTTTCTTGATGTCAACCTCCGCTGATTTCAGCATCGAATACACCTCGGGAATGGACTTCTCCATCCCCTGCATATTGAAGTTCAGCACGAAGCTCTTGAAGCTTGGTGGGAGCGACTGGAGGATTCTGTCAAGGACCGCTTCATCTGGGAGATTCATTCCCAGCTGAGACAAGCGGTTGTGCAATCCTGAAATCTTGAGGATGTGCTCACTGACAGAACTGTTCTCCTCCATCTTACAGCTGTAGAATGCGTCGGAGACATCATATCTCTCGACTCGGGCATGAGCTTGGAAAACCATTTTCAGCTCTTCGAACATCTCATATGCTCCATGGTGCTCAAAACGCTTTTGGAGCCCCGATTCTAAACTGTAAAGCATGCCGCACTGAACCAGGGAGTAATCATCACTACGCGACTGCCAGACGTTCAAAACGTCTTGGTCAGCATCGGCAGCAGGTGCATCACCTAGCGGTGCTTCTAGGACATAAGTTCTCTTGGCAGCTATGAGGATAATCCTCAGGTTACGGACCCAATCCGTATAGTTGCTACCATCGTCTTTCAGCTTGGTTTTCTCTAGGAATGCGTTGAAGTTGAGGGAAACTGGAGCGTGGGCCATTTGATCTACAAGAGATATTGTAAATAATTTAGACTAAGTTCATGATAATTAAGTTCATCTTAATCAAATTTTAATGAACTCCCACTCAGAATGACATCTCTCTAGTCATCTTAAGTGATACACGATCCGAATCGAGTAGTCCGTGTCCGATCATCACGTGAGACGGACTAGTCAAAAACGGTGAACATCTTCATGTTGATCGTATCTTCTATACGACTCGTGTTCGACCTTTCGGTCTTCCGTGTTCCGAGGCCATGTCTGTACATGCTAGGCTCGTCAAGTGAACCCTAAGTGTATCGCGTGTGTAAATCTGTCTTACACCCGTTGTATGTGAACGTTAGAACCTATCACACCCGATCATCACGTGGTGCTTCGGAACAACGAGCTTTAGCAACGGTGCACAGTTAGGGGAAACACATTACTTGAAATTTTAGTGAGAGATCATCTTATTTACTACCGTCGTTCTAAGTAAACAAGATGCAAAAACATGATAAACATCACATGCAATCAATTAAAGTGACATGATATGGCCAATATCATCTTGCTCCTTGGATCTCCATCTTCGGGGCACCATGATCATCTTGTCACCGGCTCGACACCATGATCTTCATCATCGTGTCTTGAAGAAGTCGTCACGCCAACTATTACTTCTACTACTATAGCTAACGTTTAGCAATGAAGTAAAGTAATTACATGGCGTTATTCAGTGACACGCAGGTCATACAATAATAAAGACAACTCCTATGGCTCCTGCCGGTTGTCAAGTTCATCGACATGCAAGTCGTGATTCCCTATTACAAAAACATGATCAATCTCATACATCACATATATCATTCATCACATCTTCGTTCTTGGCCATACCACGTCACAAAACACATGCTGCAAAAACAAGTTAGACGTCCTCTAATTGTTGTTGCAAGTTTTACGTGGCTTCTATAGGATTTCTAGCAAGAACGTTTCTTACCTACGCCAAAACCACAACGTGATTTGTCAACTTCTATTTACCCTTCATAAGGACCCTTTTCATCGAATCCGATCCGACTAAAGTAGGAGAGACAGACACCCGCCAGCCACCTTATGCATCTAGTGCATGTCTGTCGGTGGAACCAGTCTCACGTAAGCGTACGTGTAAGGTCGGTCCGGGCCGCTTCATCCCACAATACCGCCGAATCAAGATTGACTAGTAACGGTAAGAAAGTTGAACAAGATCATACGCCCACAACTGCTTTGTGTTCTACTCGTGCCAAGATGCTACGCATAAAACCTTGGCTCAGATGCCACTGTTGGGGAACGTAGCATAATTCAAAAAATTTCTACGTCTTCACCAAGATCCAAGTATGGAGACATCTAGCAACGAGCAACTAAGAGTGCATCTACATTCCGTTATGAAGATTGCGTGCGGAAGCTTTCAACGAAGCAAGGATGAAGTAGTCGTACTCTTCACGTTCTTCGTCACCGATGATCTAGCGCCGAACGGACGGCACCTCCGCGTTCAACACACGTACGGTGCAGCAACGTCACCTCCTTCTTGATCCAGCAAGGGGGGAGGAGAAGTCGTCAGAGATCCGGCAGCACGACGGCGTGATGACGGATGCAGTGGATATCGCAGCAGGGCTTCGCCGGGCTGCCCTGCAAAGGAGTTGGGAGGTGTGACGGGAGGGGGAGAGGCGCCAGGGCTGAGGTGCGGCTGCCCTCTCCCCCCCCCACATATATATAGGGGGCCAGGGGGGCGCCAGCCCCTTGCAGATCCAATCTGCAAGGGGGGGCGGCGGCCAGGGAGGAGTCCCCCTACCCCAAGGCAAGTGGTGGCCCCCCCTCCCCTTAGGGTTTATCCCTAGGCGCAGGGGAGGTGGGCCTCCCTTGATGGTGCGCCAGCCCTGAGGGCTGGACACATCCCCTCGCAGCCTAGGGGCCCCACCGGGATGAGTGGCCCCACCCGATGGACCCCCGGGGCCCCTCCGGTGGTTCCGGGACGCTCCCGGTGACCCCCGGAGATCACCCGTTGGCCGAAACTGGACTTCCCATATATCAATCTTTACCTCCGGACCATTCCGGAACTCCTCGTGACGTCCGGGATCTCATCCGGGACTTCGAACAACTTTCGGGTTTCCACGTGCATTAATCTCTACGACCCTAGCGTTACCGAACCTTAAGTGTGTAGACCCTACGGGTTCGGGAGACACGTAGACATGACCGAGACTACTCTCCGGTCAATAACCAACAGCGGGATCTGGATACCCATGTTGGTTCCCACGTGTTCCTCGATGATCTTCATCGGATGAACCACTGTGTCAAGGATTCACTCAATCCCGTATGTTATTCCCTTTGTCCATCGGTACGGTACTTGCCCGAGATTCGATCGTCGGTATTCCCAATACCTTGTTCAATCTCGTCATGGCAAGTCTCTTTACTCGATCCGTAATCCATCATCCCGTGACTAACTACTTAGTCACATTGAGCTCATTATGATGATGACTTACCGAGTGGGCCCAGAGGTACCTCTCCGTCATACGGAGTGACAACATCCCAGTCTCGGTTCGTACCAACTCAACAGACACTTTCAAAGATACCCGATGTGTACCTTTATAGCCACCCAGTTACGTTGTGACGGTTGGCACACCCAAAGTACTCCTACGGTGTCCGGGAGTTGTACAACCTCATGGTCTAAGGAATAAATACTTGACACCGAAAAGCTTATGCATTACGAACTATACGATCTCGTGTTATGCTCAAGTTTGGGTCTTGTCCATCACATCATTCTCCTAATGATGTGATCCCGTTATCACTGACATCTCATGTCCATGGTCAGGAAACTGTGACCATCCGTTGATCAACGAGCTGGTTACTAGAGGCCTACCAGGGACTCATTTTGGTCTATGTATTCACACATGTATCGCTGTTTCCGTACAATACAATTCAAGCATGAATAACAGACAATTATCATGAACAAGGAGATATAATAATAATGCTTTTATTATTGCCTCTAGGGCATATCTCCAACACTCGCCTCATTTCAATGACGGCGGTAGGGTTTAAAGTAAGCTTCGCACTAACCTAATCTTCCATCCGCTCATGCTTACAATCAGCGGGACAACTAATGACAATCATGCTTACAATCAGTACATTTGTGCAGTTCCACCAAAATGCAGATGAATTACCATGTTTGCACAGATAATGAAAAAGCGTGATTACATTATAGTGGCACTGGTTGATGAAACATACACTAATAAATAGAAGAAACATCATTTTCTTAATGGGAAAATATTGCGATAGTATCACAGTATGCCTTGGTGCGAGGGCGAGATGGGCCCTGCGACGCCTCATACGGTAGGCCTCATACTGGAAATCGACCCAATTCTCCCCAATACACCTTCTGTCAGTGATGAACATCAGTGTACAGTCGTAGTGCAAGGAGGGGCCTTGGGACATTTCAATCTCTATTTTTGCGCAGATCAACTAAAATTAAGCAGCCCAGTTTGCAAAAACACTTAAACATTAACAATGGGACTAGTTGATGAAACATATACTAACAAAGAGAAGCATTTTCTTTATCTACATTGAAAATGAAATGATAGAGAGGACACTCGCTCTATTTTAACTTTATTATTCCTTCATTTTATCAGCGGCACTAGGGTCGAGAAGGTGGCAAGCGAGGTGTACCGTGCATCGCATGGATGGAGGCCGGGGGTCTTTAGACTGGGATGCTGAAGCTGGCTCTTTCAGTCCCTATCCCCCCCTGATGCTTCTATGGTAGCATTTGCGTTGTAATCTGTAACGCCCCGGATGTAAAACTTCCTTATTTGGCAATATAAGCATCGTTGACTCAATCAATTCCATTCTGGGCTCTTGCTTCATTTCAGGTTTCTTCGTTTGTTCCTTGTGCGTGTGTTGCATGTCACCATGTCATTTTCATTATGTCCATTGCATTGGCATAGTCTCACTTGCATCCGTGTGTAGTTGCATCGTCTCCGTTGTCCGTCTCGAGTTCAGACACTCACACACGTGCCCGTCGCACCTCTCAAGTCTTGTTTCGTGAGTGGGTTAAAAACCTCCTCGGAATGGGCCGAGAGTTGTCGAGTGGTCTTGGTATATCACTGGTAGACCGCCTGTCATGTTTTGTCTCGTTTGGAGGTCGTTTGATACTCCAACGGTTAACCACGTGGGCCGAAAACCGCTTTCTATCGTAGCCCAACACCCCTCCACAACAGCCCACTAGCCCAGCACAACCACCCCCATCCTCTCTGTCGTCGGATCATGATCATGTGGGCGAAAACTGCACCTTATTTGGACACTCCTAGCTCCCTCTACCTATAAAACAGCCCCTAGCGCCGAAATCCCGGATCCAACCCTAGCTCTCTTCCTCCTCCCATAGCCGAACATCTCCGTACATCACCGGACACGTCCAGCCGCCACTCCCGACCACTCACGGCGCGCCACATGGCGCAGCGCCGCCGTCCTCTTCCCCCGCGCTGCCAGGGCCGGCCCGCCCCGGGCCGAAGCTCCACCGCCGCCAGCCCGCTCCACCCGACGCTCGGCTCGCTCGTCCCTGCGCGCGCGCTCGGCCCCGCCGCTACCGGCTCCGCGGTCGCCGCCGTCGGCCGGCAACACCGCCGCCCGCCTCCAGCAGGCGCTGCCCCGCGTGCACGCCACCGCGACGCCTCACCCCGCGTGCCTCGGCCGGCCGCATCACCACCGCCGCCGGCGCCGGCCACCTCGCCGGCCGGCCCCGCCTCGTCGCGCGCCGGCCACCGCTCATCATCACTCCGGCCGTCACCAACCTCGCCGGCCGCCGTCTCCGGCCTCGCTCCAGCCTTCTTCTTCGTCTCCGGCCGGATCCGGACCCGGATCCAAAAGGTGGACCAGATCCACCACTCCCTCGTACCAAACGCGCCACCCCGAGCCCGGATCCCTCCATCCCGCTCTGATCCATCCCGAGATGACTTTTTCGGAGGGGTAAATTTCACCAAGTCCCGGATCTGAGTAATTGTCATGCCTCCTTCATCATGTGGTAACTTTGTGCTCGGTGCACCGTTTTGCGCGTATGATATATCGAAATGTTTGTCTCGAAGTGCTCTACATGTTAGCATCAGTTTCATGCATGTTAGGGTTCATCTAGTTGTTATAATATTCGTCGCAAGACTGCTTCGTGATGTTACTATTTCAGCACTAGCCATTTGTTAACATTTTGTTGGCATGTTCGTGAGGTCACAACTTGGTGCATGTTGGTACAAATGGAGTGTATGATATGTCAAAATGTTCATCTTGCGATGCTATTCAAGATGGATGCATTTGCATGCATGTTAGGTTGCATTATGCCTTGTTTAACCCTGTTGCAAAAGTGCATGTGGCTGATAAGTTTATGAAATTGTTACAAGATGATGTTTTGTCTTGTTTGTGTATATTAATACATGTGTCATATGAGCTAGGTGTCAACATGGTTTTTGCTCATTGTCATGTGCTCTACATGATAGATTCATTTTCATGCCATGATATGTCTTTAAATGAGTGCATCAAGCTTGTTAACATGCCATCGTGATGTTAAATTTCTGCTAAGTGTGAATCTGTTAATTTTTATGCCATGTTTCCATGAGGCTCCTGTCATTGTTGTGCATGGTTAGAGTTGTCCAGTGGGTGTTCCTTGATGTATATGTTATGCTCTATCTATCCATGCTCTTGTTTGCCATGATAGCTTGATGTAGCTTGTTGTTTTCATGCTCTCAAGTTGCTATAAAATGTTTCTGTCAGGCTGTTATCAGCAAGTTCAATTTCGCCATGTGAATAGCTAGTGTTCTATGCATCCTATGACCATGTTCTTGCCATGAGTAGATTCATAAACATGTCTTCTTGCTGTTGGTTATATTCACATGCCATGATATGCTTTGGGTTGAGTTGCACAAGCTTGCAAACATGCCTACTTGTCGTTATTGTTACCATGCCCAGGTTTCATTAAGTCTGGATAAACTTTTGCACTTTTGCCATGCTGTTTGTGACATGTTCTAGTATGTTGCAGAAGTAGCCATGTGGTTATTCTTGAAGAGCATGTTATGTATGTTATTTTCATGCCTTTTGCTTGCTTGTTGGAGTGATGTAGCATACTTAAACTTGGTCACTTAGTGGGCAACTTGCTGGTTTAGGCAGATTGCATCTTGTAGTGTTTTGCTTGTCATTTGCAAACCGTGCATCTGTTTCCCATGATCTCTGTATCGGTTTCAACTTAAATCTTCTCCTCTATCCAGTGGCTTGCTTGGTTGCCCAAGATGAAGCCATTTCCATCATCTTCTCCTTTAGGCTCGAGAGCATCCTCATGCATACTCACATCATACTTGCATTCCATGACATGTCTTGCATCATGTTGATTGTGCATTGCACCGTGATTGATCTTGTACCGTTGTTGTGCTCTTGTGTTGGGTAGAGCCGAGGGCCAATACCGAGTTCGAGGATCTTGTGGAGACTGAGTTTGAGGAGCCATCTTACCATCCCACCGACGACTTACCAGGCAAGATGACCGTTCCCCGATATCACCTCTATCTTTGCCTTGCTAGTTGTCTCGCTCTTTAGCTATGCCTCGATGCCTATTCTTTTCTTGTCAGCCTCCTATTGTTGCCATGAAAGACTCTAACCGCCTTCCTAGCAAACTGTTGATTGGCTAAGTACGCTTTTGCTCAGCCCCTCTTATAGTGTTGTTAGTTGCAGGTGAAGTTTGAAGATTGCTCCATGTTCGGACTTGTTTTATTGGAATAACAAAATATATATATTAATCAAATTAATTCACATATATATTGGTAATGGGTGGAAGGCTTGGCCTTCTGCTTGGTGTTTTGTTCCACTCATGCCACCTTAGGACTCGATAAACCGGTGTTATGTTCCTTGACTTTGCGTTCCTAACTCGGTTGGGGTTTATGGCCCCCCCTTGATAATTCGCGCTGCTTAAAGCTTTTCCAGCAGGGCCCAACTATGGTTCTACATTTGCCTAACAACTAAAACTTGCATAGGGAGTCATAAACCCGTGTTCTTAATCAACAACCCGGGTCAGTGCTCCTCATTAGTGTTAGTCCAAACCGGGCAGACTGCGGGGCAACCACGAGGGAACTCGAGGATTGGTATATACCTGTAGGCTGTCCCATCCGGTCATGGCCTGAGACGAGATACGCGCGGCTACTATCAGGGTGTCGGCACGCCGAGAGGTCTTGCTGGATTAGTTTTACCTTTCTCGGAATATCTTGAGCACGGGATTCCGAGAATACTCGGGTCTTCCCACCTTGGAGTTGCGACTCCGCAGATCGTGAGCTTGTGATGGGCTAAGTTGGGACACCCCTACAGGGTTATGAACTTTTGAAAGTCGTGCCCGTAGTTATGTGGCAGATGGGAATTTGTTAATATCCGATTGTAGATAACTTGACACCATATCCTTAAGAATACACTACCTATGTGAGTACCGTGATGGTCTCTTTTTGAAGGGGTTTCGGAAAGTGAACACGGTGTGGTTATGCATGAACGTGAGTAGCTAGGACCACTTCTTGATCAACTTTGGCGACCATTGGCACATATTCACATCTCGCTCTGAATTCGTAAGCTAGTTTCTTAGTGCTTGCTGCAAACACTTTATTACCTCTCCACACCTAAAGGCTTTGTTAGTTTTGATACCCGGGAATGGGATTGCTGAGTCCTTGTGGCTCACAGATGACAACACACACCAGATGCACGTACAGCCGAGTACGATGCGGGAGATGGATCAGAACTTCACTGGGAGTTCGATGAAGAGCGTAGTTGTTTCTATGTTACGTATCTCGACGATCAGTAGTTGTTCCTACTAGGGGCGATCAGGACTTGTGGTTGTGGTATCCTTTCTCGTTTGGATTTCGTCCGTAGTCGGACCCTGTATTATTTGGATGAATGTATGCTATTGTATTTATTGTCTGATGTGGCGAGTTTAAGCCAACTATTTTACTCTTTCATCCCTGTTCTTTTACATGAGTTGTGCAAAGATACCACGCTTGCGATCATTCTAGTATGCGCTTATGTCTCTAAGTCATGCCTCGACATGTAGGAGATATAGTCGCATCCTGGGCATTACATAATCCAAACTTGGTCGAGCTCGTGCTGCATCCCCCTACCTGCCGAGCTTATGTGGAAAACTTGTCTGCTGCTAGTACTCAGTCCATTGTAGTAGTAGTTGCATAACTGCTCATTTACACTGAGATGTTGTCGCATAATGGTTCTCTATGGTTGTGTATCTTTAATGAAATAGGAGGAAACCCCTCTTTTGATGTAAAAAATAAATCAGTGGCACTAGCAGTGCCAAAACATTGCCTCAAATTAATAATGCCACTAGATTAAGGTGCAAAATAATAACATTAATGATTTATCATGGCAGTGCCAAAACAGTAGTACAAGAGAAGAGTCAACATGCAGGATCTTTGGCAAATGGTCGGACCAAAAAGGAACATACCTCGTGATGGGAACCATATTTGCAGTCAATGCCATCGTAGAAGGGATGACACTAGTCACCAACATGGATGATTCAATTAATGGGACCTTTTTGTGCAGTTCACCTAAAATGAAGCAATGTTTGCATCATACAGTTAGCAACTACTTGCTCGCATGAGCTAGCAGCTTCTTCTTCATTAGTTGTAATAAATTTGAGCAACATCAAGGTTGGTCGTGAAGCTGCTGGAATGTTCAACTATAATTTGGATATCATTTTGTGCAGTTCAACTAAGTTCAAGCATGAAATGTATATCTTTGTTTGCACAAAAAGCTGGAAAGGAGGGTGACTAATAAGTGATCAAACATACATCAAATGAAAAGAAGCATGTTCCTTATCTGAACGGTGATCCTACAAGGATAGTAGCAATTTCTAAAGCAGCAATGTTCCAAGATATTACTGTGGGCATTAGGATTAACTATGACAACCGTTAAATACGACATTACTTTAATGGTGCCATTGCTTCATTTTACCAGCAACATTACATTAACAATGGCTAAAGAGTTGGTATTTGGGCACGGAGAGTAGGCGGACCAAGACAGATGCATTTCTAACAAAAAGAAGCAACTTTTCTTAATGGGAAATTTAGCAGGACATGAAAAACAGTGCCATTCATTCATATTACTGGAGGCATTACATTAAAAGCAACATTGGTTTAACGTGTCCTTACTAATAGTGGGACTGCTACATTTTACCAGTGGCATTACATAAGAGGAGCTCTGTGACGCCTCGAGACCGATGCGCCAGGTATCTTCCTCTTGTTCGTTGCCGTTGCCATGTCATTTGCTTGCGTGTTGCATTTTGCCATGTCATCAGCATGTTTTCAAAACGTGCATCCGTCCGGGTCTCCCAGTCCTCTCCATTGTCCGTTCTGAGCCCGAACACACTCACACGCGCCCGCGGCACCACCGAATCCTTATTTTGTATTGGCCGGAAAACGTTCTCGGAATGGGCTGAAAGTTGACATATGGTCTTATTATAGTGTAGACAGACCGCCTGCCAAATTTCGTCGCATTCGAAGCTTATTTGATAGCCCAACCGTTAAACCTATAGCGACAATATCGTCGGACAAAACGTCCGACGTTTTCGGTCTCCGAAAACCCCGCCGGGCCTCTCTCTCTCTCTTCTCTCCCCATAGCCCACCTCCTCTCATAGCCACAGCCAGCCCACTAGGCCTGCCTAACTCCCCCTCCGCTTCGGACTATCAGATCGAGATCCGAGGCTCCAAAACGGAGCAAAAACACCCCCAAATCCTAATCCATAGACCCCCTCCCATTTTTGGCCTTCTTTCACCTCCTCCTCGATTTCTGTGCACAGCCAACCCCCTCCTCTTCCAATTCCGGCGAGCCACCTCATGCTCACCACTTGGCGCCTCCTCAATGGTCAACCGCCGCCTAGTCAGCCCCCGCGGCCAACGGGAAGCCGCCACATCGCCTGCCCCGCTCCCCACCACCGCAGGACCGCCAAGCATGGGCGTAGCCTGTGCGGGCCCCACCTCCACCGCTGCGGCCCACGGCCGAGCCGTCGCACCCGAGCCACCGCTCCGCGCCCTCGCGCCTTGCCGGAATCCGCCTCCCCCGCCGGCCATCTCCTTCTCCCTCGCTGTCGCCCACCGCCGGCCTCCGCCCCGCTGTGCCGCTTAGCAACACCCCACCGGCGAGCTCCAGGCGCGGCCTGCTGCTGCCATACCCGAGCTCCTCCGCCACTGCTTTCTCTGCCTCGCCGTCGCGACCTCGCCGAGCCGCTGCCTTCTCTGGCCTCCTTGAACCAAACGGCGCCCTGCGTAGTCCCGCTCCACTCCGTCCTGGCACCACGTCGTCCAGCTGGATGCCTCCTACCATGGATGCCCCGAGTCCTCCAACCAAACAGGATCTCCAGATCCTCGGTACCGCCCCGTCCCAATTCCAGACTGATGTTTTTCACTAAGTCCCCAAATCTGCAACATCATATAGGCATCTTGTACGAGCCCTAACTCCATGCTCATAACTCCGTTTTGCGCATATGATATATCAAAATGTTCATCTCTTGATGCTCTAGATGATGGTGTAGTTTGCATGCATGTTACTATTCATGTTGTTGTTTTAATCTTAGACTGCTATGTGGTGTTACTGTTCAGCCCTTGTTGTCTGTCAATAGCATGTTAGCATGTTTGAGAGGTCATATCTTTGTGCATGTTGGTCCAAATGAGGTGTATGATATGTCAAAATGCTCATCTAGTGATGCTCTACATGATGGTTGCATTTTCATACATGTTAGAGTGCATTATGCCATGACTATCTCTGTTGCAAAAGTGCATGTTGCTGTTAAGTGCTGAAAATTGTTATAACTTCCTGATTTGTCTTTTTCATATCATTTTGTGTGATTTTTGTTCGGCATCATGTCAACATGTGCGAGGAGCACAATCATGTCATCTCTGCTATGGTGTAATCCACTTTTCTTGTTATGCCTTGTGGTTAGTGCAACAAGCTTGCAAAGTGACCTACTTGTTGTTGCTGATTTTTTAGACTTGTTGAAAACTGCTAAGTCTGAAACTGTTATATTGTGTTGCCATGTTTTCTTTATGCTACAATCATATCCATGCACATTTGGAGATGCTCAATGATCATGTCTTGAAGTCCATGTTATGCTCTATCCATCCAAGCCCTTTTTTGCAATTATAGGCTGATGTAGCTTGTCTCTTTCTTGCTCTCAAATTGCTATATAATGTTTCTGTTAGCCGGTTATTAGTAAGTTCAGTTTTGCCATGTGAATACCTAGTGTTCTATGCATCCTATGACTATGTTCTTGCCATGAGTAGCTGCATAAACATGTCTTCTTGATGTTGGTTATATTCACATGCCATGATATGCTTTGAGATGAGTTGCACAATCTTGCAAACATGCCTACTTATCGTTGTTGCTGCCATGTTCAGTTTATTTCACTAAGTCTGTGAAACTGTTATCATTTGCAACCTTGCCATGATGTTTTGAGCATGTTCTAGTGGTGTTTGGCAGTAGCTCAGTGATCATGTTTGTAGTGCTTGACATGTACATGCTTTCCATGCCCTATGATGCCATGAAATGTTCCTATAGCATGTTGTTTTCATGATTGCAAAGTGCCTAGTTGCTGTTTTGGGGCAGATTGTTGTTATATCTTGTTTCATGTGTATGTGTTGAACTGTTGCTCCGTTTTGAGCGTGCTCTATACGGACCTTGCTTGTTTTTGCATTTAGATGCATCATATCATGTTGTATACATGTTTGGAGTGTGTTTGCTTGATGTTTGAATGCATCTTGCATCTTTGCCATGCTTAACTTGTTTTGCTCATATCTTCTAAGCCGTAGCTCCGAATTAAATGAACTTTATATGTAACTTGGCTAGAATTTTGAGTAGATCATCTTGGTGCATGTTAACTTGCTGTTTAGCAACTTTAACGTAAGGTTTGTTCATATCTGGACCAATTTCAAAATTAACATAGGAGGACTTACCAAAATTGTTATATGTTGCTTGCAGCCTCATTTAAACTTGCTTGGTTGTGTTGTTCTTGTATGCATCATCTCTTGCCATGTTTTGCATCATGTAGCCTTATCATGCATCATACTTGGTTGAGCATCTTGTCTTGTTTATGTCTTGTGTGTTTACCTTCTTGTTTGCTTCTTCTCGTTAGTTCCGATTTCGTTGCGATTGTGAGGATTCGTTCGACTATGCTTGGTTCATCTTCGTGGCTTTGTCTTCTTCACGGACTCGTTCTTCTTCTTAGCGGGATCTCAGGCAACATGACTATCACCTTGGATCTCATTACTATCATTGCTATGCTAGTTGTCTCAATGCTATCGCTATATGTCGCACTACCTATCTATTTGTTGTCAGCCTCTCATTGTTGCCATGAAACACCCTCTTACCTTGACACCATCCCAGCAAACCGTTGTATGGCTATGTTACCGCTTTCTCAGCCCTCTTTTAGCGTTGCTAGTTGCAGGCGAAGATTTAGATTGCTCTGTGTCAGAACTTGGATACTTTGGGAATATCACAATATATCTTACTATATTTAACACACCTATATACTTGGCAATGGGTGGAAGGCTTAGCCTTTTGCTCGGTGTTTTGTTCCACTCATGCCGCCTTAAGAACCGATAAACCGGTGTTATGTTCCTTGATTTTGCGTTCCTAACACGGTTGGGTATATGGGGACAACTTGACAGTTCGTCTTTGAATAAAACTCCTCCAGCAAGGCCCAATTTTGGTTTTAATTTGAAACATAATAAAACTATTAATTAATTAATTAATTAAATTGCATAGGGGGTCGCTACCCCGGGGATTCTTTTCTATATACGTGGGGGCAGTGCCGATGGCGTTGGTCCCAAACTAGAGCACTTTGCGGGGCTGCCCCTTGGCAACTTGGGGTATATGGCTCCCGTACGCGTCGCTCATTCGGACGTGGCCTGAGACGAGATACGCGCGGCTACTATCAGGGTGTCGGCATGCCGGAGGTCTTGCTGGACTTGTTTTACCATTGTTGAAATGTCTTGTGCACATGGATTCCGAGTTTGATCGGGTTGTCCCTAAGATAAAGAGTTTTTACCTCTGCTGATTGTGAGAGCTTGTGATGGGCTAAGTTGGGACACCCTAGAAGGGTTATGATCTTTCGAAAGTCGTGCCCGTGGTTATGTGGCAGATTGGAATTTGTTAATGTCCGGTTGTAGAAAACTTGACAGAGGATCCGAAATAAAATACACCAACCGCGTGAGTAACCGTGACCGTCTCTTTTCACTTTGAGAAGAGAACACTGTGGGGTTATGTTTGACTTGTAGGTAGTTCAGGATCACTTAGTGATCATTACTAGTTGCGACCATTTGCGTAGATGCTCATCTTATTCTTGTACTCGTAAGTTAGCCACCATACATATGATCAACCGTTGCTGCAACCTCACCACTTAACCTCTCCATCCCATTAAGCTTTGCTAGTCTTGATACCCATGGTTATGGGATTGCTGAGTCCTCGTGGCTCACAGATACTACCACAACAGTTGTAGGTACAGGTTTACGATGACTTGACGTGAGAGCGATGTTTATTTGTGTTGGAGTTCTTTCTTCTTCTTCTTTGTCAGTCTTGGGATAGGTTCCTGGTCAGCAGCCTGGGATAGCAGGATGGATGTCGTTGTGCTTTTCATGTTTTCATGTGTAGTTGGATGTCTTGTGTATGATGTGTTGTATTCATGTGGCTATAGTATGACTTGTATGTATCCCCATCTATTTATGTAATGGTACGATGTAATGATATCCATCTTGGTAAGCGCCCGAAATGTGGTTGTGCCCCAATCACGAGGTTTGCACGTGATCGAGATAGAATTGCATCTTAGGCGTGACAAGCTCAGGGCAACAAACATCCAAACTAGATATCTGGGTTGGTCCCATTTTTGTAGCCACTTTATACTGTAGCAAATCTAGTGCTGGACATACTCTGTTGACTTGTCCGCCGGTACCCACTTTCTTTGCTTTTTTCAACCAATAGATCGGTTCGTATTGAGTTTGTATTGTGTTTCCCTTTATTTCCCTATTAGACCAAGAGACTAGTTTGATAGCCAGTCTCTGCTACTTTTCGCCCCCATTATTTCCTCTTTCGACCAAGTCCTAGGTTCAGGTAACAAATCTTCCCAACCCCTACCCCCTTTCTTACCTGTTTGAACCAACTAGTACTAGATTCGACTACATGAAGTAGTTTTACCTCTTAACAGTAAAATTTTAGGTGGCTTTCGAACAACCGATCGATCCTATCTACGAGGGGCCTGAGAAATAGTAAAAGATACAAATGCAGCAATGTGAGGAGCTGGGGTAGGAGAGCAAGGATGGTTTTGAAGGAAGTTATACCTGACAGTCGTCGGGATGTCGTTAGGTGGGCGGCGGGAGGCCGAATCTGCCCACACTACGGCAACGAGGAAGAAGGGGTCGGATGCGCCCCCTAGCCGGTGCTGCGTGGAAGAGAACGGCAAGCCACGCTGATCGGGATGCGCCGGCAGGGGGTAAGAGCCGTCGCCAAGGGCGATCGCGTGAACATTGCACCTTCTCACCTCCCACAACGAAGGGGATCAGGCCGAATATGTGACCAACGCTGAGCAGAGAGAGAGTGTGGCCTCCGCTGTTGTCTTTAGATCTGGAGAGGACGATTGAGTATGACGAGAGCAACACTAGCAATCACGCGCGGAGGGTCCTGCCTATATACTGGAATAGTTTTCTTTTATCTACCAGAGCCGGCTTGACCTCGCCAATGACTGTTGAGAAGTCTTCATGCACGTGCCCCGGAAGCGAGGTTGTCATCATTTTGATCTGAAACACACCGGATTAACATATAACACGAAAAATGACACATGACAAGAAACCATAACCTCACTGCCCCAAGGAGACAACATGAATCCCGACGGACAAACTAGACGACGATCAAAGCTCAAATTAAAGACAAACTTGTAGAAAATGGGTCTATCGATAGATTTCCTAATTAACATAGCTGGCTTGACCTAGATGGCAACCGAGTAGTCTTCGTGCATGTGCCCCCAATGGCCAGCGCCTTCGAGGAACGCAGTTGTTGCAATTTAACCCTCGCAGTGATCCGAAGCACACATCAAACCTAATATTGCTACATGACAAGAAACCTTTTTTTTAGATTTCTCATCAACACTAAAGCCATGTACAACACAATCTGCACTATATGTAGATGATAGCCAATCAAGCCATCTGCTGGAGTCTGCTCACATGCATGGACGAACTAATCTCCCGTGTCGTGCAGGGATCGTCTAGGCACCGACGTGTTTACAACACTGCTCCAGTACTATTGCTCGTCTCTCTCTTCTATTAACTCAGCCGACTTGCGGTGATGGGGGGTGTGCCTATGGTCGGTTCTCAATCACGGTCCCACATGTGTGTGCGAACGCACTATGACGCACGCTCCATTTGGAGAGTGGCGTGCCAGATCGACCCACCGATCGTCTGGGGTGCAATGCGAATGCAATGGGCGTGCTACATACATGTGTACGGCCGTTTTCTTGAGGCTTTGATCCATGGAGCAATCTATGGATACAAAATTATATTTGAAAGTCGAGGGCGGGGCTTTTCCCGCGCGGTAGGCGTGGCAGTTCTGCCTAGTCAGTTCTACAAAGAGGCGAGAAGATGAGGGAGTAGGCTGCTGCAAACATAGGGCCGTGTGATTTGACGGCTCGTTACTACTAGACAGGTGGGGCCCTGTGATTTGACTAGCCGTTATCATTATTACTACGGCACAACGACCGCCGTGAGTCACCCATTTCCTGACCACCTCCATGGTACTCCCTCTCTCTCAGTTTACAAGGCGTGCGGGTACCCCTAAGTCATCAATTTGACCAACCTAATAGAAGTCATATATTACAAAAAAAATATACCATTGTAAACTTTAGATATTCTATGTTCAAATGGTATAATTTTTGTGTTATATAATTTATATTACGCTGATAAAATTGGCAACCTAGGTATACGCACATGACTTGTATACTGAAACATAGGGAGCATATAGGTGGCAAGTACTGTACTCCTTACTCCTTGACAAATGTAATAAAAACTATGAAGAAAGAGATAGAGAGAAGTAAAAGAAAATACTCTTATAGCCAACCTTATAGCTAACCTTATTGTATGAGTGACTAAGTGATGACTCTGTATGAAATGCCAACATCTGATAGCCTAACACACCTAGACGGAGGAAGTAGCTTCATGCATGCGAAGTAGGCAAAAAATGCTCATGTATAGCCATCTGAAATCTCCAAGGGCGTGACTACGTGAGTGAGGCGACGGGTCGAGTAGGCGCGACCATGATACGGTTTGCTGACAGTGCTTGGATATGAGATCGAACGGTCGCATGATATGTTACTGAAAATTTGGAGAATAACCCTCTAGGATAGGATATTCACCCATAAGTGTAGAATCACCGCATGCAACCATTCGATCTCACATCCTAGGGCTCTCGGAATCCCGTATCATGGGAGCATGGAAAGCTCTGTATCACCTGTAATATTCTTGACGCTTGACGTGCGAACACACAGATGCATGAAGCCATTTAATTGGGCTTCTAGTAGACATGACATCTAATTGGGCCCCCATAGTACTGTGCATGAATCCATTTATCCACCGAGCAAGCCACTACCCTGTCGTTCGCACTTCCCACTCAGCTTTTTTACAATCGGAAAACCGCTAGCAGTTCTCTCCTACTCGTCCCCGGTCGTCTTTTGACATTACGGTAGTTCGCTCCTAGTCGCCCGTCCTTTCACATTACAACACTTCCACTAATCCTAACCCTCCTCCCAAATCCATGGCGTCCCAAATCTCCATGATCTTCGATGAGTACAAGGTTAGAACCATCACCGGTGATGAGTTCGACGTCATCTACACCCATTCTTCTGCGATGGTGAAAAGATGCCTTGCTCGCTTCAGAAGCATGTTTGAAAAGTCAAATGGTGATGAGTGGGCTGCTGGGCTAGATGTTGAGTACACCACAGTCCTAGGAAGAGAGAAGGATCTAAAGGAGGAAGAGAGGAAGAAGCCCGCCGTGATCCAGGTTTGCATGCATAACTTGTGCTTGGTCTACCACATATTCCATGCCCACGTTGACTGCGAGGAATTTAAGAACTTCCTCGCGGACCACAAAGTCGAATTCCTTTTGTAGACTTTACAAATGACAAAACAGTCCTGGGTCGGATAGGCCTCGTTGTAGGCCAGTCCTTCGACCTTCGGAGGAATCGGCTGGTGTCCTCCAATCAGCCTTCAATGTTAAGCCTTGCAGGAGCCATGGTTCATCCTTCGTATGGTAAACTGAAGAAACCTTCTCCCAAGTTTCATCTTGCATGGGTGAGGAATGTACTAGATATAGACCACATCCACTAAAATGCAATGGATGGCTACCTTTGTTTCAATATCTACAAGGGTTGGACGAAGAGCACAAGCCAAGTGTGTGGTTCAAGAAAATAAGTGTCGGCCAAGAGGAAGAGGGACAAGGACAAAGTAGAGCACGTGGACGAGGAGTCCGAGTAAGGTGTGAGTGTCGTTGCTCATGGTGGTTCTAATACAGTGTCTACCGGATTAGTTGCTTAGTTTAATTTTAGGGTGCTTAGTTTTATTTGAGGGTTGTGTTGTGCTGAGCCCCCAGCAGAACTATTTTATGCTCCTTCTCGTTACTTTATCTCTTCAGTATGCACCCCATATAAGCATGTACTAGCTTTTTTAATACTACTATATGCATAATTTGGCCAGGAGCGCTTGAGGGAGTCCTCAGGCGTCCGGGTCGATGAAGCTGGGCCGTAATAATGGGCCACGAAGATAGAAGCTGAAGACTCTCCACCGTATTCCGTCAAGACTCCTATGTACGTAGAAAGGTAGGCATGATGTCCGGATGTAGCTATTACTTCCTCCCCAAGTCACCTTTGTAACCCTAGGCCCCCTCCGGCGTGTATATAAGCCGGAGGGTTTAGTCTGTAGAGGCTAACGACAGAATCATTACAACCTCATAGGCTAGGCTTTAGGGTTTAGCCATTACGATCTCGTGGTAGATCAACTATTGTAACACATATTTATCAAGATCAATCAAGCAGGAAGTAGGGTATTAACTCGATTGAGAGGGCCTGAGCCTGGGTAAACATCGTGTCCCCAGTCTCCTGTTACCATCGAATTTTAAACGCATAGCTTGGGCCCCGTACCCGAGATCTTCCGATTTTGACACGGACAATGGTGCTTTCATTTAGAGCTCCGCTGTGCGCTCGCGATAAGCGATCGATGGCTCGTCTCGTCATCAACAATGTATGCGCCCGCCGGAAACAACTTGGCCACTAGCTAGGTTCTCCAGCTCGGCGGGTTCGCTGTATGCGCCCGCATGGCCTCCGGGTCGGCAGCACTCCCTGCGGCCATTGATCATCACCCTTATGTTGACTCCAGCCACTCCGATGATGCGACCTCGGGAGATCTCTCACCCTTAAACAAGCTGCTGGATCACATCACCACCCTGGGGCTTTCATCGCCAGGAAAACAGATTGGACCTAAATCCGACGAGGATGAGATTGATCCCATCCCGATCACTCATCTAGTGGCGGTAGTCAAGGACGGAGCTGAAGATAATTCCCCTCTTGCGACGGAGACCGTCACAGTTCGGATCTCTGAACCCATTGAGACGAACACGCCCCTATCGGGCGACACATTGTGTTTTTTGAGCTCTGGGATCGACGCCGGGCCCACGGAACAATCAGATCCTACTAAGCCCAGATCGTCCACACCGGAGGTTGTCAAAACCCCGAATACCACGTTGGGTCGGGACTCAAAATTACCAACACCCACCCACCATAGGAAAACTATCCAAGGATTCTCGGACATAAATGATCTCGCGAACATACAGCAGCAGCCTGAGGAGACGGTCAACCACTTGTGGGCCAGATTCCTGGTTGTCAAGAACAAGATTAAGGACTGCTGCGATGACGATGCGGTTCCCTTGTTTCACCACAACTGTAAGGACGAGGGAGTCTTGAACGCCCTCAATTGACATCGTGTTCTGAGTTTCACAGACCTGTTGCACTTAGTACGAATGTACTACGCAATGGAAAACACTTGGAAAGCTCAGAATACACCTCTAGAACAGTCCATATTTGGATAACACACTTTAGGGCTAAACGGACATACCATAGCAGGTCATCCGATAACATGCCTATCGGCAAGAAGAACAAACCTTCTATAGGACGCATGTCCGTACTGGAAAAACTGCTCGATAAACCTTGCCAAATACATGCAGCCCCGAACAATATCCCAAACCACTGCCTTAGGGCATGTTGGGTACTCCGGCAGGTAGCAATAAGCGGTGCAGCAATCCTTGCCAATGAAGTATCAAGGGAGAAAGACATTGGTGTCTTCACTGTCTTCGAGACGTTCTCCTCAAACAACTGTCGCAAGAGAGCAAATCGTGAACTTGCCAAGGTCTATCAAACTAGCTCTGCAAGCCCATGGAGCGACACGACAATCACTTTTTCTACCGAAGATGCACCTCGAGTCCGGCCGTTCCGAGCAACAGCAGCTCTTGAACTTGATCCAATAGTAGACGGCTTTTGCCTCACTAAAGTACTCATGTATGGAGGAAGCAAGCTCAACCTTATATATGAGGAAACGCTTGCAAAAATGCAGATTGACAAAACCCGCATTGAGCACACTAACACAACCTTTAGAGGAATTATCACCAGCCGGGAAGCCTAGTGTTCGAGAAGCATTAAGTTCGACATAGTATTCGGCACATCCGAGAACTACAGGTCGGAGGAACTACTCTTCGACATTGTCCCCTTCAGCAGCGGATACCACGCCCTGTTAGGACGGGATTCTTTTTCACGCTTTCAGGCCATACCCCAATAGGGGTACATGAAGCTTAGAATGCTAGGTCCCAATGGAGTAATCACATTAACAAGTGATCCGGACAGAGCACTCCGCGCCTAAAACAAAACGAAATCTTTAGCCCTATAGGCACTATCAGAAGCCCTTGCGGCCAAGGAACTAACCAACTTACGATCCACGGTGGACAAGGATGATGTAATCCTTGCCAAAAGATCAAAATGTACTTCCTCCAAGCCAGCAGATGAAATTATAAAATTCCAAGTGCACCCAACGGACCATAATAAGACAGCATCAATCAGGGCACAGCCGGATCCGGCGGTAGATAGCGCGCTACGCGCCTTTCTTCACGAAAATGGGATATATTCCCCTGACACCCTTCAGATATGCCAAGAATCCCACGCAGGATGGCCGAACACAGCCTCAATACTAGCAAAGGGTTCAAACCAGTCAAGCTATCACTGGGACAATTTTCCGAACCCAAAAGACAAGCAATGGGAGAGGAGCTAGCCAAGATATTGGAAGCCGGATTCATCAAAGAAATTAAACATTCGGATTGGCTAGCCAACTTAGTCATGGTACCGAAGAAGGACAAATCCTGGTGTGTGTCGATTTTACAGACCTAAACAAGGCCTTCCATAAGGATCCCTTTCCTATGCCCCACATTGATCAAATTATCGATGCAACGGTCGGACATGACTCGTTGTGTTTCCTTGATGCTTACTTCGGATACCATCAAATAAAGATGAAGGAATCTGATCAGGCCGCAACGACATTTATCATCCCGTATGGTCCTTTCTGTTTCAACACTATGCCCTTTGGACTTAAAAACACTGGTGCCACCTATCAACGCATGATTCAGACATGCTTAGAAAAACAAATGGGCAAGACAGTGGAGGCATATGTTGACGGCGTAGTCGTGAAGACCAAACACGTTGAGACATTGATGGATGATATCTGCCTTACATTTGATAACCTTAGAGCATATGACATAAGGCTCAATCCGAAAAAATGTGTCATCGGTGTTCCGGTCGGAAAGCTATTAGGGTTCATTGTATCCCATAGAGGAATCGAAGCTAACCCAGCTAAATTCCGGGCCTTGTCAGAGCTCAAAACGTCAACCGATCTTAAACAAGTGCAAAAACTAGCAGGCCACATAGCGGCCCTGAGCCGCTTCATCTCCAGGTTAGGAGAGAAAGCATTGCCCCTCTACAGATTGCTAAGATGCATTGACAACTTCGAATGGACGGATGCGACCATAGGAGGATTGGAAGAAATAAAAACTTTATTAGTGAGCAACCCAATCCTAGCCGCCTGAGGTGTAGGCGAACCAACGCTGCTATATATATCAGCCACTCACCAGGTAGTGAGTGCCGGGCTCGTCGTCGACCGAGCCAAAGAGGGGCATAAATTCCCCGTTCAAAAACCCGTATACTATGTATCTGAGGTCCTCACACCGTGCATGTCACGATACCCCCACTATCAGAAAATTGCCTATGCGGTCTTCATGTCATCTCGGAAACTCTGACACTACTTTCAAGAGTGTTCGATCACAGTGGCATCCAAGGTACCACTTAACGATATCATCAACAATAAAGACGCCATTGGATGCATAGCCAAATGGGCCATCGAGCTCTTACCGCTCGAAATATCATATAAGCCGCGCCGGACTATCCCAGGTGCTTGCTGACGTCGTCGCAGAATGGACCGAAGGCGAACTCCCTAAAGAGTACGGCACATATTCCCACTGAATAATGTACTTTGACGGTTCCAAAATGCTAGCCGGATTGGGGGACGGCGTCATCCTGATATCTCCAATAGGGGTACAGTCCGGTACGTACTACAAATCATGTACATGGACTCAAACAATGCAGCCGAATACGAGGCACTATTGCATGGTCTCCACCTAGCTGTATCCATGGTCATAAAAAGCCTCGAGGTATGCGGAGACTCAAACCTCGCTATCTCTCAAATAAATGGAGATTTTGATGCGAAGGATCCGAAGATGACAGCTTCTCACAATGCCATATTGAAAATAACGGCTCGATTTGAGGGGTTGGAATTCCACCATGTAGCCCGGGATAATAATGAGGTGGTGGATATACTCGCTCGTATGGGTGCTAAACGCAACCCAGTCCTGCCTAACACCTTCATGGAAAGGCTGTTTAAGCCATCAGTAACTTGGCAGGACGAGAGTGGCGATACTAATTCGGATCCAAACACACTCCTAGCCGAACTTAACACACATGTCATCAGGGACTCGAACATGGAGATAACATCTTCGACTCATGAGATCATGGCTGTCATAGCCTCCTGGACAGAGCCCTTCTTAGCCTACCTTAACAGACAAGAGCTCCCCGATGACCAAAACGAGGCATGCCGCATAATTCGGCGTTCGAAATCCTACAAAGTTCACGAAGGTGAACTATACAAGAAAAGCACTACCGGTGTTCTCCAAAGGTGCATCTCCAAAGAGGAGGGACAACAACTTCTCACTGAAATACACGCTGGAATGGGCGGCCATCACGTTGCAGCCCGGGCACTCGTGAGCAAAGCTTTTCAAGCTGGCTTTTTCTGGCCAACTGGCCGAGCAGATGCCCAGACCTTAGTCCAACATTGCGTTGGCTGCCAGCTCTTTGCAAATCAAAGTCACATGCCTCCCACTGCTTTGAGAACCATCCCAATTACTTGGCCTTTTGCGGTCAGGGGGCTTGATATTGTCGGACCTCTTAAAGGGGGAACCCATAAAAAGAAATATTTACTAGTGATGGTGGATAAATTCACTAAATGGATAGAAGCCAAGCTAGTAAAAATAGCTGAGGCAGGGCCGGTGATAGATTTTATATCCGGTGTGGTACACCATTATCGTGTCCCGCATAGTATTATCACAGATAATAGCTCCGACTTTAGAGCTGATGAGGTAAAAAGCTGGTGTGCAAAGTTAGGCATTAAACTTGATTATGCTTCAGTGTACCATCCTGAAACGAATGGTCAAGTCGAAAGAGCCAATGGTCTGATAACGAGAGGCATTAAACCCCGACTAGTGCGCTCCCTACGGGAGTCTAATAAACACAGGGTTTAGGAGCTTGACTCCATACTCTGGGGGCTACGGACCACACCTAATCGGACGACCGGATACACACCTTATTTGATGGTGTACGGCGCAGAGGCTGTTCTGCCATGTGACATTATTCATGACTCACCTCGAGTGCGCATGTATGAAGAGTGAGAAGCCGAGCAAGATTGGTAGGACGACCTAGATGGACTTGAAGAGGAGCACGATATAGCGCAGGCCCGTTCCGCATTTTATCAACAACAGGCCAAGCGGTACCGGAGCAGAGAAGTGCGGGCCAAGACATACAATGTCGGCAAACTCAGTTTACACCTCCCGAAGAAGAAAAAGGACAAGCTCAAACCAAAATGAGAGGGGGCCCTTCATTATCGAAGAAGTATTCACTGGTGGATCCTATCGCCTTCGGAATGCGCAAGACAACCGCCTGGAGCCGAACCCGTGGAATGCTGTGAGGCTCCGACGATTCTATGGATAGTTTGGTAGCATTGTTTCTTCTTTTTAAGTTAGGTCTTTTTTTCTTTTTATCCTCTTCCTTTTACTTTCCTTTTCATTGGTAAGTATTCGGCTGACCTGAACTACCACAGGATAATACATCTTTGAATGTGTGTACCTCAAATATACTTCGGGGCTTCTTTGACGAAGCCCATTATCAAAAAGCTTCTTGCTTACAATGTCGTCGGTTTTTTATAGTGTTTCCGTGCCATTATATGCACCAATATGACTTAAGTTTTGGCCAAGCTGGGTTGCCTGGCTCCTGTGCTTACCCCTACCTTCCCGATTGTTCGGCTAGGGTGTAAAGGGAGCACCTCTGCGATTGTTACAACCGGGTAATCCGGACCTGTACCTCACACTGGGTGAAGCCGAAAGCTAGCGTTCTTAAGGGAATAATCGGTCGGCGGATACACGACATATTGCTTTTAATGCATACATTTTAAACTATCATAGGATATGGCATCCTACAATCCTTTTTTAGGATCAAAAGCCTAGGCATGCATATGTACGCATGCTGACCCAGGGAAAGGAACCCTTAACGGAACTATTCTCTCTAGAAGATGTTTCTTATGTTAAATAGTAATATAAGATAACTCCCCGAACATAGTTTGTCTACTCAAGAAATTATGACTGGATTGCCTGGTTTCCGAACATACCACATGTTTACCATAGGTATAGTATTTGGAAACACTCCAACCCTTGGGTTTATGGAGGTTAAAGCGGAAGGTCGGCCATGACAATCTTTTCACAATTTTGGCCGGAGAAAGGTTTGATGTTAAAGTACATCGATACATAGAATCAAATGACTACTCTTTCTCTATTCCCTCTATAAGGCTGTCTAGTCTACAGTCCTGTTGGGAAAACTTGGCAGCTATCTTCACTTGGTCATATACCAAGCTCACGGGAATTTCTTTTCCATCTGATCCTCGAGGTCCCACGCAGGCCATACAATTCGGATCAAGGCTGGTGTAGCATGTCTTCACAATGGCCCAAGCTTCTCGAGCACCCATGCGACATGCTGACGCTTTCCACAGTTCGAAGTGGCGTCGAACCCCTTTGAACAAGTCTGCCAAGTCCTCCATAATTTCTGGAGGGGAATCCCCCGTCCATAAAGCCTTGGCCATATTCTTCATGGCCTTCCGAGCTCGCTCGTGTACTCTGGAAAGCTCTTGCAGCACGTCGCCCTGAAAACCGGACACTCCCCTTCGGGGCGCCCAGTTAATAAACCTGTAGAAATGTTTCATGAAAAACTTTCAAAACAAGGGACTATAAGGAGAGCTAAGTTTAAAGGACATACAGAATATGTTGCCTTTTAGCTTCTGGTTCTCTTCCATGGCATTTGAGAGTTGGGATCTTACGTCCTTTAGCTCCTGTTCTAGCCTGGCATTTTTATCCTGCGCTTGGTTTCTTTTATCTATGGCTTGTGTCAATACACGCTTACCAGCAGCTATTTCCCCTTCGGCATATTTCTTATCAGCCAGAGCTGCCCTTAGCTTCTTCTCCCATTGGTCGGTCGGCCCTGTTGCTACATTTCAATCAGTATGTACTTAGAGACTATTGATCAGCACAAATATCATACTGTCCGGACACCATTGTCCTTACCATGAGTATCATTTTCAGATTTCTTCGAATTATCCAATTCGGTGGTGACGGTCGTCAGCTGGGTCCGGCATTCTCCCAGCTCCTTGGATAAGATGTTATTCTCTTCTTGGAGCACCTGCTAAAACACAACGATCCTCAAATCAGTTGGACCAACTTCTTTAAGTCTTGGGGGCTACTGGCATGGGAACACTAAATTAACACTTACCCGCATATCTTTTGAAAGCTGGTGAGTGGCTCCAGCGAGTCCATCTTGAGCAGCTCGGATATAAGCACCTACAGAACCGAGGGCGTTAAACGCCTCCTGAGAAAAGGCTGGGTCACACATGGCTGCTTTTCGCCGCCGGTGAACCATCACGACCTCCACTTTGGAATTAGTGACAAACATTTCAACTGAATCCTCTTGAAGAGGACAATCCGACGCTATATTCGCATTAACCCTTGTCCTCGTAGACGGGCCGGTTGCCGGATTGGTTGGAGCTTGATCTGCAGGATTTCCGGACACAGTCTGGTGTATGTTCCTCCAAAAAGGAAAAACAAGGCGGAAAGTTGTAATACCGGCTTCGCCACCCAGTATATGTTAAAACAAACATACCTCTTCGATGGTCATCTTTCGCTTCAAGTCCTCACCCGATGCAGGTGTCGCCCTTTGGGATGACGGTCTTCGCATAGTTCGGCGTGAGGAGTGCCGCCCCTTTTAAGCATAAGAAAGTGCGATGGGTAAGGCGCGCTGGGAATCTTCTTTTTGAGGAGGTATGTCCTCGGTACTTACGTGAGAGGATGGGATAAGGCCAGGATAATCGGCTACGATAGCCACCTGAATGCCGTCATGGCTGGCTTGATAGAACACTCCATCTTCTAGCTCTATGCCTATATCCGGATCCTCACCGAATTCGGGGCCCACATTTCGAAAGTGGCCCTCTGGCTGTGGGGCGGGACTATTAATCCCCGCTACCACCTTCCTCCACTCCTGTTGGGAATAACCGAATTCAGTTCGGCCAACACATCTTATAATGAAGAACGGGCAAGAATAGCGGGCAAGAGAAAGGCTTACACAGTCAGGAGGATTGTACATAGAGAAACCTTCCCGACACTTGAAGAAAAGAAAGTATTGCTTATCTCCTTTCTGAAGATCTGCTTGGATGGCGGCTTGAGCGGCAGGGTCGTCCAGACACAGGCGTAAGCAGCGTGAGGCATCATCCTGGCCATTATAATGCCACATGGGAAATCCTCTAGCTTGGAGCGGTTGCATGTGTCGCTTTATTGAAATCGCCATCACTTCGATTATTGCAGCCCCGAACTGGCAAGCAGTCTGATCTTGCTGGCTAGTCTTTTGACCTCCGCACTTTCTTCTTCTGTTGGACTGCGGGGACGCTAGTTGAAAAGCTTCTTCGGAGGAGCATTGGATTATTCGGGGAGGCCCTGCCGAACTGGATCCAGCAAGGCAACGCCCTCGAAATAAAACCACTCTCAAGGCCACTCTTCAGATGCCTTCTTTGGAGTGTCGGACAGATAACCTGTCCCAGCTATGTGCCATACTTCGGTGCCGCTAACTTCAAATATAGATCCCTCCTCGGAGCGAGGGACAAGGCAGAAGAACTTCCACCACAGCTCGAAATGAGGCTCGCAGCCCAGAAATAATTCGCATAAACCAACGTATCCCGCAATGTGTAGGATAGACTGATATGTCTCCAATGTTTCTATAATTTTTGATTGTTCCATGCTATTATTTATGATGTTTTGGATGTTTAATGGGCTTTGTCATACACTTTTATATTATTTTTTGGACTAACCTACTAACCCAAAGGCCTAGTCCAAATTGCTGTTTTTTGCCTGTTTTTGGGTTTTACAGAAAAGGAATATCAAATGGAGTTCAAACGGAATGAAATCTTCGGGAGAGATATTTTTGGAGAAAATCACGCACGGGAGACTTGAGAACCACGGAGTAGGGGCCCCGAAGTGCCCCCCTGCCTCGTGGGTCCCTCGTGAGTCCCCCGGTGTCCTCCTTCCTCCTATATAAGCATACGCACCCCGAAACCATCAGCAACAGAGAGAAAACCCTAGTTCCACTGCCGTAACCTTCTGTACCCGTGAGATCCCATCTTGGGGCCTGTTCCGGAGCTCCGCCGGAGGGGGGATCCATCACGGATTGCTTCTACATCATCATCATCGCCCTCACCGTGAGTTGTGAGTAGTTTACCACAGTCCTTCGGGTCCATACCTAGTATCTAGATGGCTTCTTCTCTCTCTCTGGATCTCAATACAAGGTTCTCCTCGGTCTTCGAGGAGATCTATTCAATGTAATATCTTTTTGCGGTGTGTTTGTCGAGATCCGATGAATTGTGAGTTTATGATCAAGATTATCTATGAGAAATATTTTGTTCTTTTCTGAACTCTTTATGTGTTCTCATAATATCCTTGCAAGTCTCTTCGAATTATCGGTTTGGTTTGGCCTACTAGATCTATAGTGCTTGCAATGGGAGAAGTGCTTGGCTTTTGGTACAATCTTGCGGTGTCCTTTCCAAGTGACAGTAGGGGCAGCAAGGCACGTATTGTATTGTTGCCATCGAGGATAAAAAGATGGGGTTTATATCATATTGCTTGAGTTTATCCCTCTACATCATGTCATCTTGCTTAAGGCGTTACTCTGTTCTTATGAACTCAATACACTAGATGCATGCTGGATAGCGGTCGATGTGTGGAGTAATAGTAGTAGATGCAGGCAGGAGTCGGTCTACATGTCTCGGACGTCATGCCTATATACAATGATCATGCCTAGATTGTCTCATAATTATTCGCTTTTCTATCAATTGCTCGACAGTAATTTGTTTACCCGCTGTAGAATATCGCTATCATGAGAGAAGCCACTAGAGAACACTATGGCCCCCGGGTCTATTCTCAACATATCAATCTACATCTACTTTACTTTTTCAGCTTTTACTTTTTATTCTTATAAACAAAAATACCAAAAATATAAACTATCATCTCTATCAGATCTCACTTTTGTAAGTGGCCATAAAGGGATTGACAACCCCTTATCGCGTTGGCTGCAAAGTTTCTATTTGTTTGTGCAGGTGCGAGGGACTCGCGCGTGGTCTCCTACTGGATTGATACCTTGGTTCTCAAAAACAGAGAAGAATACTTACACAACTGTGTTGCATCTCCCTTTCCTCTTCGAGGGAATACAACGCAAGCTCGAGAAGTAGCAAGAAGAATTTCTGGCGCCGTTGCGAGGGCTTACGCAAAAGTCATATACCAAGTACCTATCACAAAACTTATCCTTCGCATTACTTTTTTTGCCTCCCGTTTTCCTCTCCCCCACTTCACCCTTGCCGTTTTATTTTCCCTTCTTATGCCGTGTGTTTATCGTTCGCTTGCTTCTTGTTTGCTTGTGTGTTGCTTGCTTTCTTGTCATCATGTCTAGCACGCCTATCATTATCAACAATCCCGAGAGTGAGGTCCTCAACTTTAAACAAAGGGAGGAAGAAAACTTAAAAGATGCCTGGTATAGAATTTTCAATGCTCAAAATAGATCCAATAGGAAGCTTTCCACTTCCGTGCTTCTTCGCAATTTTTATGTTGGCATAACTCCGTGGAATAGATTTATCTTAGATACCATTACCGGAGGGAATTTTTTGGGTAGCCATACCTTCGATTCTTATAATGCTATGACTGAATTATTTGGCTCACCACCTCTTATGGTTAATGGGACCGTTTTAACTTTAGAGCATGTTATGCAAAGATTTGAAATCATTGAAAACAAAGTTGCTACAGTAGAGCTGGTAGAGAACTTGGATAGAAAAATCCATAATGAAATTACCCAATATGGATCTAAAGTAGGAGTTGTTCTAAAAATCTTAAGGAAAAGGAGCCCATAGTTAAAGAAAAGCTAGATCATGATTCTACTAGAATCAATAAGCTTGAGGATATTATCACTAATGTGGGTTCTGATCTTTCTGCTATAAAAACTACTCCAAATACCACTACCACTAAATTATCTAAGTTCATGTATGTCCCTAAAGACAAGCGTGAAACATCTAGTAAATGAAATGCGGATCTCAAATCCATAAGTGTTCACCCTAATTTTCTTACTTTTGCAAGAGACCCTTTTGACACTTTAGAATTTCTTGATTTATTTCCCAAGAGTTTGATTATTAATATGTACAAAGAAGTGCCTAAGAATCATAAGTGCTTAATCAAAGAATTGCCGTCCAAGGATGGCAATACCTAGATCTATCCATGTATCGTGCCTAGCTAGGGGCGTAAAACGATACTGCTTGTTGGGAGGCAACCCAATTTTATATTTATTGTTTATGCTTCTGTTTAGGAATAAATATTGCATATAGCTTTTGTTTAGATGTGGTTTTGTGTTTTGTTTAGTGTTTGTGCCAAGTAGAACCTTTGGGAAGACTTCTGTGAAGTTTATGTGATCTTGCTGTGAAAAATAGAATCGTTAGCGCTCGCTAGAAGGGTCACCAGATTTTACTGGAGCGTGCTATTTAGTTTATTATTTGTTCAGATGACTAATAGACAAATTCCTCACGTTTACCAATTTAGTTTGAATTTTTTGGAGTTACAGAAGTATGCAAAACCTGCAGATTACTACAGACTGTTCTGTTTTTGACAGATTCTGTTTTTCGTGTGTTGTTTCCTTATTTCAATGCATCTATGAGTAGTATTGGGAAGTATGAACCATAGAGAAGTTGTAATACATTAGGTTTAACACCAATAAAAACAAACAATAAATTCATTGCAGTACCTTTGAGTAGTGGTTTGCTTTCTTATACTAACGGAGCTGACGAGAATTTTTGTCTAAGTTTTGTGTTGTGAAGTTTTCAAGTTTTGAGTATTGCTTTGATGGACTATGGAACAAAGAGTAGCAAGGGCCTAAGCTTCGGGATGCCCAAGGCACCCCAAGTAAAATTCAAGAACAATGAAAAGCCTAAGCTTGGGGATGCCCCGGGAAGGCATCCCCTCTTTCATCTTCATCCATCGGTAACTATACTTGGAGCTATATTTTTATTCACCACATGATATGTGTTTTGCTTGGAGCGTCTTGTATAATTTGAGCCTTTGCTTGTTAGTTTGCCACAATTATCCTTGCTGGACACACCTATTTGAGAGAGTTAAATATGGCCTAGGAATTGCTCGAACACTCTCTGTGCTTCACTTATATCTTTTGAGTTGAATAGTTTTTGCTCTAGTGCTTCGCTTATATCTTTTAGAGCACGATGGTGATAATATTTTGAAGAAATTTTTGAACTCTCATGCTTCACTTATATCCTTATGAGAGAGTCTATTAAAACAGCATGGTAAAGTGCTTAGGCTATAAAACTAGTCTTCACATAATAGACATCCAATATCAATGTAGTAAAAACTTTCACGCTAAGTGCATTGAATATGATGAGAAGTTGGATGCTTGATAATTGTTTTGAGATATGAGGATAGTGATATTAGAGTCATGCTAGTGGAGTTACTATGAAATTGAGAAATACTTGTGTTAAGGTTAGTGATTCCCGTAGCATGCACATATGGTGAACCGCTATGTGACGAAGTTAGAGCATGAGGTCTTTGTAACGTGTCAACCTTTGTGTGGAGGTCGGGGGCGCGCGATGGTTAGCTCCTACCAACCTCCCCCTAGGAGTATGCGTTGATTGCTTTGTTTTGATGACTCGTAGATTCTTGCAATAAGTATATGAGTTCTTTATGACTAATGTTGTGTCCATGGATTATACGCACTCTCACCCTTCCACCATTGCTAGCCTCTCTTGTATCGCGGAACTTTCGTCGGTACCATACACCCACTATATATCCTTCCTCAAAACAACCACCGTATATATTCCTCAAAACATCCACCATACGTTCCTATCATGGCATTTCCATAGCCATTCCGAGATATATTGCCATGCAACTTTCCACTGTTCCTTTCATATGACACGCTTCATATTGTCATATTGCCATCCATGATCATGTAGTTGACATCGTATTTGTGGCAAAGCCACCATGCATAGTTTTTCATACATGTCACTCTTGATTCATTGCGCATCACGGTACACCGCCAGAGGCATTCATATAGAGTCATACTTTGTTCTAGTATCGAGTTGTAATTAAAGTGTGATGATCATCATTATTAGAGCATTGTCCCATGTGAGGAAAGGCTAAATCAATAAAGCCCCTCCAAAAGGAAAAAAAGAAAAGAAAAAAAAAAGAAAGGCCAAAGAAAAAAAGGCCCAAAAAAATAAAAAATAAGAAAAAGAAAAGAAAAAGGGACAATTGCTACTATCTTTTTCCACACTTGTGCTTCAAAGTAGTACCATGTTCTTCATGATAGAGAGTCTCATGTTTAGTCACTTTCATATACTAGTGGGAATTTTCATTGTAGAACTTGGCTTGTTTATTCCAATGATGGGCTTCCTCAAATGCCCTAGGTCTTCGTGAGCAAGCAAGTTGGATACACACCCACTCGTTTCTTTTGTTGAGCTTTCATACATTTTTAGCTCTAGTGCATCTATTGCATGGCAATCCCTACTCACTCACATTGATAACTATTGATGGGCATCTCCATAGCCCGTTAATACGCCTAGTCGATGTGAGACTATCTCCCTCCTTTTTGTCTTCTCCACGACCACCTCTCTATTCCACCCATGGTGCTATGTCCATGGCTCACGCTCATGTATTGCGTGAAAGTTGAAAGGTTTGAAAGAATAAAGTATGAAAACAAGGGCTTGGCTGAAATCGGGGTTGTGCATGATATGAATATTTTGTGTGATGAAGAGGGAGCATAGCCATACTATATGATTTTGTAGGGATAACTTTCTTTAGCCATAGTATTTTGAGAAGACATGATTGCTTTGTTAGTATGCTTGAAGTATTATTATTTCTTATGTCAATATAGACTTTTGTCTTGAATCTTTCAGATCTGAACATCCATGCCACAATTAAGAGTATTACATTGAAAAGCTATGTTGGTTAGCATTCCACATCGAAAATTCTGTTTTTATCATTTACCTACTCGAGGACGAGCAGGAATTAAGCTTGGGGATGCTTGATACGTCTCCAACGTATCTGTAATTTTTGATTGTTCCATGCTATTATTTATGTTGTTTTGGATGTTTAATGGGTTTTGTCATACACATTCATATTATTTTTGGGACTAACCTACTAACCCAAAGGCCCAATCCAGATTGCTATTTTTTTCCTATTTCAGGGTTTTACAGAAAAGGGATATCAAACGGAGTCCAAACGGAATGAAACCTTTGGGAGATATAGTTTTCGAGAAAATCACGCACAGGAGACTTGAGAACCACGGAGTATGGCATACGTGCTGCCCACGAGGGTGGGGGGCGCCCCCCCTATAGAGTGCCCCATGCCTCGTGGGCCCCTCGTTTGGCCCCCGATGCCCTCCTTCCTCCTATATATACCTACATACCCCGAAACCATCTTAACAACTGAGAAAACCCTAGTTCCACCGCCGTAACCTTCTGTTCCCGTGAGGTCCCATCTTGGGGCCTGTTCCGGAGCCCCGCCGGAGGGGAGATCTACCACGGAGTGCTTCTACATCATCATCATCGCCTCACCTTGAGTTGTGAGTAGTTTACCACAGACCTTCGGGTCCATAGCCTGTATCTAGATGGCTTCTTCTCTCTCTTTGGATCTCAATACAAAGGTCTCCTCGGTCTTCGAGAAGATCTATTCAATGTAATCTCTTTTTGCGGTGTGTTTGTCGAGATCCGATGAATTGTGGGTTTATGATCAAGATTATCTATGAGAAATATTTAGTTCTTCTCTGAACTCTTTATGTATGATTATAATGTCATGGCAAGTCTCTTCGAATTATTTGTTTGGTTTGGCCTACTAGATCTGTAGTTCTTTCCATGGGAGAAGTGCTTGGCTTTGGGTTCAATCTTGCGGTGTCCTTTCCCAGTGACAGTAAGGGCAGCAAGGCACGTACTGTATTTTTTCCATCGAGGATAAAAAGATGGGGTTTATATCACTAAGTTTGAGTTTATCCCTCTACTTCATGTCATCTTGCTTATGGCGTTACTCTGTTCTTATGAACTCAATACACTAGATGCATGTTGGATAGCGGTCGATGTGTGGAGTAATAGTAGTAGATGCAGAATCATTTCAGTCTACTTGTCTCAGACGTGATGCCTATATATAATGATCATGCCTAGATAGTCTCATAATTATTCGCTCTTCTATCAATTGCTCGACAGTATTTTGTTTACCCGTCGTAGAATATCACTATCATGAGAGAAGCCACTAGAGAACACTATGGCCCCCGGATCTATTCTCAACATATCAATCTACAATCTACTTTACTTTTCCGCTTTTACTTTATGTTCTTATAACCAAAAATACCAAAAATATCAAACTATCATCTCTATCAGATCTCACTTTCGTAAGTGACCGTAAAGGGATTGGCAACCCCTTATCGCGTTGGTTGCGAAGTTCTTATTTGTTTGTGCAGGTGCGAGGGACTCGCGCGTGGTCTCCTACTGGATTGATACCTTGGTTCTAAAAAACTGAGGGAAATACTTACGCTACTGTGCTGCATCACCCTTTCCTCTTCAAGGGAATACAACGCAAGCTCAAGAAGTAGCAGTTCACATTCGGTTGACACGTGGAGGCAAGGGCAACGGCGGCAAGGAATCAGCGGGATATAATATTAAATGAAGTCGAACTATCATCCAGAAGGACTCACCTTGCAGGACCGAAGACATGAAGCCGGACACAATCTCATCCTTGAAGGCAAGTCCATGGGCTACTGAGGGAGTCCTGTATTCAGGGGTCCTCAGGTGTCCGGGTCGATGAAGCTGGGCCGTATTAATGGGCCACGAAGATAGAAGCTGAAGACTCTCCCCCGTACTCGGTCAGGACTCCTATGTACGTAGAAAGGCAGGCATGATGTCCGGATGTAGCTATAACTTCCTCCGCAAGTCACCCCAGGCCCCTCCAGCTTGTATATAAGCCGGAGGGTTTAGTCTGTAGAGGCTAACGACAGAATCATTACAACCTCATAGGCTAGGCTTTAGGGTTTAGCCATTACGATCTCGTGGTAGATCAACTCTTGTAACACATATTTATCAAGATCAATCAAGCAGGACGTAGGGTATTACCTCGATCGAGAGGGCATGAACCTGGGTAAACATCTTGTCCCCAGTATCCTATTACCATCGATCCTTAGACGCATAGCTTGGCCCCCCTACCCGAGATTTGCCGGTTTTGACACTGACAATGCTCTCTATATGTACAACCTTTTTTTAAATTTCATCTTGTTAGTGTTGTTCCATGGCGCAATCCATCGATACCACTACTGTACGAAATTCTTTTTAAAAGGCTGGAGGTTGGGGCAGTCTCGCTTGGATGGTTTCACGAGAGGCGAGGGCCTTTGTGATTTGACGGCTCATTACTGCTGGAAGGTGGGGCCTTGTGATTTGACTGCTCGTATAAATGTTGCCGACGACCTGAGGAGGAGCAAAGAACCGTGTGGTGTACTACTACTTTCCACTGGAGTAGGACTAGTACGATGGAGGAGCATGAAACACGACAGCCCAGTGTGACATGGCGATCCCACGACACCACTCATCGTTACTCCCTCTCTCTTAGATTACAAGGTGTGCGCGTCCCCCTAAGTCGTCAATTTGACCAAGCTAATAGAAGTCATCTATTAAAAAAACATACCATTGTAAACTTTTTATATTCTATTTTCAAATACTATAATTTTTGTGTTATATAGTTTATATTACTTCCTCCGTTTCAGTTTACAAGTCCTGTGCGTGTATCTTGGTTGCCAGTTTATCACCGTAATATAAACTATATAACACAAAAATTATACCGTTTGAAAATAGAAAATCTAAAGTTTATAATGGTATGTTTTTTGTAATATATGACTTCTATTAGGTTGGTCAAATTGATGACCTAGGCGTACGCGCACATCTTGTAAACTGAGAGAGCGGGAGTACGGTTATAAAATTGGCAACCTAGGTATACGCGCAAGACTTGTAAACTAAAACGGAGGGAATAGCATTGTTCTCTTCGTGCCTCGCAGAGAACATGACACATGCGGCGAAACACCCGAAGCAAAAGAAGAAACACATGAGCAAAAGAAGAAGGAAGATTGCCCCCCCCCCAAAAAAAGAAGGAAGACACATACACAAGTCTGGGGCGCTGCTCTCTACTTCATGAAGAGTCATCACCTCCATGACCTTCATCCCCTCGCTCGTCTCCAACGCCCTCTTCTTCATTATGTCCATGACATAGGATTTCTTGACACGAGCATTCATTATCTCTTCCACGGTCGCATTATGTACCTTGATAGCAGCCGGGTGCTTGATGCGGAGCTTCCCAACTCCTCCTTTTGTTCCATGACGAGGGCGTGCAACATCTTCATAGAGGAACTAGTCTTCTCATGTAGCTCCTTCTAGCCGGCATTCTCCTCCTCCAGCAGGCCGAGCTAGTGGCAGAGCTTCGCATTGTCCTCCCGAAGTTGCAGGATTTTGACGCTCGCCTTCTTACCCGAGGCAATGCTCTCCTTCAGCTGCATCATCAAGCCGACGGTCAACTCCTCCCACTTATTAAGCTTAGAGGGCATGTCGTCGAGGCTCTCCTTCAGCAACTCCACCAAGCCGTCGATGAACTCGTTCTGCTTATTGATCTATTCGGGCATGTCATCGAGGGATAATGACTCCAGCACCGCCAGCTCCGCATGTTCGCCTCCGCGGCTAGGGTGCTCCTGGGAGCCCTCGCCTGCCCGTGAGTGATCTTTCGAGGTCTCTGCGAGGCGGCGAGCCCTCTCTTTTTTTCCATAGCCTTGGTCGCCGCTCCGTTGCTATGAGTAGTTCTTGACCTAGAAATCTGCACACCATCCATGGCAATGACAGACGAACAAGAAAGACTTATGAGGAGGGAGGTCGAGTGATTTTCGGCTAGGCATAGTTCCCCTTTTTATAGCCTAGTACTGCACTAGTACTAAAACCTGCATATTGGGAACACGATCAGGTTTGATACGTACTAGTAGATGTGAGCAGGTTTGCACTTAATTATAGCATGGTAGTACTACTTTCGAATGTGATGGGAACAAGGTAAAGAATAATTTATGGTCGAGGCCCGAAACCGCTCCCGATGAGTTTCGCGCAACACAAAATTCAAGTACTACTACTCAAACGTGGTCGCACAAGTCAGTGATGCAACTGGTCGTACATGTAAGACCAAGCCGATGCGTGTCGCGGGTCCGACCGACCATCTGTTGGTGAGACCGACCGTAAGAATTACGTGACCCAGACTTCTGGTTGTAGCTTCGGGTGATTGTCACGACCAAGCAGTCAAAAACTAGTGATAAATCAATTACCATCTTTTTCCAAACGACCAATTATTTTCACAGGAATGCAATACATATAGATGGAGTGATTGTCACTGTTGCAAACCGCCATGGCGCCACAAGTACACTGCAGTAGCAACCGAGTAGGTCACTTCATGGCTAGCGGGGAAGGAGGGCAACTCACCTCGCCTACGATGCATCCCCAGCGCCGCCGCCACAGCTGGCTTCACAATTTGGCTTCTCGTACCGCCCATTTGAATAGTTGCACCGGCTGCTCATCCCATCCCGCAGGCTTGCGCGTTTGTCAGAGGATTCTCGAGACCGATGCTAGGGGGTGACTTATCATGGTATGGGAGAGGAGTACGTCGTCGTGCTCTAGAAGTGGGAATGGGCGAGGTCTCGATCATGCATGAGTTTTACCCAGGTTCAGGGCTTTCCGTGGAGATAACAACCCTAGCCCTGCTCTGTGGGGTCTCCGCATGATCTCTATGAATCACAAGTCTACAAATGCGCTCCTAGAGCTGTATTGCTAGAGGAGGAAGAAGGGCAAGGCTTGTCCCTCATGCTTCTAGTTGTGGGGTGGATGGATGGAATGTTGGGTTCTACTGGATGTCAACCCTTTGCTTGGGTGATCCTGGGAAGTTATATAGGCCTACCCCTCAGGGGGTACAATGGTAACACGCCAGGTGGTTGGTGCCGGACGTTAGTGCCTTTGGTCGCCGGGTTCTCCGCCGGTTGCTGGGGCCCGCTTATGGTGGACCCCGCCGGCTGCCGATAATCCTGCCGACAGGTAGGACCCACCACCTGCGGGCTACTTTGATTGCCTTTCCCTATAACACCGTCCTTTCTAACGAGGGCGGCGTTACAATGCGTGTGGCTACAATGTTGCGCCGTGGCGGAGGATGTCCACCTGGTCGAAGTACACTGTAGCCACGCCTCCACGTATCACAGGAGGTACATTCGGCACTGTAGCCATGCTATATCTTGGTCACGGTTGGTTGGTGCAGACTCCGAGGGGGATAAGGCCGGCTGCTGGATGTCGGCCCACTCCTGGGGCGGTCTGCCAAGGGCATGCCGCCTCCTGGACCGTGGCTAAGGTACCAGCCGTATGGACCAGTTGGCCTGAGTGGTTGGGCCAGCTCCAAAGACTTAAAATGCTCTTGGGTGCAGATGAGCGTACCCGGGGTATATAACCCCGACAATAGTCCCTAAAGCTGGTAAGGTGCCACGGCTCGGTGCCGAGGTGTCTCAACAGCTTCCTCCTCCAAGGGATCCGTCGTCTTCGTCCATCCGTCTAACAGGAGCCGGCCAAGGTTGGGCCGGCAGGCTGGTGAATTCGAACCGTTGAAAATGGGCTCCGCTTGGTGCTTTGCCAGGTGGTGTAATTATCGCCCGTTGGATGGACGCCACGCGTCACCAACAGGCGAGGCCGGCCTGCCAGCCCACGCGCATGACGGGACATCGCCGCAGGCCCGGGCCTGCCACTATAGGGCCTCAGGGTGCACGCGGATCCGCTGCGGCCGAGGCGGGCTGTTGCCCTTCCCGAGCAGAGTAATTGGTCGCGGAATCTGCGGGGAGGTGCGGGGCGTGGGCGCAGTTAATCCCCATATCCCCACGCCTCGCCTCTTTGTCTCCGCCACAGGATCCTCATAAATAGGAGGGAGGGGCGCGGCAGAACGCACGCGCGCCCCTCCACTCTCCATCTTCCTTGCCTCCTGCCTCTTCTCTCTCTCGCTGCTGATGTGATGACGCGTTGCTCTGCTGCCAAAGGGCCGCCGCTGCTAGCTGCTACCCATCTATTCCGCGCCGCCACCCGACCTCGAGCCATGGCGTGCGGCGAGTGGGACGGGTCCAACGTGCGTGAAGACCAAGTCGAGTTCCTCTGCGCGACGCGGAGGATACCCAATGAAGCGTGTGTGGCGACGCGCCTTCGAAGCAAGCAAGAGATCTCGCCGGCGTCGGAGGCTGGCGAGTTCGCCGTCTTCCACAGCCACTTCATCTGTGGCTTCGGCATGCCAGTGGGCGGCTTCTTCCGGGAGTTCCTCGACTTCTACCATCTTCGACCTGACCACCTTACTCGCAACACGGTGGTGCTTCTTTCCGCCTTAGTCACTCTGTGCGAGGCTTATTTCTGTGTCCTTCCAACACTCGAGCTGTGGGGCAGGTTTTTCTATCTCAAACTTGGCACCATGGCCAATGGCGAGCCGGCACAATGTGGTGCCTGTGTTGCCATGCGGTGCACCCCCTCCAAAACACAGTTTCCCGCCATCATCATCCACGAGTCGGCAAAGTTGTGGAAGAAGTCGTACTTCTATGTACACAACGCCCGTGCGACCCAGGACTACATCAACCTGTCGGCCTTCACGCCTAGGCTGCCTGCCAGGACATGGAACAACTGGGGCCAGCAGCCGGGCAAGCCGCTGCCGGCTGCCGTCGAAACCGCCCTCAGCCGGCTCCAGGAGATGACGGAGTCGGAGGGGCTCCAGCCGGCAGACCTGCGGGCCGCCTTCGTCCACCTCCGGGTGTTGCCGCTCCAGTTCCGGCCGCACCCGACGTGTGACATGGGCGGCCGTCAGGATCCTTGCCGGATGTCGACGAAGAACCTGTCGACTATCGAGGTGGTCCGGCATGTCAACCACTTCTCCAACCATCAGCTCGATGAACTGGAGTAGGCCTTGGGCAAGCCGCCTTACAGCCGTGCCAATCCTCTGCCTGCGGTGAGTATCCGACATCTTTTCTTTTCTCGCGCCGTGTGTTTTCGTCCGCCTTGACCAGTCGACTTGTGATGCAGCGCTTTGTCGGCCAAGAGGCTGTCACCGCGCCAGCTCCCGACCATCAGTGGATGCTAGATCAGGCGGTGAGCGACGTGGGCGACCCTGAGCAGGGGGTGGTCGCGATGGAGGAGGACAACGCCACCAGAGGAGGCGGCGGCGAGGCCGGCGGGGCTGCGTGAGGCGGCACCGGGGCCAACGTCCGGGACTAGCCGGACGATAACGAGGATGGCGACGAGCCGCTCCGCCATGGAGGCGCCGACAGGGCAGGAACCGGCCCTTCAACGGCGCGACCTCTAGGGAAGGCACCGTCTGGTGTAGCCGGCACTCCTAAGCACCACTAGGAAAGAGGGTTGTTTGGCAGCCGGCTGCCCAAGAAGGCCAGGCTGTCTGTTGCCGCGACCAAGTGGCAAGAGGTCACCAAGGTGGCCGCCATCTGGAAGCGTAGCCAGGTAGGGGGACTGTTCTTGTCGTAGTAGTTTCTCTTGGATGTTGTTTCTTTCTCGCCGGTTTTATTATCTTCGCCAGTTTTCTTTGCCGAGCAGGGCTCCCCTTTCCATCTCGCGGGCGCCGTCCGCCATGCTGATGAGCTCAGCAGATGTCTCCAAAGGATCTTGCCACGTGGACCTGGCCACCGCCCTTCGGGATGCGATGGAGAGGAGCGCGCGGGATGCGCGGGAGGAGCGGAAAGCTGCGGCTCGGGCGAAGGCCGAAGCAGCGATCACGGCGCAGGCGGAGGCCGATGCTGCTGCCAAGGCGCAGATGGATGCTGTGGCCAAGGCACAGGCGGAGGCCAGAGCCAAGGCCATGGAGGACCCGACCTGCAGCACGGTCCCGGAGGCTGCCGATGCACAACATCCCAAGCCGATGGTGGTTGTCGGTGCAACAAACCCCGGGTCTGTTGCCCAAACTGTGCACATGCACAAGAACAAGTTTGAAGCCCCAGTCCAAGTCAGAGTATAAGAAACCAAGGGACTCAGAGTACCAGCTCAGATCAGAAAGACCAAGGCCAAGCTAGAGAAACAAGACATCACCAAGATAAGGGCCTCCCTTCCCGGGCAGGCAAGCCCGGCAAATGGCGAGGCCACCCACGGAAGAAGATACAAAGACGCCCCGACAGGACCTGCCATGGGCTCGCGGAGGAAAAACCGCCCCACCGAACACTCAAGCACGACCCACGTCATCAATCAATGCGGTGTCAAGCCGCAGGATGATTAAGTGGTAGCCATTAGCCACATGGCAGCCAGTTCCTACAACAAGAACCCGCAGATGACACGTGTCAAGAAGACAAGCGTCGAGCTGGCAAGATAGCCTGGCAAGCCTTGGCGGGCAACCAGTGATGTGACACTAAGCGGTGCATTTAATGCACCCTACCAGCCCGTAGAGTTAGGTATGATAGCACTGTTTTCTATCATATTAGTGCATAATGACTACTTTGCCACTGTGGTAGCCCCTTGATATATAAAAGGAGGCCCATGGCAATCGTAGAAAGGGTTGGAAAGTAGACGAACCCACACCCTCGTATGCGCGTAGTAGCTGCTGCCCTGAGGCAACCCTTGCCGAGCGAGTGTACTACGCTCTACCACCACCATTCCATCATCAATCCCCCGAAGCAGGAGAAGGTTTTATGCCTCGTGCCAGCCTAAACCTGGGTAAATTGCTTGTGTGCTCTCTGTCATGCTCCCGCGCGCTAGTCTGCTCTTTGTGCAACGCGACGCCCCCCTGTCGAACCAGCAAGGGGCCTCCCAGTCCCATAGGTGGCCGCCGATATCCCGTGACATCTTTGGCGCGCCGGGTAGGGTGATCGCTTGCATGAATCTGAAAGCGTGTGCAGCGTGTCATCATCATTGCCATCTTCGTCTTTGATGGCGCCATCAGCTATGGTGCCCAAGAAGAAGTCCGGTGCTTCTGCCCATCCATCCACCTCGAAAGCTCCGCCGCCCGCGGCCTCTAATGCCACGGGAGACGCGGATGCGGGTGGAGACATGAACGCTGCTAGGGACATGGTTGGAGCAGGCAGCACCATCACCATATCCCCCGCGGCCGACACGAGGGCGGGGGTTATTGGAGGAGAACATCATCAACAGCACCCCGACGGTCACGTTTCGCAAGGCGTGGGCGAGGGGGTCATTTTGCCCGCACCCCCTCCTCCCACCGACGGGCACAGCCGCAGCAACGACGCTCGGTCTGGGGAAAACCATCGCCCTCCGGTCGTCCCCACCACGGTAGCGAACGCGGCGCACATGTCTCCTCCCAGACGATCCTCTGTGCTCGATGGAGCCGCTGATCCTCGAGCACCACCGGCATGCAACCCCGCTAATCAGGTGGTTGTTCCAGAACAACGTGGGCACGGCGCTGTAGCCGCCACCACCGTTGGCACCGTCAGCAGCTTGGTGATGGTGTGGTCGACATCATCAACATCTATGCCAAGCACAGCTGTGGAGGCTATGGCGTGAGCTCAGCTGCTACCGAGGATTCCGCCAGCAACCGAGCAGATGGATGAATGGCGTGCGACCATCTAAAGCCTTCTCAGATTCGCTGAAGCTGGGGGCTCTCGACAAGCTAGCCTGCCATGACCTTCCCAAGCAAATGCAACTGCCCGTGCCGCCGGTCAAACGGAGGGGGCTGTCCCCACGGTACAGTCCCCGACAAAGCAGCCGTTGCGGATGCAGCAGAATCAAGAACCCGACGATGTATCGATGGCCTCTTCTGGCCCCCGAGCATGTCCTTGGCAAAATCGAGCCTTGGAGGATAGGTGGTGGGGAGACGTGTGCGTCGTCACAGATCGACGCCACGACAACCTCCACCAGACCAACGGGTGCGACGGCTAGAACATCGGCGAGCCTGCGCATGGTGTTGGCGGGTGCCTACCATTCGAGGTCGGCTGCCCTGCCTTCACGCAAGAACTGCAGCAAGTCCGTTGGCCGTCCGTTCGCACATTGAAGCCAGAGATACCTGAGAAGTACGATGAGAGGCCGAACCCAGCAGAGTTCCTGAGCATCTACACCATCGCTGTTCAAGCTGCCGGGGGAACATACGAGAAGGTGTTGGCCAACTACTTCCCTTTGGCCCTCTAGTCCAACATGAGGTCTTGGCTGATGCACCTACCAGAAGGCTCCATTCCATCATGGGAAGACCTATGCCAAGAGTTCATCGGTGCTTTCACCGGTGGCCACAAGCAGCTCGGCAGGCCCAGCAACCTGCAACTCCTTGAACAGAAGGAAGGAGAAACCCCCCGTAAGTATTTACAAAGATTCAGTGAAGTTCATAGAAATATTCCAAATATCCAACTGACAACCATCATAGCAGCTTTCTAGTCTAGTGTGCGCAACCGTCGCATTCGTTCCAAGATGAACGTGCGATTCCCCAAGACTATGAAGGAGCTATACACATAGGTGGATAAGTGTGCTCAGATGGAGGAAGGAAGGAAGTTTCTCGGAGAGGAAAATTCTATCAATGTTGATTCAGAAGATGAGGATGAATCACCAGTCAGAGAAAGGGCAAGAAGCGCAATAAGAAGCCAAGAGATAAAGAAGTCATGACTGTGGAAGGATCAGGCACACCTAGTACTGGCAAGAAGTCCAAGGCAGAGGCCCCCGACAAGGAAGCTGCCGCTTGTGCTAGCTGCCAAGAAGCCGTTGCCGCTGAGAAAGCTGGGAAGGGCGATGGGCCGTACAGCAAGATCCATCGGACCAAGGGCCATGACCTTCATGAGTGTTACCAGGTTGAGGAGCTTGTCAAGAAGGAGAAGGCAGAATATAATAAGCGTGACAAGGAAAAAGGTTAGAATATCGCTGGTGGTAAGGCCCGAGGCGGTGAAGCAAACCGCCCCGGCAAACCCTTTCGGAACCAAGGAAAAGCCGCCAGAGGTCAAGAGAAGGAAATCCATGATAATGTGAGTGATGGAGGGGATGAAGTGGAAACTAGTTAGCAGGAATTTCAGAAGGCCACTGACGCCCTGTGCATTGATGGGGGTGCATCTTTGCACGCCTCTTACCGCCAGCTCAAACGATGGGCCCGAGAGATCAATGTCGTGGAACCAGCGCCAGAGGCCCGGAAGCCGCTTCAATGGTCCCGCACGCCCATCAGCTTTCACGAGGAGGATCACCTTGGCCGCACCACTGGGATAGGGTGTTTGACATTGTTGGTCTCCCCAACAATTCGCAACCTCAAGGTCACAAAGATGTTAGTGGATGGTGGGGCCGGGTTGAAGCTGATATCCCCGACAGTGATCAACAAGCTTTAGATAGGAGAAGAAGAGCTAGAGGTTACCAACACGTTTCAAGGAGTTAATCCCGGCAGGAGCTGCCCCAAGGAAAAGATTACGCTGCTGGTAACGTTTGGGGGAGAACTGAAATATTGGACTGAAAAGATTGTGTTTGATGTGGTTGATATCCCCCTGCCGTATAATGGGATTCTTGGACTCTCGGCCCTAGCCAAGTTCATGGCAGCATCCCGCTATGCCAACAACACTTTGAAAATGCCTGGGCCACTGGTGGTCATCATTATTCCATCATATTAGAAGGATGCAATTATCTGTGTGGCACAAGCAGCGATAGCAGCAGTCCCCGCCAAGGAAAGCAAAGGAAAAGAAAATGATGGTAGGACATGTGATACGGAGTCCGGGAAGCGTGCCCCCTCCGAGTGCACGACACCCGTTGACGACGTGCCGGAGTGTTCCAATAGCAACAGATCCAAGGTTGTTGCACACCAAGTGAAGAAGGTCCCGGCAGGGCTGGCTGACGTTGATGGTACTTTCACTATCAGTGCTACTCTTGATGACAAATAGGAAAGTGCACTCGTTGCCTTCCTACGAGCAAATATCGATGTGTTTTCATGGCAACCATCTGATATCCTCAGTGTTCCCAGGGAGGTAATCAAGCACCACCTTGTTGTCTGCCCACACACCCGACCTGTGAAGCAGAAAGTCTGGAAGCAGGCCTTGGAGAGGCAACAGTTCACTACCGAAGAGATCATGAAACTAGAGGCAGTTGGTTTGGTCAGAGAATTATTTCACCCTACTTGGTTGGCAAATCCAGTGGTAATCTGGAAGGCTAATGGGAAGTGGAGGCTTTGCATTAATTTCACAGACCTCAACAAGGCTTGCCCGAAGGACCCATTCCCTTTCCGCGCATCAACCAGATTGTGGATTCCACATCAGGTTGTGATTTGCTCTCCTTCCTGGATGCATATTTCGGATATCATCAGATCTTCATGTCCAAGGAAGACAAAGAGAAGATGTCATTCATCACTCCATGTGGTACGTACTGCTTTATCCGCATGCCATTTGGATTAAAGAGTGTCAGGTCAACTTTTGCAAGGGTAGTTCATATTGGGTTTGAGCCACAGTTGCACAGAAATATAGAAGCCGATATGGATGATATTGTGGTCAAAACCAAGGATAAGGCCACCATTATCTAGGATTTGGAGGAGACATTTGCCAACTTACGCATGACCAATTTGAAGCTCAACCCGGAGAAGTGTGTGTGTTTGGTGTTTCTCCTGGCAAGCTTCTTGGATTCTTCGTTTCCCATCCGGGGATCGAAGCCAACCCCGACAAGATCAGAGCCATTGAACAGATCCAAGCACCAAGGACAGATAAGGATGTGAGGCGCCTAACAGGATGCATTGCGGCGCTAAGCAGATTCATCCCCAAGTCTGCCGAGTGCGCCCTGTCATTCTTTAAGATTTTGAAGAAGACAGGGCCTATGAAGTGGACACAGAGGCAGATGCATCCCTGCAAGAGTTGAAGAACAGCCTTCCCTCTGTGCCCACCTTGGTTGCACCCAAACCCCAAGAGCTGTTGTTGCTATACTTGGCGGTGACCAACCAAGTGGTCAGTGCAGCTTTGGTAGCACAACAAGAAGTGGATGAGGCAGAAAGCAAGCAGAAACCAGCAGAGTGAGAAGAGAATCAGGACATCGATGAGCATGGCAATGAGAGCAACTCCAAGGACATAGCAAGGAAGAAAGTGGTGCAGCGCCCAATGTACTCTGTCATCTCCTTGTTACGGGCGGCTAGATCGAGGTACTCTGGTGTGCAAAAGTTGATCTTTGGTCTCGTTATGACCTCAACGAAACTGCGCCACTACTTCCAAGCCCATGATCTCATGGTTGTCACTTGTTTCCCGCTACAAAGGATACTCCAAAACCCTGAGGCTACTGGCAGAATAGTGGAGTGGGCTTTGGAGTTATCCAGCTTTTGATTAAAGTATGAGAGCACATCAACAATCCAGAGCAGGGCATTGGCAGAGTTTATTGCAGAATGGAGGCCAACCCCTGATGAGGACATAACAGAGACAACTATCCCTGGCAAGGAATCACCCCCAAGAATGGATTATGTATTTTGATGGTGCTTTTTCCCTACAAGGTTCAGGAGCTGGCGTGTTTCTTGTTGCCCCCTCCGGGGAGCACTTGAAGTACGTCGTCAAAATGCACTTTGCCCGGGAAGAAGACACCAACAATACAACAGAGTATGAAGGGCTCCTTGCCGGGCTTAGAAATGCAGCAGAATTGGGAATTAAGAAAATGATCATTCAAGGAGATTCGCAGCTTGTGGTGAGATAAGTCAACGAGGATTACCAAAGCCCATTGATGGATGCATACGTCGAGGAATTGTGGAGATTGGAGGAGCACTTCGACGAGTTGCAAATAGAGCACGTACCCCGTGCAGAAAATAGCATAGTTGATCGCCTGTCAAAGTGTGCTGCGCAGAAGCTTCCTATGGAACCAGGAACTTTTGTTCTCCGTCTCTCTTAGCCATCCATATCACCAGCAGTAATGACCCGGAAAAGGAGAAAGTTGGACTACGGTAAGCCTCTCCCAGTAGAGCCGCCAGCTCCCGACAGAGACCCTACCGGAAACAACTCCTCATAGCCTGCCGGACCACCCCCTCCAGCCGGGCCAATGGACCCCACGAACAAGGCTGGTGCTCCCGCAGCAGAGGAGGTGCCGCTAGTCCTCCTTGCCGAGCCACAGGCTCCAGCTTGGGCAAGGCACATCGTCCACTTCCTCCAAACCGGAGAACTCCCCGGCAGCCAAGATGAAGCTGAAAAAGTAGCCCGGAGGGGCAGTATGTATCAGTTTGTCGATGACACTCTATACAGACGAAGGCCCAATGGTGTGAAATTGAAGTGTGTCTGCTGGGAGGATGGAAAGGAACTGATGGCTGAGATTCATAGAGGAATGTGCTGCTCACACATTGGATCAAGGTCATTAGTTGGGAAAGCATTCTGGCAAAGATTCTATTGGCCCACATCCCTCCAAGATGTAGTTGAGATCGTCACGACAAGTGAAGCCTGTCAGTTCCATTCCAAGAAAACACACCTGCTGCCCAAGCTCTGTAGACAATCCCTCTCTCATGGCCATTTTCGGTCTGGGGACTCAATATCCTCGGCCCCTTCCCCCGAGCAATCGGGGGCTTTGAATTCTTGTTCGTTGCCATCGACAAGTTTACAAATTAGCCGGAAGTGGCTGTCATGAGAAAGGTGACTGCTTAGTCAGCTATCAAGTTCTTGAAAATCTATTTGATGTTTCAATATCATATTGTAAAACTTTCAGTTCTTTGTGATTTTCTCATGAGGCAACTTAATTACTATAGATTCATTGTCTCAGTAAGCTTTTGTCATATGACTATGAAAAAGTCCTATATGGTTAATAGCATGTCACCACAGAAATTATTCTTGTTATCATTTACCTACTCGAGGACGAGCAGGAATTAAGCTTGGGGATGTTGATACGTCCAAAACGTATCTATAATTTCTGCTTGCTCCATGCCTCTTTTGGGTGATATTGCTATGTTATTTATACACTTCCATACACTTTCGATCATATTTGGACTAACCTATTAACTCAGTGCACCCTAGTGCCAGTTTCTGTTTTCGGCTGTTTTTGTATTTCAGGTTTTCACATTACGAGAACTGCCAGAAAAAATCCAGAAAAATTATATAAAAAATCAGCGTTCCGGAAGCTTCCATGCGGCCAAAGTAGGGCTGGAGGGGACCCACAGGGGCTCCAGGCGACCTGCCCAGGTGCCCCCCCCCTAGGCCGCGCCGGGGGGGCGCCTGGGCCCCCCTGACCTCTTCTGGCGACCCCCTTTGGCATATATTTAAGATCCGTCGAGGAAACCCTGATTCCAGACCCCTTTTCTCCAGACGCGATTCCGATCTCCGCCGCCATCGCCATCAAGCTTCGGGGGACCAGAATTCCTGCGCCGGCACCCTGCCGGGACGGGGAAGTGCCCCCGGATTCATCTCCATCGACGTTGCTTCCTCCCTCCATGATGCGGGAGTAGTTCCTCCTCGGGGCTGAGGTTCTTACCATTAGCCATGTGGTCAATTCTCTCTCCCATGATGTGATCTTCGTTGTGATCATAGGCTATGTTAATCTAGGGTGATCCCATGATATTTCCCCTTCCTCTATGTATTGGATTGATGTACTCACTTGTCTTTATCTAGTATAATCCCCGAGACCAAGGTGACAACAGTCTATTGGACATGGATTAGAACAATATTTTCATGAGTGATTTCCTCTCTTGTGTGTTGATTGAAGATTGAGAGTCTCTTGGTGCTTGTCTTTGACTATCCTTAGATATGTTGTGGTGATTGTGGGACTCTCTTTGGATGGCCACGGTGACATTGGGAAATCCTTAGATTGAGAACTACGAACTTTGAGGTGTGCTTTTGTAGCCCTACATAATTCTCGTCCTCTCTTGACCACGAAGGAACGACCTCCGAGTGCGTCCCCTTTGCATGTTTTATGGGAAATATCATGTGATTCGATTATGTTAATGTTGTTGGGAGTTGCCACTAGTGAAAGTATGAAGCCTAGGCCTTGTTTCCACCATTGCAATACCATTTGTGCTCACGTTTACCACTTGTTTGCTTGCTGCACTTTTTATTACAGATTTATATTACTTTGTTTTGCCATCCATATCACTTGTCATTTAACATCTCTTCGCCGAACTAGTGCACCTATACATCTGACAAGTGTATTAGGTGTGTTGGGGACACAAGAGACTTCTTGTATTTTAGTTGCAGGGTTGATTGAGAGAGACCATCTTCAACCTCTACTTCCCTGAGTTCGATAAACCTTAGGTCATCCACTTGAGGGAAATTGTTGCTGTCCTACAAACCTCTGCGCTTGGAGGCCCAACATAGTCTACAAGAGTAGACGCGTATGTAGACATCAACCTCACGGCCACAACCTTCCCCACGCCCCCGCAAAGTGACCAGAAGCTCCGCCGTGACCTTTTCTCCCTCTACGTCGAACCACGCCCCGCCGGACGCCCTGGAGCCCCGCCAACGCCGCCTTTTCTGACATCGGGTGCCGGCGATCCCCGTCGTCGATTCGCCGTCATCAGCGCCTCCCCGAGCCCGCTTGTCTGCTCTGCGTGTCCACTATGAGCCCCTGCATCGAACCCCTCTCTCCCCTGGCTCGCTTGCTTCTTCTAACGCCGATGCCCACCGGTGCCGATAGCTCCTCCCCGCCGGGCATGTCGCCGCCGTGGCCATCGTTACCTAGAGCGGCAACCAAGCGCACAGCCGTACTCAGCACAACACCAGAGGCCCAAAACCCCCTCCCGTTGCTCCTCCCGTGCCCCGTATCACCGAAACCACCGAGGCCCGATTCCGGCCGCCGCCTTTGAGCTCGCCGCCGACGATTCCGGCCACCCCAGCACACACCGTCGCCTCCACTAGATGCGCACGAGCCCTAGCTCGCCGTACAGCCCAACCACGGCTCAAACCGCGGCCTGTAGGCAAAACCCGAGCACCGCCGCCGCGTTTGGCCTCGCCGGCGTCGAGCCATCGGCGGGATTAGCCCGTTTGACCTGGGGTTTGACTCCCCTGGGTCAATGACATGTGGGTCCGGCGTCTGACTTAATTAGTTTAGGTTTTTAGTTAAGTTTAATTGATGTCATTAGCTTAATTGGACACTGACATGTGGGCCCTGGCCCCACTGTGACGCCCCCGATTTGACCGTACACTAATCATGCACGCAAATGTGTACAACCAAGATCAAGGACTCACTGGAAGATATCACAACACAACTCTAGACACAAATAAAATTATACAAGCTTTATATTACAAGCCAGGGGCCTCGAGGGCTCGAACACATAAGCTCGAAAACACAAGAGTCAGCGGAAACAATAATATCTGAGTACAGACATAAGTTAAACAAGTTTGCCTTAAGAAGGCTAGCATAAAATCAACACGATCGAAAATGGCAAGGCCTCCTGCCTGGGACCTCCTAACTACTCCTGGTCGTCAGTTGTCTCCGCGTAGTGGTAGGCTTCATCGGGGTAGTAGCAGTCGTCAAGTGTGGCATCTGGCTCCTGGACTCCATCATCTGGTTGCATCAACCAGCAAGAAGAAAGAAGGGGGAAAAGGGGGAGCAAAGAAACCGTGAATACTCATCCAAAGTACTCGCAAGCAAGGATCTACACTACCTATTCATCGGTATCAATGAAAGTGGGTAGTATCTGTGGACTAAGCTGCAGAATGCCAGAATAAGGGGGGAGGGGGGAAGAAGCTAGTCATATCGAAGACTAGCATCTTCTGGAAACCACCGTCTTGCAGCAAGAGGGGGGAAGTAGAGTAGTATAACATAAGCCATATTTATGTTGTTGTTCCAACGCTCCGGGATCCTTTCTCGACCCCCGAAGCAACATATCCAAACAATGCCTCAGCATCCAGTTCTAGTTGTAGCGATCGGGATACAACTCCAAGTGTCCGTTACCGTAGGACAGGCTATCGATAGATGTTTTCTTCCCTGCAGGGGTGCACCAACTTACCCATCACGCTTGCTTAACTCCGGCCGGACACACCATCAGGTCATGCCCGCCCTCGGCCAAACAATAGGCCGCAACCCGACCTAGGCTTAAAAGAGAGGTCATGCACGCCGGACTAAACCCTATGCTCCCAGGGGTCATGGGCCAATCGCCCCAGGAACTCCTGCACGTTGCGTACGCGGCCGGTGAGCAGACCTAGCAACCTCCTTTAAAAAGGTAGGAGCCTAACCAGTCCAACCCGGCGCGCGCCGCTCAGTCGCAATGACGTCAGTTAAGCTTCGGCTGATGCATAGAACGTAGAATACCCATACTATGCCCACGTGATGGTTAGCGCTATCGGGCCAAAGGCCCCTCGGATCAAATATCCAAAGCGTTTAGTGTCTTGGGGACGCGCGGTAACGAGCAGAGACTCACGAACAAGTGACCCCATCGCCCCGTCTCGAGGACTTGCGACAAAGGCGAGTGCCCGGCCACGCCTCGTATTTATCTCGCGGGCACCTTCCAGGTCAACCCGACTACACAATACTCGCAATTAAGCTCGCGCGGGTACCCCTCAGGGTCGACCCGTCTTTAGTGACCAGGTTCAGTGTAAAGTCATGGTAACCATAGTAACTATGTGTCTAACACCAAAGGAAAACCTAAGGAAATCGCCCTCGATGGAATTCCACCTGATGTTTATCGTCAAGGTGAACGAAAGAGGAGTCACCCTCGAGGTCCACTCTTGAGGAGTTGCATGACAGTGTCGTTATCGAGAGTGGAGAAAGAGGAATCACCCGAGGTTAGTTCATCGGTTGTAGGTTAGTTCATCAGTTGTGGTCATCGAGGGTGATTCCTCTTTCTCCACTCCCGATAACGACACTGTCATGCAACTCCTCAAGAGTGGACCTCGAGGGTGACTCCTCTTTCGTTCACCTTGACGATAAACATCAGGTGGAATTCCATCGAGGGTGATTTCCTCAGGTTTTCCTTTGGTGTTAGACACACAATTACTATGGTTACTATGACTTTACACTGAACCTGGTTACTAAAGACGGGTCGACCCTGAGGGGTACCCGCGCGAGCTTAATTGCGAGTGGTGTGTAGTCGGGTTGACCTGGAAGGTGCCCGCGATATAAATATGAGGCATGGCTGGGCACTCGCCTTTGCCGCAAGTCCTCGAGACGGGGCAATGGGGTCACATGTTCGTGAGTCTCTGCTCGTTACCGCGCGTCCCCAAGATACTAAACGGTTTGGATATTTGATCTGAGGGGCCTCTGGCCCGATAGCGCTAACCATCACGTGGGCATAGTATGGGCATTCTGCGTTGTATGCATCAGCCGAAGCTTAACTGATGTCATTGCGACTGAGCGGCGCGCGCCGGGTTGGACTGGTTAGGCTCCTATCTTTTTAAAGGAGGATGCTAGGTTTGCTCACCGACCGCGTACGCAACATGCAGAAGTTCTCGGGGCGATTGGCCCATGTTCAGTATGATAGAGATGTGTGGCGGACGAACGGACCGCGTAATCGGATTCGTCTCACAATTCTGATTAACTTTCATATATAAAACTTTTTCATCCGAGTTACGGATTATTTTCTATTAAAATTCTAAATTTAAAACATTTTCCCGAATATCTGGATTTATTATAATTCGAAAATAAAAACAAGATATACTTATTATACCCACCACGGGGTAGCCATAGTGGATGACAGGTGGGACCAAGGAGGGGTCCAATTGACCCAGTCAATAGTCAACTGTTTGACTGTTGACTGGTCAAAACTGCAGCTGGGGCCCATGTGTCATTCACACCTATTCAACATTTCCTTTTTTAAGTGGATATAGACTAGTATTCTAATAGTTTTAATTAACTAGTCAATTTAGCAGTGGGAACCCACATGTCATCTGGATATACACTAAGCTAGCCACTAATTAGTCCCTAACCTAAGCTAACCAGGACCGGCCACACTAGTAGCAGCAAAAGGCAATCGGTAGCAGGCAATGGTAGCCGGACCAAACAAGCAGCAACGGCGTTGCAAAAAGAAGCAGGAGAAACAAGCACTGCCCGCGGCAGTCTAGCAGCAGAAGGAAGCAGCGGAGCAACAGTAGTAGCAAGGAGCAGTACCAGCGGCAAGCGCAGCGACAACAGGTGTGGGCGCACGGCCGGGAGCAGCAGCCAAAGCAACACAGCAGCAGGGGCCGTGAGCAGAGAAGAAGGAAGCCGCGGCGAGGCTACGTGCGGGCGTGCGCACAGCAGCGGCACCAATAGCGCAGGAGCGGAAGCCACATGCACGCACGTACGCGTACGCAGGGGTTCGGGCACGACGGTATAGCGGCCTACGGTGTCCAAATCGAAGGGGGGAAAGGGGGAATCGGCGGAGGGCCTCACTGTAAGTGCGATGGCGTCGTCGGGGAGGCCAGGGAGGTAGTGGTGGGGTAGATCGACGGCGATGACGGCGAGGTAGTGGTGGGGCCGACGAGAAGAAGACGACGTGGTGGCGTTGATGCAGGCGCGATCCGGGCTGATCCGACCTCGTAGACGATGTAGTAGGATGTGGAGGAGCTCCTGGACTCGACGGCGGGGCACGGGGCGGTCGGTGGCTGCGGGCGTCAGGGCGAGGAAGCTGTTCCGGTGCGGAGCGGATCTTAGCGAGGCGAGGGAGATATTGGGGAGAAGGAACAAGGGTCGATGCGGGAGAAATATCCTAGGGGAGGCCTCGGTGCAGGCCTTATCCTTCACCAACGGGGATGGAGAGAGGGTTCGGTGGCGACCAGCGAGCGCGGTCGCTCGGTCGCCCCACTGTAGGTGGGAGACGACCTGGGGTCGTTGGACTGGGTAAGTCCAATGGCCAAGGCCCACGGGAAACAGTGGGAGGCTTTTTCCTTTTATCTATTTTCTGCTTATTATTTTCTATTTAGCTGCCGCAGCAAATGGATTTAGTTAAACTTGATATTTGGCAAAGAAAATCTAGCACAATAGTTTGGAGTGACACATAAAGTTTTGAGTCATTTGGAAACTCATAAATATTTGTTTATTTTGAAAAGGTTACGTTTGTTGGAGTTGGACCACTTTGTATTTTACTAGAGATTAAGCGGAGAGCCAAAAGATGTGTGATGCAACATGACAAATGATGAGGGGAAATTATACTAAAATTCAAACATTTTAGTTTTATAGTTTGAAGAAATAATAATTCGACTTTTTATTTGAATTTTGAATTTGAGTCCGATTTTCATCAAGTGGCTAGTTGGCTTAATTAAATATGATGACATGTCATAGTAGAGTGAGGTTACCGTGCCTAATTATCCGGGTGTTACACCCACTGACAGTTTAGTTAGTGTTAGTTTAAAGCTAACTAACCCTGTTAGTTAGTGGTGTCACTGACGTGTGGACCCCACACGTCAGGTTTGACCTGAACCAGCCCCTGTTGACTTGCTGACGTCACACAGACGTCATGCTGATGCAGTAATGTTTTCTGGAATCTAAAATAAATCTTTAATGATTTATTTATTTCAGAAAATAGCCAAAACTTCTAAAAATCACTAAAAATAATCTATAACTCCAATGAAAATAATTTATATATGAAAAATTATCAAAAAAATACAAGGAATCCGTTTATGGCATTTTCATGCATGTTTGAACAAGTTAAACCTGCTGATCAGGTCAAATCAATTAAATGGCATTTGAATAATCACATATGAAGTTTGAATTTGAACCTTTGGTTCAAACCAACTTCATTTAATATGGTTGCTAGTTGCATTAGGTCAATCAACAACATATTGCCATGTCATGATCATGCATCATATTGTCGCATTGCATTGATTGTGTTCCTTCTCTGTTGCCGGTATTTGTCCCCTCTCAGTAGACGTGGTTCCGACAATGTGATCGATGACACTGATGAAGACACAGTGCTATCTTCAGAAGTGCCAGGCAAGCAAAACCCCATTGAGCATTCTGATACAATCCCACTCTCTCGCTCCTGCTCTCTTTACTGCATTAGGACAACAACGCTTCAACTGTTACCTGCTGCGGTAGTTGAACCCCTTTCCTCTGCATGACCTGTCATTGCCACAGTAAATAGTTGAAACCCACTAGTATGAGTAGGAGTTGTTTGAGCCATGTTGTGCCTACTCATTCATGCTTTCTGGTTATGCCTGCTATTGCTTAGAGTTGTGTCAGGTCTGATTCATCGGGGATGAATTGGAATGGTGATGAACATGTCCTACTATGTGTGAGCTAAGTGTGTGAACACGTTTTGGTAAAGGTAGCGATGAGAGGCCATGTAGGAGTACATGGTGGGTTGTCTCATTGAAACCGTCCTCATGAACTGAGTTCTGTGTTGGTTGATCCATGAACAACTACTACCACGCATTGGGCTCCGGGCGCTCCAAGCTCTCTCGACTTATTAACTGCCCTTGTCCTCTGTCCAGGAGTTGCAACTAGTTTCTGGTGTTTGTAGTTTACTGGAGGTCGTGTGCAGCGTTGACCCTCGGGGTGGGCTGTGACGCGGCAGGTACGTGGCACGGTGTACCGGTCGCCCATTTGGTGATGCGAGAACCCTGTACACATCGTTTGGGGCCGTGAGCGACACCCCGGCCGGATCTCCCCACGGATGGAACCCAAATAGGCGATAAACCTGGACTAGGGACTTGTGTGGTTAGTCAGGTCATGGCCGACACCCTCGCTAGGCTTCCGCTTGAAGGTTGCCGAGATACATGACGTGTACATGGCAGTAAGTGGCGAGAGCGTGTGTGAAGAAGTACACCCCTGCAGGGTTATATATGATCTACTCGAATAGCCGTGTCCGCGGTAATGGACTTCTGGGTTACCTTTACAGTTCATAGACAAGTGGAAGTGGATACTCTAAAACACGCAAGATAAGCGTGAGTGCTATGGATGGCCTTCTCGTAGGGAGACGGGAGCGGATCCATAGTGGTGTATTGATTGGTGAATATGTGGACTCGTGTGCGCCACCTCAAAAGAGTTACTTGCAGTCGTAGTTTAGGATAGCCACCAAGTCAAAGCTGGCTTGTTGCAGTGAAACTCCACCTTCCCTTTGTTGATACTGATGCATATGTAGATAGTTCTGATGTAAGTCTTGCTGAGTACCTTTGTACTCACGTTTGCTTAATTCATGTTTTTGCAGAGAGACTCCAGTCTCACTAGTGGTTCCGCGTGGACTTCGACGTTTAGCTTGTTACCTCAGCTACAATCTTGTACCTTGGCAGGGTCTTGTAGATAGTCCGGCTCCTCAGCCTTTTTCATTTGTAGTTGTCTGTACTCAGACATGTTATGCTTCCGTTGCCTGTATGCTCTGTATGCTGGGTCATGTGACCTCTGCTTGTAACAAATGTTATGATGGCTCTTCTGGGCCTCTATCTATATGAGTTGTTGAGTTATGTTGTGATGCCATGTTGTACAGCACATACTTGCATGTTATGCGTACGTGTAATGTGTATTGCTATGTGTGGGATCCGACACCTAGTTGTTTACCCTTGGTAGCCTATCTTACAGGGAAATGTCTCCTAGTGCTTCCAATGAGCCTTGGTAGCTTGCTACTGCTCCGGAACACTTAGGCTGGCCGGCATGTGTCCTTCTTCGTTCCTGTGTCTGTCCCTTAGGGGAAATGTCACGCGTTGTTCCTTTAAGTCCTTGTAGCTTGCTACGACTTGAGTTCATACGTTGATGACCGACACGTTCGTTGTTGGGTCATGTATGCCTGTCTCTGTAATTTAGTGCCACTTTTGGTTTATAACTAGTCATGTCGGCCCGGGTTCTCTGTCATATGGATGCTAGCGACACTATCATATATGTGTGCCAAAATACGCAAACAGTCACGGGCCAGGTCAGGTGGCACCCGTGGGGATACCGTCCGTGAGGCCGCAAAGTGATATGATGTGTTACAGCTTAGACGTGTGTGACTTAGGATCGGGGTCCTGACATTTATGTGGTGGTTATATTGTTGAATTCATTCATGATGCTACTGAAATTTATTATGAAGGAGGAACATATGCTTGTATGAATTGCAATAATATCAAGTTTCCTCTCTATGTGTGGAAAATCTTGAAGCTGTGCTTGTTTTGCTTCCCTATGCTAGTTGATTCTTGTTCCCATAAGTTATTTACTCACAAAATCCCTATGCATAGGAAGTGGGTTAGGCTTGAATGTGCTAGTCATATTCTTCATGATGCTCCCGTTATGTTTCAATTCTTATCTTTTATGCGAGCATCATGGTCATCATTATGCCTAGCTAAAAGGCATTAAAGAAAAGCGCTTGTTGGGAGATAACCCAATATTTACCCCTACTATTTTTTTCACATGATTAAGCTTTTGTAGTAACCATGTTTTATACTCCCTCTGTCCCATATTATAAGAGCGTATTTTACACTAGTGTAGTATCAAAAATGCTCTTATATTATGGGGCGGAGGGAGTAGCTTTTATTTCAATAAAGTGCCAAGTAGAACCTTTGGGAAGACTTGGGTGAAAGTCTTTCCGAACTTGCTGTAAAAAACAGAAACTTTGCGCTCACGAGATTAGCTTCCATTTTTTTACTGGAGAGTGATTTTAGGTTGATTATTTTTTCAGATGATTAATAGAAAAATTCCTCATGTCCACCAATTATTTCAGAATTTTTTGTGTTACACAAGTATTCGAAAGTTACAGATTGCTATAGACTGTTCTGTTTTTGACATATTCTGTTTTTCATGTGTTGTTTGCTTATTTTGATGAATCTATGAGTAGTATCGAAGGGTATGAACCATAGGGAAGTTTTAATACATTAGATATAACACCAATATGAATTTAGAATGAGTTCAGAACAGTACCTAAGTGGTGGTTTTATTTTCTTATACTAACGAAGCTTACGAGTTTTCTGTTGAGTTTTGTGTTGTGAAGTTTTCATGTTTTGGGTAAAGATTCGATGGACTATGGAATAAGGAGTGGAAAGAGCCTAAGCTTGGGTATGCCCAAGGCACCCCAAGGTACAATTCAAGGACAACTAAATGCCTAAGCTTGGGGATGCCCCAGGAAGGCACCCCCTCTTTCGTCTTCGTCTATCGGTAACTTTCCTTGAGGCTATATTTTTATTCACCACATGATATGTGTTTTGCTTGGAGCATAATTTTGTTTTATTTTGATTTGGTTACTGTTTGAATAATGTACCAAGATATAAAATTCTTAAATGTTAGAGAGTTTTCACATAGTTACAATTATTCAGCTACTCATTGATCTTCACTTATATCTTTTGGAGTAGTTTGTCGTTTGCTCTAGTGCTTCACTTATATCTTTTTAGAGAACGACGGTGGTTTCATTTTGAAGAAATAGATGAACTCTCATGCTTCACTTATATTATTTTGAGAGTATCTTAGTACAACATGGTAATTTCCTTCGGTTATGAATTTAGTCCTAATATGTTGGGCATCCAAGAGGGATATAATAAAAACTTTCATATAAAGTGCGTTGAATACAATGAGAAGTTTGATGCTTGATGATTGTTTTGAGATATGAGGATGGTAATATTAGAGTCATGCTAGTAAAGTAGTTGTGAATTTAAGAAATACTTGTGTTGAGGTTTGCAAGTCCCGTAGCATGCACATACAGTAACCATTGTGTGACAAATTTGAAGCATGAGGTATTTCTTTGATTGTCATCCTTTGTGTGGAGGTCGGGATCAGGTGATGGTTAACTCCTACCAACCCTTCCCCTAGGAGCATGCGTGTAGTACTTTGTTTTGATGACTTGTAGTTTTTGCAATAAGTATGTGAGTTCTTTATGACTATTGTTGAGTCCATGGATTATACGCACTCTCACCCTTCCACCATTGATAGCCTCTCTAGTACCGCGCAACTTTCGCCGGTACCATAAACCCACCATATATCTTCCTCAATAAATCCACATTACCTACCTATCATGGCATTTCCATAGCCTTTCTGAGATATATTGCCATGGAACTTTCCACCGTTACGTTTATTATGACACGCTTCATCATTGTCATATTGCCATGCATGATCATGTAATAGACATCGTATTTGTGGCAAGGCCACCATGCATAATTTTTCATACATGTCACTCTTGATTCATTGCCCATTCCAGTACACCGCTGGAGGTATCCATATAGAGTCATATTTTGTTCTAGTATCGAGTTGTAATATTTGAGTTGTAATCAAATAGAAGTGTGATGAACATCATTATTAGAGCATTGTCCCAAAAAAAGAAAAAAGGGGGAAAAGGGGAGAATGCTACTATCTTTTTCCACACTTGTGCTTCAAAGTAGCACCATGATCTTCATGATAGAGAGTCTCTTATTGATCACTTTCATATACTAGTGAGAATTTTTCATTATAGAACTTGGCTTGTATATTCCAACGATGGGCTTCCTCAAATACCCTAGGTCTTCATGAGCAAGCAAGTTGGATGCACGCCCACTTAGCTTCTTTTGTTGAGCTTTCATACATTTATAGCTCTAGTGCATCCGTTGCATGGCAATCCCTACTCACCCACATTGATATCTATTGATGGGCATCTCCATAGCCCATTGATACGCCTAGTCGATGTGAGACCACCTTCCTCCTTTTGTCTTCTCCACAACCACCACTCTATTCCACCTATAGTGTTATATCCATGGCTCACGCTCATTTATTGCGTGAAAGTTGAAAAAGTTTGAAAAAAATAAATTATGAAACAATTGCTTGGCTGAAACCGGGGTTGTGCATGATTTGGGTATTTCGTGTGATGAAGATGGAGCATAGCCAAACTATATGATTTTATAGGGATGAACTTTATTTGGCCATGTTATTTTGAGAAGACATAATTGCTTTGTTAGTATGCTTGAAGTATTATTATTCTTATGACAATATTAAACTTTTGTCTTGAATCTTCCAGATCTGAACAATGATGCCACTATAAAGAAAATTACACTATAATTATGTTAGGTAGCATTCCACATCAAAAATTCTGTTTTTATCATTTACCTACTCGAGGACGAGCATGAATTAAGCTTGGGGATGCTTGATACGTTTCCAACGTATCTATAATTTTTTATTGTTCCATGCTATTATATTATCTGTTTTGGATGTTTAATGGGCTTTAATCTACACTTTTATATGATTTTTGGGACTAACCTATTAACCCAGATCCCAGTGCCAGTTTATGTTTTTTCCTTGTTCTTGAGTATCGCAGAAAAGGAATACCAAACGGAGTCCAATTGACCTGAAACTCCACGGAGATTGTTTTTGGACCAGAAGAAGCCCACGGAGAACCGGAGATGGACCAGAGGAGTCCCAAGGACACCACGAGGGTGGGGGCGCGCCCTACCCCCCTGGATGCACCCCCTATCTCGTGGCCGCCTTGGGAGCCCCCCTTACTTGTTCCCGACTCCAACACCTCTTATATATACCCAAACTTCCAAAAATAAACCTAGATCGGGAGTTCCGCTGTCGCAAGCCTTTGTAGCCACCCAAAACCAATCGGGACCCTGTTTCGGCACCCTGCCGGAGGGGGAATCCCTTTCCGGTGGCCATCTTCATCATCCCGGCGCTCTCCATGACGAGGAGGGAGTAGTTCACCCTCGGGGCTGAGGGTATGTACCAGTAGCTATGTGTTTGATCTCTCTCTCTCTCTCTCTCTCTCTCTCTCTCTCGTGTTCTTGACATGGCACGATCTTGATGTATCGCGAGCTTTGCTACTGCAGTTGGATCTTATGATTTTTCTCACCCTCTACCCTCTTGTAATGGATTGAGTTTTCCCCTTTGGAGTTATCTTATCGGATTGAGTCTTTAAGGATTTGAGAACACTTGATGTATGTCTTGCGTGGGATAACCGTGGTGACAATGGGCTATCCTATTGATTCACTTGATGTATGTTTTGGTGATCAACTTGCGGGTTTCGTGACCTTGGGAATCTATGCATAGGGGTTGGCACACGTTTTCGTCTTGACTCTCCGGTAGAAACTTTGGGGCACTCTTTCAAGTTCTTTGTATTGGTTGAATAGATGAATCTGAGATTGTGTGATGCATATCATAAATCATGCCCACAGATACTTGAGGTGACAATGGAGTATCTAGGTGACATTAGGGTTTTGGTTGATTTGTGTCTCTAGGTGTTATTCTAGTACGAACTCTAGGATAGATCAAACGGAAAGAATAGCTTCGTGTTATTTTACAAAAGACTCTTGAATAGATCGATTAGAAAGAATAACTTTGAGGTGGTTTCGTACCCTACAATAATCGCTTCGTTTGTTCTCCGCTATTCGTGACTTTGGAGTGACTCTTTGTTGCATGTTGAGGGATAGTTATATGATCCAGTTATGTTATTATTGTTGAGAGAACTTCCACTAGTGAAAGTATGAACCATAGGCCTTGTTTCAAAGCATTGGAATACCATTTGTGCTCACTTTTATCATTGGTTACCTTGCTGTTTTTATATTTTCAGATTAAAAAAACCTATATCTACCATCCATATTACACTTGTATCACCATCTCTTCACCGAACTAGTGCACCTATACAATTTACCATTGTATTGGGTGTGTTGGGGACACAAGAGTGTCGGTGTACTAAGATAGGGGTACCTTAGTATCCCAACTTGTGCACGGGCACTAGCAGCTTCCCGCGGCAGGGTTTACCACGTGCTCGCCAAGTACCTTTCTGGTCCTTATGAAGCCATTCAAGATCAAAGTATACAAGTCAGAAGATCGAGACCCCGGCAAGTGGAGCTTGCCGGGAAGGCCGTACCATGCTCAAGGTTATCACTTTAACACAAGACCCTGGCAAGAGGAGCTTGCCAGGAGGACCAAGGAACGCATACCTCACGAGATGCCTCGGCGCAGCATGCGCCCCGGCAGGGCCCGGGAAGCGGCAAGCTTACGGGCCCGGCAAGATCGCTACCCCGGCAAGGTGCTTGCCGGGGGAACCTATGCTGTGTGCCCACGCTCCAGCTCATCGGCCCACGCGTCACCCTGGGACCCTTCCAGGGGCACGCGGCGGATGGCTGTGCAGCCTGGGGTACACGGTGGCAAGCCATGGTGACGAGGCTACCGCCGTGGCGAACGGAGAAGCATGGACGGACACTTTTGGGGTCGACGGCGACGGGCATTTAATGCCCTTGTCCCCCACTATCAAGGTTAGGTGAAGACCACTGTTCATCCACTGTTCACGCACTATTCCCGCACTGTTACAACTACCACCAAAATTACACTTTTGCCCTCCTCTACGTTGACACCTGTCGGTGACCCCTTGAGCTATAAAAGGAGGCCCATGCACAACGTAGAGAGGGTTCGGAACCTAGACAACTCTTTCCCTCGGTGTAGCTAGCTCTCCAAGCTCCCGAGCTCAAGAACTCAATACAATCTAAGCAGGAGTAGGGTTTTACGCGTCCGCGCGGCCCGAACCTGGGTAAAACTGCCCGCGTGCGCTCCTCGATCTGCTCTCTGTGCTCCCTCCGCTCCCTTACCGCAACGTAGAAGGGGCTCCGGTCCTATAGGTGCTCGTGAGGACGGCACTGGTGGTACCTTCACCATCAGTGCTACGCTCGACAACAAATAGGAAAGCGCGCTCGTTGCCTTCTTGCGGGAGAATGTCGATGTGTTTGCTTGGCAACCATCTGACATCCCCGGCGTTCCCAGGAAGGTAATTGAGCACAAGCTTGCTGTTTGTCCTCATGCGCGGCCCGTCAAGCAGAAGGTCAGGAAGCAAGCCGTGGAGCGCCAAGAGTTCATCGCCGAAGAGATAAAGAAGTTGGAAGCAGCAGGCCTAGTTAGAGGCAAAGTGAAGGGCTCCGGCTTCTCCTCCACCACCCAGCACCAATCGGCTCTCCATTCTTCCCACTTGCCGCAGAGCTCTCCCTTCAGGTACGAATCCTTCTTGTTCAGCCTGAAGATCCAAGAGATGCCGCCGGAGAGGGGAGCGCCAGCCTCTACTCTAGGCATAAAGAAATGGCGGAAAAGAGCTACATTGGGATGAACCCCAACATAGTTTTCGCACAAATGTGCGAAAACGGCCATCGTAAGGATGGCGTTGGGGGTGAAATCTAGGAGGTGGAGGCCATATGTGTTCATAATATCACAAAAGAACTCCGAGCACGGAGGGTACAGTCCACAGTGGAAAAATGCAGCGAAGAAGAAATACCCGCCGGGGAACATATCTTTGGCGACGGCGGGGAAGGCTCTGGTGCGGGGATGGGGTTTGGTCTCCCTCGCCCAGAACAGATAATATTTGTTCCGCAGCTCCCTCGGGCCAAGCCTCGGCGCGAAGACCACGGACCTCTTCCGCAGGGCGGCCAGCTTCGCCGCCTGCTCGGACTTCTCCTTTTTGGCCTTATCGTTCTTGGCCTTGTCGCTCTTCGCCTTGTCGCTCTTCGGAGCCATGGCGGAGGCGGCGAGGGAAGAAGCGAGGAGCTCGACGGCGCCGCGGATGCGGAAGACGGCGGAGGAGGGGCGGAGGCAGGAAGCAGCGGAGGTTTCTGGAGAAGAAAGGCGCAATGAAGACGAAGGAGAGGAACTGCCCCTGCTTCCTCTGCTTTTAAGGGGGAAGTGGGGGACGTTCCGCATTTCCCATTAAAGAACAAGGCCACGATCTCTCCCACGACGCCGCAATCGACGCGTGCCGTTAGGGAGGGATGCGACGGATACGGAAGGGGATACGGCTTGTCGTGGGCCGCGTGTGCCCGTGCCAGGTTCGGGCCACGCGGACGCGTAAAACCCTACTCCTACTTAGATTGTATTGAGTTCTTGAGCTCGGGAGCTTGGAGAGCTAGCTACACCGAGCGAAAGAGTTGTCTAGGTTCCGAACCCTCTCTACGTTGTGCATGGGCCTCCTTTTATAGCTCAAGGGGTCACCGACAGGTGTCAACGTAGAGGAGGGCAAAAGTGTAATTTTGGTGGTAGTTGTAACAGTGCGGGAATAGTGCGTGAACAGTGGATGAACAGTGGTCTTCACCTAACCTTGGCAGTGGGGGACAAGGGCATTAAATGCCCGTCGCCGTCGACCCCAAAAGTGTCCGTCCATGCTTCTCCGTTCGCCACGGCGGTAGCCTCGTCACCGTGCCCCTGGAAGGGCCCTAGGGCGACGCGTGGGCTGATGAGCTGGAGCGCGGGCATACAACATAGGTTTCCCCGGCAAGCACCATGCCGGGGTAATGATCTTGTCGGGGTAATGATCGTGGGAGGACAGTTTCCCCCGACATCTTTGGCGCGCCAGGTAGGGGGCGTCGAGGTTGCTCGGAGTTCTTCTGTGATATCATGAACACATATGGCCTCCACCTCCTGGATTTCACCCCCAACGCCATCCTTATGATGGCCGTTTTCGCACATTTGTGCGAAAACTATGTTGGGGTTCATCCCAATGTAGCTCTTTTCCGCCATTTCTTTATGCCTAGAGTAGAGGCTGGCGCTCCCCTCTCCTTCTACGGAGGTGGAGGCCATATGTGTTCATGATATCACAAAAGAACTCCGAGTACGGAGGGCACAGTCCACAGTGGAAAAATGCAGCGAAGAAGAAATACCCGCCGGGGAACATATCTTTGGCGATGGCGGGGAAGGCTCTGGTGCGGGGATGGGCTTTGGTCTCCCTCGCCCAGAACAGATAATATTTGTTCCGCAGCTCCCTCGCGCCAAGCCTCGGCGCAAAGACCACAGACCTCTTCCGCAGGGCGGCCAGCTTCGCCGCCTACTCGGACTTCTCCTTCTTGGCCTTATCGTTCTTGGCCTTGTCGCTCTTCGCCTTGTCGCTCTTCGGAGCCATGGCGGAGGCGGCGTGGGAAGAAGCGAGGAGCTCGACGGCGCCGCGGATGCAGAAGACGGCGGAGATCCGGCGCTCACGCGGGCGCATTCTTCACCAACTTCATCAGCTTTATCAGCAACATCAACATGCCTCCGAAGAAGAAGGCTTCGGAGGTCGGAGGCCCGTCTGCGTCAATCCCACCGCCACCAGAACCAACGGTTGGTGGAGGAGACGCCGGCGGAAGGGTGGTCGCCGGCGAGGAAACTCATGGCGCCACCAAGTCCAAGGACAAGACGGACGACCGGGCGAACTCCAAAGCCTCGGTGTCCGTGGACGCGCCACGTCTCTCTCGGGACGTACAAGACCCGCAGCAGCGTGGTACAGGAGGTACCATACGCTTGCTGGGGCGAGGACAAATCGGAGGATCGCGGGATGCTCAAGGCCATCGTCCTGGCACGAGCAAGGCGCGGTCGCCGGGGCGAGAAACTGCTCCTTCTAACCCTGTTAGAAGTCCGAGCATATCTCGCTCCTCGCACCGCTCGCCGCCGCTCCCCTCCTCTCCAGCAGAAGCTCTAGCAAGAGCACAACTGCTCCTCGATTTCCCTCCAGCGGCAAATAAAGCCGAGGACTGGAGGGCGACGATCCAGAGCCTCATCGCCTTCGCCAACAACGACACGCTGCAGCAGCCGGCGACATCGCGGCCACGGCAAGTTGACCAGACGAAGGCCGATGGAGACAAGAGCGCCGGGGGTGCGACCACCGTGCACTCCCCGCCGCGGAAGCAGAAGACGCCACCCTGCCGGATTAACGTCGACGACGACTCCACGGCGTCGTCGGATCCGCGGGCTCGTCGTGACCAGCGCCAGGTCCTCGACGACAGGCGGCAAGAAGACGCTCGGACGTGCATCGTGCGCCGACGAGAAGCTCGAAGACAATCAGACCACCGCGCTGGGACCGCTGTCGATGCGCACGCGCCCGGTGAACCAGGCGACTTGCCGTACGCGGCAGGTTGCCCTGCGTTCACCCGTGAGCTGCGGCAAGTCCAGTGGCCCAGCATGAAAAACTTCAAGCCCGACGTACCCGAGAAGTACGACGGCAAGACACACCCCTCGGAGTTCCTCAGCATCTACACCATCGCGGTGCAGGCTGCCGGGGGACGCGACGAGAAGATACTAGCTAACTACTTCCCGCTAGTGCTTAAGCCAAACGTCCGCTCTTGGCTTATGCACTTGCCAGAGAACTCCATTTCTTCGTGGGCAGATCTGTGCCACCAGTTCGTTGGCGCCTTCATGGGCGGCCACAAACCCCACGGCCAGGAAAGCGATCTCCACATCTTGGCCCAGAAGGAGGGAGAATCACTGCGCAAGTACATCCAGAGATTCAGCCGCGTGCAACACAACATTCCCGACGTCCACCCTGCCGCGGTTATAAGCGCGTTCCACCAGAACGTGCGTAACCGCCGCATGAGAGAAGAGATGGCCATGACCAAGATTCGGGATGTCAGCGAGCTCTACGCTCTGGCCGACAAGTGTGCGCGCGCCGAAGAGGGGAGGAAACTCCCCGGAGAGGATGCTGGCGCAGGAGGAAGCGACAGCGAGGATGCCGCCCCGGCAAGGAAGAGCCGGTGGCGGAACAATAGAAAGAAGAAGAACAAGGAGGTGCTGGTTGTCGAGCAGTCCGGCAAGGAGGCTCCCGCCAAGAAGGCATGGGCTAGCGGTTCCGGCAAGGAACCTGCCCCTGTAGCGGCAGCCGACAAGCAGGACGGCTCCGACAAGCAGTACTGCAAGATCCACCGCACCAAGGGCCACGATCTTCAGAACTGCAAACGAGTCGAGTACCTCGTAGAACAGCAGAAGGCCGAATACGAGCGTCGCGACAAGGAGAAGGACCAAGGTGGCGGAGGAGAACCCAGCAAGAAGCGGCCGTTCAATGGCCGGGGAGGACGCCGCGGCAAGGCCAAGCAGCGGCAAGGTGATAGACCTCCCCGGGGCCACGACAAGGATGAGGAAGAAGACGACGACGACGACATGGAAGAAGTTGATAACAGCGAGCAGGAGTTCCAGAAGGCCACAGAGGTCCTGTGTATCGATGGAGGCGCTTCTCTGCACACCTCCCACCGCCAGCTCAAGCAGTGGGTGCGTGAAGTGAATGCAGCGGAACCGCCCGTCGAGTCACGCAGGCTGCTGAAGTGGTCCGGCACGCCCATCATCTTTGACCTTGAGGACCACCCTGACCGCACCACGGAGGTTGGGTGCTTGCCGATGTTGGTCTCGCCAACTATCCGCAACCTCAAGGTCACCAAGATGTTGGTTGACGGCGGGGCAGGCCTGAACTGATCTCCTCAGCTCTGATCAAGAAGCTACAGATCCCAGACGGCGAGCTCGAAGAAACCGGGTCGTTCCAAGGGATCAACCCGGGAAGGAGCAAGCCGAAGGGCAAGATTACTCTGCCAGTGACCTTTGGCGGGGAGCTCAACTTCAGGACGGAGAGGATCACATTTGATGTTGCCGATATCCCATTGCCATACAATGGGATACTTGGACATCCTGCCCTCGCCAAGTTCATGGCAGCTTCCCACCATGCCTACAATGTACTCAAGATGCCGGGGCCGATAAGCGTCATCTCTGTCCCTGGCGACAAGAAGGACGCGCTTATCTGCGCCGACAAGATTTACCGTGATGCAGCAGCCGCAGCAGAAAGCAACACACTTGCCGCTGAAGCTCCCGGGGGGAAGACCAAGACCAAGTCCGGCAAGAGTTCTGGGGCCCACTCCGGCAAACGCACCTCTTCGGAGTGCTGCGCTGCCGTCGAGGACGCACCATCGAGCTCCACCGGCAAGTGTAAGAAAGGAATGGCAGCTCCACCGGCAACCAAAAAGTTGTCCGCCAAGGAGGACGGCCCTGGTGGTACCTTCACCATCAGTGCTACGCTCGACAACAAATAGGAAAGCGCGCTCGTTGCCTTCTTGCGGGCGAATGTCAATGTGTTTGCTTGGCAACCATCTGACATCCCCGGCGTTCCCAGGAAGGTAATTGAGCACAAGCTTGCTGTTTGTCCTCATGCGCGGCCCGTCAAGCAGAAGGTCAGGAAGCAAGCCGTGGAGCGCCAAGAGTTCATCGCCGAAGAGATAAAGAAGTTGGAAGCAGCAGGCCTAGTTAGAGGCGTGATCCATCCCACGTGGTTAGCAAATCCAGTTGTCGTACGCAAGGCCAATGGGAAGTGGAGACTTTGTATAGACTTCACTGATGTGAATAAAGCATGTCCCAAGGATCCATTTCCCTTGCCGCGTATTGACCAGATTGTTGACTCCACCGCCGGATGTGAGCTGCTTTCCTTCCTTGATGCATACTCAGGTTACCATCAGATATTCATGGCCAAGGAAGATGAAGAGAAGACTGCATTCATTACTCCATGTGGCACATATTGCTTCATACGCATGCCTTTTGGATTGAAGAATGCATGCTCGACATTTGCAAGGGTGGTGCACACTGCTTTTGAGCCACAGATACACAAAAATGTGGAAGCCTACATGGATGATATAGTGGTCAAGAGCAAGAGCAAAGATACCCTGATCCAAGACTTAGAAGAAACCTTTGAGAATCTGCGCAAGATCCAACTCAAGCTGAACCCCGAGAAGTGCGTCTTCGGAGTTCCCTCCGGCAAGCTTCTCGGGTTCTTTGTGTCCCAGAGGGGGATTGAAGCCAATCCCGACAAGATAAAAGCCATCGAGCAGATTGAAGCCCCAAGGCGAGTCAAGGACGTAAGGAGACTTGCTGGTTGTGTGGCCGCCCTCAGCAGGTTCATTTCAAAGTCTGCAGAACGCGCCCTGCCTTTCTTCAAAATCTTGAAAAAGGCAGGTCCTATGAAATGGACTCCGGAAGCGGAGGCAGCGCTGCAGGACTTGAAAGGATACCTGTCCTCTACTCCGATACTTGTCGCACCTAGGCCACAAGAGAAGTTGCTGTTGTACCTAGCAGCAACCAATCAAGTGGTTAGTGCTGCGTTGGTAGCGGAAAGGGAGGCAGAGGAAGAGCCCACACCTCCGGCAAGCGAATCCAGCGACAAGCAGGGGGCTCCACCGACAAGCTCTGGCCCCGACAAGGACAACTCTGCGCAGGAGCAAGGAGAAGTGCGAAGGAAGATGGTGCAGTGCCCAGTGTATTTTGTAAGTTCCCTCTTGCAGGGGGCTAGATCAAGATACTCTGGGGTGCAGAAGTTGCTTTTCGGCCTCCTCATGGCCTCAAGAAAGCTACGCCATTACTTCCAAGCACACGAGATAACAGTGGTCACTCGCTTTCCGTTGAAGAGGATATTGCAAAATCCAGAGGCAACAGGCAGGATCGTCGAGTGGGCACTAGAACTGTCAAGCTTTGGCCTCAAGTTTGAGAGTACTTCAACCATACAGAGCAGAGCTTTGGCAGAATGGACCCCAACGCCAGATGAAGAAGTTCTAGAGACAAGCATCCCCGTCCAAGAAGCGACCAGCGAATGGATGATGTACTTTGATAGTGCTTTCTCGCTGCAAGGCGCCGGTGCCGGCGTGGTACTCATAGCGCCCACCGGAGAGCACCTCAAGTATGTTATCCAAATGCACTTTCCCAGGGAACAAGCGACAAACAATACTGCTGAGTATGAAGGTTTGCTTGCCGGCCTCAGAATTGCAGCCGAACTTGGGATCAAGAAGTTGATTGTGCGGGGAGATTCACAATTGGTGGTCCGACAAGTGAATAAGAGTTATCAAAGCCCTTTGATGGAAGCTTATGTCGATGAAGTGAGGAAGCTTGAGGAGCACTTTGAAGGTCTGTAAATGGAACACGTCCCAAGAGCTCAGAATGATATTGCGGATGGCCTTTCAAAGTGTGCTGCAATGAAGTTACCTGTGGAACCAGGGACCTTCCTGCTCAAGTTGACTCAACCATCCGTTACACCATCAGTTGGGCAGAACAAGAAGAGAAAGTTGGTCTTCGTCGACTACTTGCCGGCGGATCTTCCCGAAGCCGCCGCCAAGGTCCCCAAGATCAGCGGCCAAGATGCTGAGGAACAGTTTGCTCCTGCAGATCCAAGGGTCTGTACAGTTGAAGCAGGCGTTCCCGACAAGCCCTGCCCCGGCAGGCTTGCCGGGGGACCATCAGCTCCGGCAGAGCCGGAGGTTCTTGCCGTAGAAGCTGGGGTTCCCGCAGCAGCCCTCATGCCTTTAGTCCTTGCCGTTGAGCCTCGGGCTCCGGCATGGGCACAGCAGATCGTCCGTTTTCTGCAAACTGGAGAACTTCCCGACGAGCCAGAAGAGATAGAGAAAATAACCAGGCAGTCAAGTATGTACCAGTTCGTTGACAAAGAACTGTACAGAAGAAGACTCAATGGTGTCAGGTTGAAGTGCATTTCCAGAGAAGATGGACAGAAGCTGTTGGCGGAGATACATGGAGGCATATGTGGCCACCACATTGGCGCAAGGGCACTTGCCGGTAAGGCGTTCCGGCAAGGGTTCTTCTGGCCAGAAGCCCTCCAAGATGCAACTGCACAAGTAACCAAGTGTGAAGCGTGCCAGTTCCATGCCAAGCAAATTCACCAGCCAGCTCAAGCTCTCCAGACGATCCCTTTGTCCTGGCCCTTCTCGGTCTGGGGGCTCGATATCCTCGGCCCCTTTCCCCGCGCTGTCGGGGGCTTTGAGTACTTTTACGTAGCAATCGACAAGTTCACAAAGTGGCCAGAAGTGGAGCCAGTGAGAAAGGTGACAGCACAGTCAGCAGTCAGGTTCTTCAGAGCGATTGTTTGCCGTTTCGGAATCCCTAACAGGATCATCACCGACAACGGCACACAATTTACAAGTCGCACCTTCATGCAGTACGTCCAAGACCTTGGCGCCAAGGTCTGCTTCGCTTCTGTTGCTCACCCGAGGAGCAATGGTCAAGCGGAGAGGGCCAATGCTGAAGTGTTGCGCGGGCTCAAGACAAGAACCTTCGACAGGCTGCGCAGGTGCGGAAGAAACTGGATAGAGGAGTTACCGGCGGCTCTTTGGTCAATCAGGACGACACCAAGTCGAGCCACCGGACAGACACCCTTTGCTCTTGTCTATGGAGCAGAGGCAGTTCTCCCCACGGAACTCGTATACGGATCTCCTCGAGTGCTCGCTTATGATGAGCTCGAGCAAGAGCAACTACGACAAGATGATGCATTGCTCCTTGAGGAGGAACGTCTCCAGGCTGCCGTACGAGCTGCTCGATACCAGCAAGCCTTGCGTCGCTATCATAGCCGCAGGGTCAAGGCCAGGAGTCTCGAGGAAGGCGACCTTGTTCTTCGGCGTGTTTAGTCCGCCAAGAATTCCAACAAGTTGACGCCGAAGTGGGAAGGCCCTTATCGGGTGAGACAAGTCACAAGGCCCGGAGCTGTCCGCCTTGAGACCGAAGAAGGCTTACCGGTGAGCAATTCCTGGAACATAGAGCATCTTCGCAAGTTTCACCCATAAGGCGCGGTTGCCGTGATCCGCTCCGGCAACCACCTTTTGTACGAGTCTTGCCGCTGTTGCATGTAAACCTTTGTACAAAGCCGGGCGCAGACCCCGTGCATCCGTAAAGCTTTTTGTGCTTCGCACTATTTGCCATTTCCATGCCTTTCTTTGTTATTTGCATGCATTGTTTGGCATCTTATGCAACGCACATCCCGGTAAGCACTAGCAAGTCGTGAGGCCCTATACTTGTTTTCCCTCCTCTTTTTCTTTCCCTCTTAAGCAGAAGGAATATTCCTCGCGCACAAGTTTGCCGGGGGGGGGGGAGGAGGTGGAGGATGAACCAAGTGCTGTTCAAGAAAGAGAAGCCTTGTCGGAGGACAAGCAATTTATGAAAGCTAAGTTACCAAAGTTTGAGTAATTCAAATTTTTAAATTTTAGTTGTCTTCCTTGAACAACCACACTTTGTATGGAAAACCTGTGCGCGGAGGAACCTACCCGTGGTTAGCCGCACCCTTACTTTGTTTTCGAGCATGCTCAACGACTTAAGTGAGCTGCGACAAGTGTCGCGCCCTTACTTCGTTTTCGAGTTCGCTCAGCAAGCTAAGTGTGCTGCGACTAGCTGCGGCAAGGTTACTTGCCGACAAGGTCTTTTGCCGGCAGGCTGCTAAGAGTCCAGCACTCAGCGCTCGCGGCAAGAGCCCCTTGCCGGCAAGTCCCCTGAAAGCGTGGGGTAGAAAGCATACAAAGTGAAGGACTAAAAGCAAGGGAGATAACACGGCATTGACTGATCAAAATAAGATTGTATATTACAAAGATAACTTGCCGCGATACTAATAGATTCTTGTCTATAACATGCCTTGCAGCGGCAAGGGAAACAGAAAGAAAGGAATCTAATCTACGCGGTCGCCTTCACGCCTTGTGATCTTGTTCACCTTGGCGATGATGTGGGCAACCTGCGCCTTCAACGCCTCCTGATCAGCTTCGGCCGGCAGGGTGCGGAGGACGTTGACAAGGTTGATGCCGGGGTTGCGGTAGACGATTTTCGCCAAGACACGCTCCAAGGTGCCCATGCAGAGCCGACGCGCCTCGTCGGCCAGCTGCACGGGGATCTTCTCCTGCAACCGCGCAAGTGCCGGCGCTATTCCCCTCAAGAACAGACTTAACTTGGCGCTGTGGGGGAGGTTCTCGTCCGGGGAGTACGCGAGATGCTCCGCCCTCAGCGCCACCATCTCCCTGTCAATATTGGCAGCGGAGGTGACCAGATCGTCAGTCCACTGCTCCACTGCCCGGCTGAACTGGTTCGTCGAGACGGCGGCGCTCTCCACCAGGCCTCGTTCCTTGCGGAGCTCATCCTTCAGCTTCGTCTCGCGATCCCGGGCGGCGTCGAGCGAATCAGTCAGAGTGGAGACCTTCAACTCTAAGTCAGCAATGGAATCCTTGGCGGCAGTAAGCTCGTCGCCCTTCTTGGAGAGACGTACCTGCAAGTCAGAGTTGGTGTGGGCATCTTTCTCCCGCTCCACATTGAGCGCGGTGATTCTGTCCGGGCTCGCCTTCAGGTACCGCTCCAGCTGCTCCACCATGGCCTCAAGATCCTTCTTGGCGGTCTCCGCGGTGGCTGCGGCGGCCTTCGCCTCCTTCAGGGCTCCGCCAATGGCCTGCTCCCGGGCGGTGAGGTCGTCCTCGTGGGCGTCGAGGTCGACCTTCCGCTGGTTGAGTGCTCCTTCTCGCCGGGACAGCTCTTCGCCAACCAATCGCTGCTGCTCCTGGGCCTCAGCTTTCTCAAGGAGGAATGCTTGCTGCTCCTCGGCAAGCCCTTCGCGCTCCTCCGCCAAGTTGCGGAGGGCCGCCTGGTTGGCGGCGCGGAGCTCCGCGGCGCGCTCCTCCAAGTCAGCTCCAGCCTTGGCGGTGAGAGCTTCCCGAGACTCCAGCTTCGCCTGCCTGGCCCGATACAGAGCCAGGAGCCGGCGAAGGAGCTTCTCCTCTTCGGGCTCGTCGCCACCGCCGGGCGCTTCAACAACATTCAACCCCGCGGAGGTGAGGACCTCTCCGTCAAAGGTCTCTCCCTCCACGGGGGCTCGAGACGAGGACGCCCACGGAACCTGTATGAAAACCCCGTTGGGGGCCTCCAGGTAGACGCCCTGCTCAGCCGTGGAGGCGGAAGGGTCGGTGGCCGGTGCAGCGCTTGACGCTCCTGCTGCCTCCGGGCCAGCAGTGTGGCCGCCGGCCCCTTCCCCAGCCGCGGCGTTTGCGGGCGGGGCGGTCTCTTCAGCGGCAGGCTCGTCGGCTCCAGCCATGCCCTCAGCGGCAGTGGCGTTGCCGCCGTTGCCGTGCACCTCCTCCTCAACGGTGGCCTCCGTCTCCATCCGCTCTGGGACGGGAGGATCTAGCAGAAGAAAAAGAAAAGAAAAAGTCAAGCAAATATCCAAAAAGACAAGTTCAAGAAGGAAAAGCTACAAGGATTTACCTTCGCGGACTTCTTCGACGACAGGCTCCCTCGCCGGGGAATCCACCCTTGGCGGCGGAGTGGTGGCCCCTGCTGGCGGAGGGCCACCCGCGCCCTCCCTTGGCGGGGTGCTCACCCTTAGCGGGGTGCCCGCCCTTGGCGGGGTGCCCGTCCTTGGCGGAGTGTTCTCCCTCGCCGGGGAGTTCACCTTTGGCGGGGAGGGTGGAACAGGCAGCTCTTCGGGGGTGACCTCCGGTTGCTCCTGCGGCTGCGGCTCCACTTCTGCACAAGACAAACAAGACAACAAAATATCAGTACGAGTGATAACCTCAAGCGCGCCCGCCAAGCAGAAAGACAAATACCAGACTTACGCTGGGGGCTGCTCCTCGGAGCAGCAGGTTGATCCGGCAAGCTTGCCGCTGGCACGTCCCCAGTCGCCGCGACGGGCGAGTCGTCTTCAACCTCGACCACAGGGATCTTGGCCCTCTTCGCCATCCGCTGGGTCAGGGTCCTGAGAGCAAAACAGAAACAAGATCAGAATCAACAAGGAAAATCAAGACAAAATCGAAGAGACTAAAGAAGTACAAGCACTTACTCCTCTTCCTCGTCGTCGGAGCTGAGGGCGGAGAAGTCAAACTCCGCCTGGTTCGCTCCCGCGCGAGGAGCTGGAGGAGAAGGCTCCCTCGGTCGCTTGGCGGTCTCCGGGGCTGTGGGCTGCGAAGACCCAGCCCACGTCTCGGCCGAGGACCGAGGGGTAGATGGAGCACCCGTTCCGCTCCGGGAAGATCCTCCTCCGCTTGGCGCTTGAGCGCGAGGCGCCCCCTCGACGGCTTTGCTCGTCCTGGTGGCGCGCGACGCACGGTGCGCTGGCTGCTGTCGGGGCGCCTGCGGCCTCGTCGCCGTAGCCGCCTTGCGGAGGCGCTTCCTCGGCTGTTGCGTAGGACTTGCCGGAGGCGGGGAGTTCTCCGAGGACGAGGAGGCGTCGTCATCGAGACCCAGAGATCCACCAGAGTCTTCGTCAGCTCCGGCGTCCTCCTACTCCCCGGCAGGCCCGCTGGACCCAGCACCATGCTCAGCGGCCTCGCTCCCTCCGGCGACCTCGCTCCCCCCGGCGACTTCGCTCGTCCCGACAAGCTGCACAGATGGCACCCCGGCAAACTCTTCGGGCGGAAGCTTGAGCAGCTTGAGGATCTCCGCCTCCTCTGCTTAGCTCACCTCGTCCGCGGCCTGTGCCTCGTCCATGGTGTATCCAAAGTCACCCGCGGCTGCCGCTGCGGCGGCCTCCTCCATCCTGGTAGCGATGTAGGCTATATCCCTTGCCGTAGTGGCCCGGGTGAAGCCCTTGTTCTCCTCGGCGTTCTTGGGCGTCTCGACCAAGTTGTCGAAAAAGCTCAGCACGGTATCCGGCGGAGGCTCTATCCAGGTGGGGACAACGCCATGGGAGTCGCACGCAGGCATCATCGCGCGCAAGGAATCCCGGGCAGTGCTGTTGCACAGCGGCACCACTCCCCGGGGAGGTCTGAACCATTCCGGGTGGGCCAGGTCATGCTTGAAGAGCTCCCGGACCATCCCCTTCAACTCCAAGGCAGTGAAATTGTAGTTCAATCCAGGGCGCAGCCTCATGATATCCGCCGCGTTGCCGAATTCCCAGGCGGGCCTTTTCCTTTCTTGTAAAGGGGCAATGCGGCGGCGGAGGAAATCTGCCGCAACCTCTCCGATGGTTAGTTTGGCGACCCGGAGACGGATAATCCTGATGAGGGCGATGCTAAGCTTTTTGTCTTCCGGGGCCAATTCGCTCCAATCCCTGCCGCGCACTATTGCAGTCGTGCGCGGCGCAGTGAAGGGCTCCGGCTTCTCCTCCACCACCCAGCACCAATCGGCTCTCCATTCTTCCCACTTGCCGCGGAGCTCTCCCTTCAGGTACGAATCCTTCTTGTTCAGCCTGAAGATCCAAGAGATGCCGCCGGAGAGGGGAGCGCCAGCCTCTACTCTAGGCATAAAGAAATGGCGGAAAAGAGCTACATTGGGATGAACCCCAACATAGTTTTCGCACAAATGTGCGAAAACGGCCATCGTAAGGATGGCGTTGGGGGTGAAATCTAGGAGGTGGAGGCCATATGTGTTCATAATATCACAAAAGAACTCCGAGTACGGAGGGCACAGTCCACAGTGGAAAAATGCAGCGAAGAAGAAATACCCGCCGGGGAACATATCTTTGGCGACGGCGGGGAAGGCTCTGGTGCGGGGATGGGCTTTGGTCTCCTTCGCCCAGAACAGATAATATTTGTTCCGCAGCTCCCTCGCGCCAAGCCTCGGCGCGAAGACCACGGACCTCTTCCGCAGGGCGGCCAGCTTCGCCGCCTGCTCGGACTTCTCCTTCTTGGCCTTATCGTTCTTGGCCTTGTCGCTCTTCGCCTTGTCGCTCTTCGGAGCCATGGCGGAGGCGGCAAGGGAAGAAGCGAGGAGCTCGACGGCACCGCGGATGCGGAAGACGGCGGAGGAGGGGCGGAGGCAGGAAGCAGCGGAGGTTTCTGGAGAAGAAAGGCGCAATGAAGACGAAGGAGAGGAACTGCCCCTGCTTCCTCTGCTTTTAAGGGGGAAGTGGGGGACGTTCCGCATTTCCCATTAAAGAACAAGGCCACGATCTCTCCCACGACGCCGCAATCGACGCGTGCTGTTAGGGAGGGATGCGACGGATACGGAAGGGGATACGGCTTGTCGTGGGCCGCGTGTGCCTGTGCACTGTCTTGGGCCTGGCCCAACAGCGCTCGGCATCGTGTGTGGCCCAGGCCCGGGGGCTCCTGTCGGTGTACTAAGATAGGGGTACCTTAGTACCCCAACTTGTGCACGGGCAGAAGCAGCTTCCCGCGGCAGGGTTTACCACATGCTCGCCAAGTACCTTTCCGGTCCTTATGAAGCCATTCAAGAACAAAGTATACAAGTCAGAAGATCGAGACCCCGGCAAGTGGAGCTTGCCGGGAAGGCCGTACCAGGCTCAAGGTTATCACTTTAACACAAGACCCTGGCAAGAGGAGCTTGCCAGGAGGACCAAGGAACGCATACCTCACGAGATGCCTCGGCGCATCATGCGCCCCGGCAGGGCCCGGAAAGCGGCAAGCTTACGGGCCCGGCAAGATCGCTACCCCGGCAAGGTGCTTGCCGGGGGAACCTATGCTGTGTGCCCACGCTCCAGCTCATCGGCCCACGCGTCACCCTGGGACCCTTCCAGGGGCACGTGGCGGATGGCTGTGCAGCCTGGGGCACACGGTGGCAAGCCATGGTGACGAGGCTACCGCCGTGGCGAACGGAGAAGCATGGACGGACACTTTTGGGGTTGACGGCGACGGGCATTTAATGCCCTTGTCCCCCACTGTCAAGGTTAGGTGAAGACCACTCTTCATCCACTGTTCACGCACTGTTACAACTACCACCAAAATTACACTTTTGCCCTCCTCTACGTTGACACCTGTCGGTGACCCCTTGAGCTATAAAAGGAGGCCCATGCACAACGTAGAGAGGGTTCGGAACCTAGACAACTCTTTCGCTCGGTGTAGCTAGCTCTCCAAGCTCCCGAGCTCAAGAACTCAATACAATCTAAGCAGGAGTAGGGTTTTACGCATCCGCGCGGCCCGAACCTGGGTAAAACTGCCTGCGTGCGCTCCTCGATCTGCTCTCTGTGCTCCCTCCGCTCCCTTACCGCAACGTAGAAGGGGCTCCGGTCCCATAGGTGCTCGTGGGAGGACAGTTTCCCCCGACAAAGAGACTCTTTGTTATTTGGTTGCAGGGTTGTTTGATAGAGACCATCTTCATCCGACGCCTCCCACGAATTGATAAACTTTAGGTCATCCACTTGAGGGAAATTTTCTACTGTCCTACAAACCTCTGCACTTGGAGGCCCAACAACGTCTACAAGAAGAAGGTTGCGTAGTAGACATCATTCGGCTGGGCAGGAGCTTCTTCAGCTTGATGCCCAACATTTCCATGGTGTCGCAGTAGAGGTTGCTGATGCTGCTGCTGTCGTCTATCAGCACTCGGGAGAAGCGGTAGGTCCACCTGTCGGTATAGAAGGTGGTGTCCAACATCGTGCGTATGCCCCGGGCGTGGGCATCATGGCCGGATGGTCTTTCTGGCTCTAGGTGATGGGCTTCTCGGACCAATGCATGTACTCCGGAACTTCAAGCACAAAAGTGTTCACCTCACGGTGTTGCTGCCGCCTACTGCGCTTGTCATTGGCCTCGCTCGTGAAGACGACGTATGCAACATGCTCGTCGGGGAACTCGTCTTGGAGCATTCCGACAGGGCGGGCCAGCGGCTGAGGAGCCGGACCCGCCGAGCCGGGAGGTGGAGGCGGAAAAGCCTCTCTCTTGGTGATGCGGGCGAGCCAGTTGCACCGCCGAGTTGTATGGTTGGACGGCTTCGCACCACTGTGGAACTTGCATGGAGCCTCGAGGGCCTGCTCAAAAGAGAGGGCCAGTTGGCAGGCACCCTTGTTGCGTTGCTGACCCTTGGGGCCGGGTTGACCAGCTGGCTGTTTGTCTTGGTTCTCAACTGTTACCACCTGCCAGCTATTGTAAGCCGGCTCGGGGGCCTTGCGCTTGTTGTTGTTGCTCTGGTGCTGACGGTGGCTGGAATTGCCGGCTGGCGCCAGGGTATTCAGCAAGGTCACCTTTCCGGATACGTCAACTCGGATCTCTGACTTCATGGAGGAGTCGGCCGTAGCGTACTTGTTCGCCACGGCCAAGAGCTCGTCCAGTGTAGCCGGCTCGTCGCACAGGAGCTTGTGCTTGAGCATAGCACCCGCTCGGCACCCGGTTGTGAAGTACTCGATTGCTTACACCTCGTGCACCCCCTTGCAAGAGTTGTGCATCTCGGCCCAGCATCTCAAGTAGCCGCGAGCGGACTCGGTCGGCCCCTGAACACACATGGAGAGATGGTATGGCTTTGGAGGCCGCTTATAAGTGATGTTGAAGTTGCACACGCAAGCTTCATTGAAGTCCAACCGGCAGTTGATGCTGTTGGGCTTGAGGCTTTTCAGCCATGTCCGGGCCGTGCCCTATAACATGAGAGGAACATACTTCACGTCAACACGCTTGTTGCCATTGGCTATGTTGACCGTCGTGGCATAGTCGATGAGCCGGTCTTCCGGCTTCATGGCAATGTTGTACTTGGGAGTGTCTCGGGGTAGCGAGAAACCTTTGGGAAAGGGCTCGTCGCTGATGCGGGAGCCGAAGCAGGCCGAGCCGACTGCCTCTTCTTCCTCCATGGCCTGGAACCGAGCCAGCTGCTCGAGTCATTGGCGGACGTCGTAGTCGCCGACTCGTGGGCCCAGCCGGCCCCCCAGAGTTGGATGGTCAACCGGCACCGGAGAACCCGGCCTCTCCCTGCGGGGAGGCGGGCGTTCATCTTGCTGGCGCAGGTTGTACGGGTTCGGGGGAGCTTGTTGGCTGTCCACGCCAGTGCGACGAGAACGCTGGCTACAACCTGAGACCACCCCTGGTTCTGCTTGTGGCCGCCACCACTGGGAGACCAGGAGGTCGCACCATGCTCGTGGCCGGCCTCCGTGTTCTTCGCTTGCTTGCCGGCCGCTACCACGCGGTTGTAGATGTCTTGCTGCGTGCCCGCGGTGTTGAGGAGCTCTTGGAGGCATTCTGTCTAAGCACGCAGCTCTTCGCCCTCCAGATTTTGGAGATCATCTGTTGCCGCCTGCGCGGCGCGCAGGTTCTACGTCGGCGTTTCGTATATCCGGCGTCCGGCTCTCAGCATACTTGCGATGGCGCTTCACCGCGCTGCCGGATGGCGCCGACCCGGCTCAGCTCAGCACCAACCGGCGTTGATGTGGTCGATCTCGTGATGATTGGCTTCCGCACGGCATTGCATGGCCGCCAACTTGTTGGTGCTGTCGAGGACCTTGAGGCAGATTGCCTAGAGCGTCGTTGGATCAGTTTCGTCATTGACAGGGGTAGCCAAGTCTCATATTGCTACACGCAATGGGACCTCAACAACCCTGTCGGCCGCTTGGCCATCGCCAATGACCATCGCCTCCACGAAGATGCCGGCGTTGAGAGGGCCGGCCGCGATGTTGCAGGCGACGGGAGGGAGCGGGTCGTCGATGATGACCATGTTGTCAGGTTAGACGCCAGTGGTAGCCGCATCGGGATCAGCGAGCAGCTCACCGCGCTCGATGGCGGTGTCGAAGGAACCGATGGACTCCAAATTGGAAGCCGGTTCGTCGACAACGGTGAGCTTCTCAAAGAATTCAGCGAGAGGGTCGACGGGGCAGAAAGACTCCGCGTCGGAGGCAAGCTCGTCGGAGAGGCTGACCTTGCCGACGAGGTCGGCAAGACAGCTCATGGGGCAGGTTGCTCCCGCATCAGGCTGCACTCTGGTGCAGGCACTAATGAGCACACCGTCTGGCCGATCGAGTCAGCCATGATGCACACGTTGGGGCGGAAAAGGGTTCCCGTCCAGAACATGTCTCCGGCCGACGCCGCTTGCCCCATGGTGGGCACCAACTGTCGGAGGATTCTCGAGACAGATGCCAAGGAGTGGCTTATCATGGTGTTGCAGAGGAGTACGTCGTCAGGCTCTAGAAGTGGGAATGGGCGAGATCTAGATCGTGCATGAGTCTTACCTACGTTCGGGGCTCTCCGTGGAGAAAACACCCCTAGTCCTGCTATGTGGGGTCTCCGCATGATCACTATGAATCACAAGTGTACAAATGCGCTCCTAGAGCTGTATTGCTAGAGGAGGAAGAAGGACAGGGCTTAGCCCTCTCGATCCTAGCTGTGGGGTGGATGGATGGAATGTTGGGTTCTACTGGATGTCAACCCTTTGTATGGGTAATCCTGGGGGGTTTATGTAGGCCTACTCCCCAGGGGTGCAATGGTAACACGCTGGGTGGTAGGTCCCGGATGTTAGTGTCTTTGGTCGCCGGGTTCTCCACTGGCTGCTGGGGCCCGCCTCTGGTGGACCCCGCCGGCTACCGAGAATCCGGCCGACAGGTAGGACACATCGCCTGCGGGCCACTCCGATTGCCTTTCCCTATAGCGCCATCCTTGCTGACGAGCGCGGCGTCACAATGCATGTGGCTACAGTGTTGCGTCGTGGCGGAGAATGTCTGCCTGGTCGAAGTTCAATGTAGCCACGCCTCAGCGTATCCCGCGAGGTACATTCGGCACTGTAGCCATGCTTTATCTTGCTCATGGTTGGTGGGTGCAGACTCCGAGGGGGGAAAGGCCGGCTGCTGGATGTCGGCCCGCTCCTGGGGCCGCCTGCCAGGGGCATGCCGCTTCCTAAAACGCTGCTAAGGTAACATCCATATGGCCAAGTCGGCCTGAGTGGTTGGGCCAGCTCCAAAGTCTTAAAATGCTCTTGGGTGCGGATGAGGCTACCTAGGGTATATAACCCCTACAGCGTTCTTTCCTTCGTAGTCGAATCCGTGAATATGATCTCTGCCATTAGCCCCAGCTCCAAATCAATGCGACTTGTGCCTCCGCCTTATGCTTCGCCAGGCGCAACTCCTTTGAACTTGTCTCCAATCGATGTGATGCTTCCTTGATCTGATTTTCCCTTGGTGCCCACCACCTGAAATGTAGCCCTGGCATGTCCTACGGTGCCAGGATCTATGATTCCAGAGCAATGGATCCCCTTTGAGACAGATGTGGGTTTCGCTCAATGGCGGCAGTTCTGCGGGCCGCAACGAGAGGGCAGCCCCCGGGATCCTGGGATCTAAGGGATTATCCATGGCGGGATCCTCCATGGCGGGATCCGGTGGGCGATGCCGGAGGCGAGCGTAGGCGCTAGGAGAGCCCAACGAGGCTAAGATAAAGAATAGTACTCCACTCCGTCAATATTTAAATACAAATGCCACCAATAGTAACCCCGACAAAAAATGATCATGCTGCATGCGTCCCTTTTTATCTGATGCCAATTTTTGACCAGAAATTTAACTAAGAAAATGTTAATGCATGTGACCAAAAATAATATCATTGGGATCACATTTGAACATAGTTTTCGATTGCATTATTTTTTATGACATGCATAAATATGGTGTTCCATAAAATTATGGTAAACAATTGGCACAAAATACGAAGGATACCAATGGAAGTAGCAACCCATGATTTAACTACTCTCATGCACGCACTAGAGTAGTTATTCTCAACTACTTCCTCCCTCACGTCCACTCTATTTGCATGCACTGTATTAATTGAACATCAATGAAGTGAATGACATTACACGCGTAAAATTATCACATGGGGTGGATCTTCGTACAAAAATGCGTCCCATCGTGTACCCGTGTGTGCGTGCGACGGAATGAATGAATGCGTGCACATCTTCGCATTGTGCACGTATTTTCAGTGTGCATGAGAGAGAACGAGTACATTATTCTCAAACCAGCACCACGTCACTATGATCAATCCACACAAGGAGGTCGCGACAACGCCTCCACATGTGCCACGTGGCTTCATGGATGCCCCCACATCATTTTAATCATAATATATTAACTGAAATAGGGAGAGACACTATGTAGCGCGGCATTGGAATTCTAATTTATGTGTTGTCCACATCCTGGAAGTACTGGTGAGGTACATGTGCATTTCACTCATGAGATTTGGCAACCAAATTATAAATAAACGCCACACTATAGCACGTAAGCTTTGAGTCATATATGCAGGATGTAGACGTTCGTTTAATTCTTATAATTCATCTCATTCAAAATCAATTAGTTTTTTAAAAAAAGTTAATCTATTTTATGATTCATGGAATTGTGTGCCGTAAAGCATAAAGTAAAGATAAATAATGGCAATTCAACTAGAAAAAAGGTTTGGGCAGTTATTATACAGAAGATTCTAGAACAAAGGAGAAGTACTTCTGTTTTGAGGTTTGTGCATTATGCTTAAGTTCAACCATGGAGTCTTCCAGATTGTACATGTGGCGGAATCTAGTGGAATGTAGATGATATCCAACGACCAGTAGTGCTCGGATTTGCCATCTCTGCATCGTCGGATTGGCTTCATCCAACAAACATCTTTCAAATTTATTCGCACACTATATAAGAATTAAACGAACATCTACATCATGCATATATATGACTCAAAGCTTACATGTTATAATATGGTATTTATTCATAATTTGCTTGCCAAATCTCATGCGTGGAATGCACGTGTACCTTACTAGTCTAAATGGTGTGTGTGTGTGTGTGTATGTGTCTGTGTGTGTTGCGGATGTTAAACACATTCTGTCTGTGTGTGTTACGCGTGTTAAACACGTTAAGCTTGTTGTCCCGATTTTTTCAGTTTTTTGTTGTTGTATTTGAATGCATTTCTAGTAATATAGTAAAATGAAACATGGCTCTCTCTAGTGAGGTGCAATTGTTTTTCATAGACGTTAATCTTGTTCTCCCGAAATTTCAAACCGCGCCTTGTTATGCTGAAATTTCAAGCCAACATCTCTGTCTATCCTGCTGAGAAATTCCCGCCTCTTCGACCCGCGGCTTGTTATCCCGATTTTTGAAGCTAACTCTTTGTCTCGTTGTGCTCGAAAAACTCCCTCCATCTCAACCCACACATTGCCATCCCAAAATTACAACGCGCGCGAAAACTCCCACCTCCTATGAAATCCCGACACGCGAAATTCCCGTGATACCCCCTGAACCGAAAGAACCACTAGGTTGAAATCGGTGGGGGTATTTTCGTAACTTACCCCACATGTCGGTCAAGCACGTCCCTAAGCCATGGTTCCCCCCCTCCCACAAAAACTCACGAAGCCCCACACCCTCCTCCGTCCGCCACCCAGACGGAGCCTCTTCCCCAACGACGTCGTCCACCGCAACACCTCGACCTCCCTCATCCATCGCACCGGATGAGGATCTGTCATCGATCTCGTCGTCCCGCAAGTTCAGGCACCCCATCCTCCACCTCCAAGGAGCTGCCCCGACGTTCCCCTCGTCTTTTGAGCCACCTCCATTCCCACACTACCGGAAGAGCAGCATCATCACCGATTCCTCGCATTAAGCTGAGGCCTAATCGGCGCCAGCAAAGAGGTTCTACAGTAATCGCTGCATTTTCTTCTTGCTTCGGTCTCACAGTGCTGCCGGCGCTCAGTCCTGAGCCGCCATGGCGCAACTCCATCTACAGCGGCATCACTGACCACTTCCTTTACGGGATCGCTCCCTCGGCGACGGTGTCCACATCAGTCGAAGTTGCTGGTGCTTTGGCTCTCGCTCGCACTGATGCTCTACTCTTACTCTCCGGTCCCCTGCCTAGTCTGCTCTAGCTCCTACTTGCGCTGCTGCTCTTGCTCTTCCTCATGCTGATGCTCTAGTCTTCCTCATGCTGCTGCTGCTGCACGAGCAGCAGATCCTGCTCTTGCTCGATGGCTCGAGCCCCTGCAGCTGCTACCCGAGATGCTGCTACACAACTAGTTGCCCCGTCTCTCGGACACGCTGCTGCTCCGGGCTCTGCTGCTGCTGCTACTGCTTTTCTACAACTAGTGCGTTCAATTTCGATAGTAAAATTCAGTTTCGACAGTTAAATTCAGTTTTGACAGTTAAGTTCAGAGATGAGCGGCTGATGTATTTTACATCTAGCACTTTGTGGTTATGTATTTTACATCATCTATTGGAGATGCAATTAGAATTCCACTCAGGTTAATGTTGTCTCCCTCGTCCTGCTTCAGCCTCGCCATCGTAGGACTCACTAGAGCTGCTCCAACGACGAAACCCTCCATCAAAGCCGAGCAGTACCCTTGGCTCCATCTCCAGGTGCCTAATATCTTATTCCCCTCCTCCGACCACCACATCAGCCACATCATCCTCAGGGAACAACCCAATGATGCTGAGATCGACATGGCTTCGCCAAAGAGGTGATGCTTGCTAGAACTACGTCAGTATTTCCCCAAAGAGGAAGGGATGATGCAGCACAACAACGGTATGTATTTCCCTCAGTGATGAGACCAAGGTTATCGCACTAGTAGGAGAACCAAGCAACACAACATAAACGACACCTGCACACAAATAACAAATACTCGCAACCCGACGTGTTAAAGGGGTTGTCAATCCCTTTCAGGTAACAGCGCCTAGAGATAGGCAAACGGATGTGAGAGAGTTGTAAATATTGATTGATCGAACGCCAAATAAGATAAATTGCAGCAAGGTACTTTTGTATTTTTGGTTTAATAGATCTGAAAATAAAAGCAATGGAAAAGTAGATCGCTAAGGCAAATAATATGAGAAAGAGACCCGGGGGCCGTAGGTTTCACTAGTGGCTTCTCTCGAGAAAATAGCAAACAGTGGGTGAACAAATTACTGTTGGGCAATTGATAGAACTTCAAATAATCGTGACGATATCCAGGCAATGATCATTACATAGGCATCACCTCCAAGATTAGTAGACCGACTCCTGCCTGCATCTACTGCTATTACTTCACACATCGACCGCTATCTAGCATGCATCTAGTGTATTAAGTTCATCGAAAAACGGAGTAATGCAATAAGAACGATCACATAAAGTAGACAAGATCTATTTATGTAGAAATAGACCCCATCGTTTTATCCTTAGTAGCAGCGATACATACGTGTTGGTTCCCCTTCTGTCACTGGGATCAAGCATCGCAAGATCGAACCCACTACAAAGCACCTCTTCCCGTTGCAAAATAAATAGATCAAGTTGGCCAAACAAAAACCAAATATCAGAGAAGAAATACGAGGCTATAAGCAATCATGCATATAAGAGATCAAAGAAGACTCAAATAACTTTCATGGATATAAAAAGATATATCTGATCATAAACTCAAAGTTCATTGAATACCAACAAACACACCACAAAAATAGTTACATCATATGGATCTCCAAGCGACAATTGTATTGACAATCAAAAGAGAGAGAGGAAGCCATCTAGCTACTAACTACGGACCCGTAGGTCTACAAAGAACTACTCACGCATCATCGGAGAGGCACCAATGGAAGTGGTGAACCCCTCCGTGATGGTGTTTAGATTGGATCTGGTGGTTCTAGCCTCTACGGTGGCTGGAATTGATTTTTGTCGACTCTCCTAGGGTTTCTGGAATATTTGGGTATTTATAGAGCAAAGAGGCGGTCCGGGGGGCAGCCGAGGTGGGCTCAACCCACCAGGGTGCACCTGGGCCTCCTGGCGCGCCCTGGTGGGTTGTGCTCCCCTCGGAGCACCCCTAGGCGCTTCTCCGGCCATTGGATGTCTTCTGGTCCCAAAAAAATCCACAAAAAGTTTTGCTGCATTTGGACTCCGTTTGGTATTGGTTTCCTGCGATGTAAAAAAATGCAGACTGCTACTGGCACTTGGAACTATGTCAATAACTTAGTACCAAAAAATGATATAAAATGACTATAAAATGATTATCAAATATCCAAGAATGATAATATAACAGCATGGAACAATCAAAAATTATAGATACGTTGGAGACGTATCAGCGTCCCCAAGCTTAATTCTTGCTCGTCCTTAAGAAGGTAAATGATAAAAACAGAATTTTTGATGTGGAATGCTGCCTAACATATTGTCAGGCCCAAGATGCGATTCTATCCGGATCACGTGACACATATGTGATTGGGGCACAACCGCATTTCGGGCGCTTAGCAAGATGGATATCATTACATCGTACCATTACATACATACATAGGGGATACAACAATACATACAAGTCATAAGAATACAACAACATCAATACAAGTATCCGACTACGGACACAAACAAGAAAAGCACAAAGACATCCATCTGCTATCCCAGGCTGCCGACCCGGAACCTAACCCAAGACTGAAGAAGAAGAACTCCAACAAAAGACCAACGCTCTCACGTCAAAACATCGGAAACCTGCACCTGCAACTGTTGTTGTAGTAACTGTGAGCCACGAGGACTCAGCAATCCCATAACCATGGGTAACAACACTATCAAAGCTTAATAGGTAGGAAGAGGTAAGTGGTGACGTTGCAGCAGCGGCTAAGCAAAAACATATGGTGGCTAACTTACGAGTACAAGAATAAGATGAGCATCTACGCAAACGGTCGCAACTAGTAGTGATCGCTAAAGATCCTGAACTACTTACGAGTCAAACATAACCCCACAGTGTTCTCTTTTCAAAGTGAAAAGAGACAGTCACGGTTACTCACACAGTTGTGTGTTTTACTTTGGATCCTCTGTCAAGTTTTCTACAACCGGACATTAACAAATTCCAATCTGCCACATAACCGCGGGCACGGCTTTCGAAAGATCATAACCGTACAGGGGTGTTCCAACTTAGCCCATCACAAGCTCTCACGATCAGCTGAAGTGATAAATATAATATCATCACCCTTTATCTTAGGGAAATCTGATCAGGCTCGACATCCTGGTGCAAAAAACATTTCGACAATGGTAAAACAAGTCCAGCAAGACCTCCCGGTGTGTCGACACCCTGATAGTAGCCGCGCGTATCTCGTCTCAGGCCACGACCGGATGGGCGATCCTACGAGTAAAACCAATCCTCGAGTTTCCCCGTGGTGGCCCCGCAATCTCCCCGTTTGGGACCAACACCATCAGCACTGGCCCCCCTGCTATGTAGAAGAATCCTCGGGTAATGCTAACTCCCTATGCAATTTAATTAATTAATTAAGTTGTTATTATGAGCAAATTAAAACCAATGTTGGGCCTTGCTGGAGGAGTTTTATTCAAAGACGAACTGTCAAGGGGTCCCCATATACCCATCGTGTAAGGAACGCAAAATCAAGGAACATAATGCCGGTTTATCGGCGCCTAAGGTGGCATGAGTGGAACAAAACACCGAGCAAAAGGCCAAGCCTTCCACCCATGCCCAGTATAGAGGTGTGTTATTATATATATATAACATATTGTGATATTCCAACAACAAGTTCCCTCCTGGAACGATCTTCATCTTCACCTGCAACTAACAACGCTATAAGAGGGGCTGAGCAAGCGGGTAACATAGCCAAACAATGGTTTTTGCTAGGAAGGTGTCAAAGGTTAGAGGTTTCATGACAACAAGGAGAGGCTGACATAAATGATGGGTAGCGCGACATATAACGATAGCATCGAGACAACTAAGCAAAGGCAATGATAGTAAAGGTATCCAAGGGTCTGGTCATCTTGCCTGAGATCCCGTAAGGAATAAGAACGGATCCATGAAGAAGACGGAGGAGAAGCCTTGAAGAAGAACCCGGGAAGATGAACGAATCCTCACGACGCAACGGAAACAAGCACTCACGAGAAGAAGCAAGCAACACGGTAAACAAACCACTCAAGAACATGACAATAGGCACTACCAAGTATGATGCAAAACAAGTCTACTTATGATGCACAGAAAGTCTACACAGGAAGAAAAACATGGCAAGGTAGGAAGCACAGCAAAACAACACATGTTTATATATGATGCAATACATGGCAAGGTATGATGCATGACAAGACTAAACAGGAAGCATAACATGGCAAGGTAGGAAGCACAGAAATCAACACATGAAACATGGCAATGTGCTTAAGCAAGTATGATGCAAACAAGTCTATATAGGAAGCACAACAAGTCTATACAGGAAGCATTACATGGAAAGGTAGGAAGCCCAGAAAACAACACAAGTTTATATGATGCAATACATGGCAAGATATGATGCATGACAAATCTATACA
>LR738710.1:435611150-435635112 GCA_902687465.1 Secale cereale | reverse complement strand
AACATGGCAAGGTAGGAAGCACATAAATCATCACAGGAAACATGGCAATGTGCTTAAGAAAGTATGATGCAAACAAGTCTATATAGGAAGCACAACAAGTCTATACAGGAAGCATTACATGGTAAGGTAGGAAGCACAGAAAACAACACAAGTTTATATGATGCAATACATGGCAAGATATGATGCATGACAAATCTATACAGGAAGCACAACAAGTATATACAGGAAGCATAACATGGCAAGGTAGGAAGCACATAAATCCTCACAGGAAACATGACAATGTGCTTAAGCAAGTATGATGCAAACAAGTCTATATAGGAAGCACAACAAGTCTATACAGGAGCATTACATGGCAAGGTAGGAAGCACAGAAAACAACACAAGTTTATATGATGCAATACATGGCAAGATATGATGCATGACAAATCTATATAGGAAGCACAACAAGTATATACAGGAAGCATAACATGGCAAGGTAGGAAACATAACTAGACAAGGTAGGAAGCACAACATGGCAACGGTGCAAGATGTACCCAAGCATCAACCAAACTCACTCCAAACATGTTAACAAGATGATACTATGATTCTACATGCATAATCACTCAAGTTTCATATAAAGAACACCCCAAACGGAGCAACGGGCTAAAAGATACACATGAAACAAGATATAACAACAAGCTGAAATTAACATCCACATAGCAACTTGGAAGCAAGAAATAAATAAGCTACAACAAGTCAAATGAGCAAGTAAGGGCATGAATGGATAGACAAAAACATATACAACAAGGAATGATCAATGGCCACCCCAAAACTAACATGGATTTGCCTAGGACATCTAGCAAACATAGCATCAGGATATTACAGATCCCAAACTTAGTGAAATTTCACTAAGTGTTAAAACAGTAATAACAACATGGCAAGTTTGCAAGCATGTTTAAGTCAACACAAGGCATATCATGGAAAGTTAAAAGCACCACATCAAAGAGCACATGATGGGGAGTCCAAAACATATAAGCATGCAACAAGGGGACAACCACATCAATAGCAACGAGCTCCTCAACTAGGCATCTCGTAACTAGTTTAAGAACATAACAGCCAAATGCACTTTTGCAACATAGATAAACATGGCAATATGAACTCAAACAAGCATGCTATATCAACCAACATGTAGAGCATCTCATGATGAACATTTTGACATATCATTTGCATCATTTGGATAAACACGCACCAAGTTATCACATCTCAAACATAGCAACAAAACAACAAGTAGCAGCAGTTTATAACAAGTAGCACTCCTGCAACAGATATGTAAGCATCTAGATGAACTGAAATGAGCATGGCACAATGTAACAAAGTGTAGAGCATTTCACCACGATCATTTTGACATATCATTCACTCAATTTGGATAAGCACACAAAAAGTTATCACTATGCAAAGTAGCAACATTATATGCATCAGGTAAAGGACTTAGCAGAATTTACACAAGGGAAAAACACGGGCGCAAGATAGTTAAACTACGCGCGGGCGAGAGATAGGCGTTTCTCACCACTGGGCTGAGGCCCAGGCCAGAAGAGGTGAGGCAGGCCGGCTTGGACAGGCGCGGCCCACGCGGACGGGGAGGAGGCCCGAAGGGAGGTAGGCCACGCTGGAGGAAGAGGGCCTGGGGCTTCTGGGCCGTGGAAGGGGGAGCTGGGCCGCGGGGAGCAGGCCGTCCCGCGGTGGCAGAGGCGAGGCGAGGCCCACGAGGGCCTTCGTGCGGCTGGTGCGGCTGTCGCTCGTCCTCCTCGACGAGAACAGAGCCAGCGGCGGCGAGTAGGCTCCGGCGAGGAGGGGTCCGAGGCGGGAGACGAGGAGGCAAGGGACCGGAGGGGATGGACGGATCCGGCCGGGAACCTCGCGGGGGAGGCGGATCCAGGCGTCTCCGGGCCGGATCCGGCCGGAGTTGGCCGCGGCGGCGCACGTCGGCGGTGGTGCGCCGGTCCATGGCGACGAGCTCCTGGCTGTGGCTGGAGAGCCAGAGGGCGACGGGAGCACAGCGCGGCGGCGGTGGAAGCACGGCGCGGCGAGGGCGGAAGCACGGCGCGGCGAGGGTGGAAGCACGGCGCGGCAACGGTGGAAGCACGACGCGGCAACGGTGGAAGCACTGCGCGGAATTTGAGGAGGGAGGTAGGGGAAGGCCAAAAATGGACTAGGGGGAGTCCATTTATAGTAGGAGGGCTAGGGTTTGGAGTTTGGAGGGGTTTTTGAGCGTTCCGGAGCCATCGGATCGTGATCCAACGACAACGAAGCGAAGGGGAAGTAGGCTGGGCCTAGTTGGGCTGTGTAGATGCATTGGGCTGAGATGAGAGGAGAGGGAGAGAGGCCCGCGGGGGTTTTCGGAGACCGAAAACATCCGACAAAATAACCGGCGACTAGTGCAGCTATAAATATCTGTTGGGCTATCAAACGAGCTCCGAATGCGATGAAATTTGGCAGGCGGCCTGTCTACACTATAATAAGACCACATGACAAGTTTCAACCCATTCCGAGAACATTTTTCGGCCACTCACAAAATAAATATTCGGAGGCACCGCGGGCACGTGTGAGTGTGTCTGGGCTCAGAACGGACAACGGAAAGGACAAGGGGACTCGAGCGGATGCAAGTTTTGAAAACATGCTGATGCAACAAACATGATGACATGGCAAGATGCAACACGCAAGCAGATGACATGGCACTGACAACGAATAACTGACTGACACCTCGCGCACCGGTCTCGGGGTGTCACAACACTCCCCTACTAACAAGAGATCTCGTCCCAAGATCTTAGGAACGAGACGGGAGGGAAAAGAGGAAGAACAAAGTTCTCCGAGGACAAAAGAGTGAAACCAGAGAACCTTGAGAGGTTGAGCCACTCAAAAAGAAGAAGAATGCAACGTAGAAGAACGAAGTTGCAAGGACGTCGTTAACAAGAGGAACAGGAAATGCGACGAGAATCCAAAAGTTTGAAGGATATGAAGCACGGTTGAAGGAACAAGAATGAATTTGAAACCACTCCGGTTAAAAAGAGATAGAAAAGGAATCCAAACGAAGGAATTCGGGCAGCACTCCGGCTGTAACTGAAAGAAAAAGCACACCGGTTGAACATGAATGGAATAGGACAAGAACTTGAGAAGATGGAATAAAAACATGACGAAATGAACAAGACAATGCCTCCGGAATAATTGGAATGATGGAATATGAAGAAGAATATGACAACTTGAGCACAAGTGACATGAACGAGAATTAATAAGAGAATGACTTGACCGGAGTTGTTGAGAAAATCAACAACAAAATAATGGGCTTGTTGTGGACTTATGAAAACATCTGAAACTTGAGGTGAATTACTGCCAGAACAAAAGATTGATTAGCTGAGAAGAAGGAAGAAATGCAAAACTCCACTTCGAAAGAATAAGGAGAATTATTTGCACTCGAGAGGCAAAAGAATAATGCTTGAGCTGCTCCAGAAGAATTAGATAAATGTTTGAAGAATGAATTAAATGATTGAGAACCACCATGAATAACTCCGGTAAAATGAAAGGATGATGATATAGAAATGACGGGCGAAAGAATAAGATTAAAGCTTTGCGATGATTAGAAGGGGGCTCCAACGAGATAGCCGAGAAAAACTAGAACTCTGGGAAAGAAAAGATAAAAGGACTTGGAACTAGAATTTATTCATGAAGAATAAACACCAAAGGAAGGGATTAAATCAACTTGATGAAAAGAATAAGAATTATGGTATGCTTATCCTACACCAATTAAATTGATGCGAAGCAATGTATTTGCATATCACTTATTCCCGTTGAAAAGATTAAGAGGGATATATCGCGAATTTGCGAGAATCTTCATGAAACACCGGTTGGATTGGAATGAACGAATGAATTGATATGATAGCACCAGGAAGAAATGTTGAGCGAATCACCGTAAGAATTAAAGCCGAGTGAAGAAAAGGAACGAACCACCGTGAAGAATTACAATCGAGTGAAGAACGAGAATGACCACCGTAAGGAATGAAATTGAATGATGCAAGAGGACAAGCCACCGTGAAAAATTGATATTGAGTGAACACAAGAGAATGAATCTCCGGGAAGAATAAGCACTTGAGGACAATTAGAATGACGAGAACGAAGAGATTGAGAACTGATTAAAGAATACTTGAACAAGCACCGGACAGAATGTGAGACGAACGAAGAGGCATCAATGAAGAATATTTAGAGGACGAAGTTGAAAACTGAGAACGAAGAGATCTTCTGAAATGATGGCCTTCGGAGGAACACAAAGAAAAGAATTCCTGAAATACTCCGGAAGGATTAAAAGAAGAAGTTTGAACCAACGATGAAAAGTATTTAAAAGCGATCTTGGAGAAGGCACATGACTGATGGAATCCATACTTACGTCACACTTAAAAATAATTTTGGAACACTCCGGGAAAATAAAAGAGTCAGGTAAGATCCTGGGAAAAGACCTGTGGGTTATGAGCCCACCGAAGAGAAAACACCGTTGAAAAGGATCGAAAAGGAGATAATGCATCGGAACGATTAAAAGACTCGAATGAGGTGATAACCTCGAATTAATTGGAAGACATGCGAATATCGTGAGATTTCTTCGGAACTCCGGAACAATTAAATGGTGAGAGGCGAACGAGCAAGGTGAAGCAATTGAGCCGAGGAAAAAGAATATGAACAACACCGAATACTTGAGTTGAATCCACCGGAAAAGAAGAAGATGTGGAGAATATCGACCGAGAGGAGAATTCATCGGAGAAGAAAAAGAGATGAAGGATGACGTACAAGAAAAGAATTCACCGGTTGAAATAACTGAGTAAAGAATGCAAAGGATTCACACAAGTAGGATGGATACTCGATTAAGGACTCCGGTCCGAGAAGAAAAAGGGTGGGCGGGTGGGAAAAAGAAAGACAACTTCGGAAGGGGAAAACAACACTGGTTGATAAGAACTGAGGTTGAACTTGCAAAGAAGAAGAGGGTTGAAACCACTTGACGAGAGATGCACCAGATGAAAGAACTAACAACGCAACGAATGAAAACTATCAACGTGATCCTAAAAAATTAGAAGGGGAAGAGAAGTAATTCAAAACACCTACGTCAAGATTCCTCACCAGAGCGACGAAGGGGTAGGGGAGTAAAAAGAATTCCTACTCTCTGATATAACTAGACTCCGAAAAAAAAGTTTTATTCTTTTTTTTTGGAAGATCCAGGCTATTGCTGGCTTTTCATTGGCTTAGCAGAAGGGTTACAGAAATTTTGTGATCAAAGGGATCAACAAGGAGAGAAAAATACATGGAGAGAACCAAGACGGGGTTTAGTCTATTTCTCGCGGGATATCCCCAAACGGGGGCGCTAAAGCCAGAGCTCCGGCGAGTCGCCATTGCTCGAACTCTCTCCGGCAGGCTTCTATGGCCCTGGGCACGCTTGGCCTCATGTCGCGGAAAGTGCAATTGTTTCTTTCGAGCCAGATTTGCCAAGAGATCAAGGCAATCATAGTCTTGGTTCCTTTTCTTTCCGCTGGCACCGCAGCATGAACAATCGCGTCGATGGCGTCGGTTGATGTCTTGCTGGCATCCCAGGAGGTTGGTGACAGGGCGCGGCAGCCGTTCCAGGTGGCAGCCTGTGACCAAATCCGCCGCGATGTGCTGCACTCCCAAATTAAGTGGAAAGAGGATTCGAGGTTGCGGCAGCATAACTGACAGAAATAGGGGTTTTCCCAGCCTCTTCTCTGCAGGCGGTCATTGCACCAGAGTCTGTTTTGGTGAAGCAGCCATAGGAAGAATTTGATCTTCCCAGGTGCCCAGATCTTCCACACCAAGCTTTTCAGCTTTGATGTTGGCTGTGGAGGGAATTGGCAGTGGTATGCTGATCTAGCCACGTAGCGACCACCGTCCTTCCATGAGATCTCATCCTCTACTCCCTCTTGTAATGGCAGGTTTGCCACTGTGATGGCCCGCTGCAGATGAACAGCTTGGTGAATGATCTCCCCGCTGTTACCTCCTCTGAGATCAATGATCCATCTTCCATCATGCAGTGCCTCTGCCACCGTTCGGTTCTTCCTGGTCGAGTGGCCGAACAGAGCAGGGTAGGCCAGCTTTAGGGGCTGCTCACCGAGCCAGGAGCTGTGCCAGAATAGGGCCTTGGTGCCGTCTCCTATTTTTACCGTCGTTGCGGAGGCGAAGAGAGCTCTGTCCTTGCCGTCGCAAGGCAGCTCCAGGCTGGTCCATGGTCTTGTCCGGTCCTTCCAGGCGAGCCAAAGCCACTGTAGGCGTAGGGCTCGTGCATGTTTCTCCATGTTGGGGATGCCAAGCCCCCCGTGACCGATCGGTGATGTGACCAGCTGCCAATTTACTTTGCATTTCCCTCCAGTTACCTCCTCATCTTGCGCCCAAAGAAAGCGTCGTCTAGCCTTGTCTACGTCCTTGAAGAATTTACTAGGGATGCGCAGAGCAGCCATGGCGAAAGCAGGTAGCGCAGACAGGACGCTTCTGACCAGAACTCGGCGCCCCGCGATCGGTAGAAGGCGGCCCTTCCAAGCTGCCAACCTTGCTCGGATGCGATCGAGGAGGTATTGGATGTGCACCAGTCTGAGCCTGCCAATGCAAAGTGGGAGGCCCAGGTATCGGATCGGAAACTGCACCATGTTACCGCCGAAGTTTTGAAGGACGTGTAGGAGGTCGATGTTGTCGCAGTTTGTGGCCGCCGCAGACGATTTTTGGGGGTTTGCACGCAGGCCCGTGGCCTCCCCGAAGCCAGCCAGCAGCTGCATGATGGCGTCGATCTCCTGGCGTACTGGGTTGGCGAAGAGGATGGCGTCGTCCGCGTACAGGGTTACGCGAAGGCGCGCGGTGCCGGACGGCAGAGGCGCGATGACGCCGGCGTGCTGCGCCGCCTCCACCAGCCGGTGGAGAGGGTCAATCGCCAGGATGAAGAGTAGGGGGGACAGGGGGTCTCCCTGCCTCAGGCCACGCTGGTGAAGGATGGCAGGGCCCGGGTCACCGTTTAGCAGGCAGGTGGAGGATGCGGTGGAGAGGAGCAGCGCGATCCAGTCCCGCCAGCGAGCTGGGAAATTCATGCGTTGCAGAAGCTCAAGGATGTATTCCCAGGATACAGTGTCGAATGCCTTGGCAATGTCAATCTTGAGCAGCAACATTGGGGTTTTCTTTCGCTTGAACTGCCGAAGTGCGCTTTGCACATAGAGGAAGCTGTCATGTATGCCCTTTTTCTTCTGGAAAGCGCTTTGCGCCGGTGAGATGAGTTGGTCGAGCACATTTGTCAGCCTGATCGATAGCACCTTTGCTATCAGTTTTGCCACTGAATGGATAAGACTGATGGGCCGGAAGTCTGGTAGCGTTGCAGCACCATCCTTCTTGGGCAGAAGGATGATCATAGCCCGGTTGAGGGCAGCGAAATCGCCGGCGGCCAGCTGGTAGAAAGCGTGGAAGACCGCCATCACGTCTTCCTTGATCGTTTGCCAGCATGCACGGAAGAAACAACCGCTGAAGCCGTCCGGCCCTGGAGCCTTCTCCATCGGGGATGCGCAGATCGCTGCCCAGACCTCCTCCTCTGTGAACGGGTTATCGAGTCCCACCCCGTTTTGCAGGCGAGGCAGTTGGATCTTGTCCCAGTCGATCGCCCTTGTCCTTCTCTCTTTTGCGCCCAAGAGGTTTGTGAAATGTTCATAGATCATCTCTGCCTTCTCATTATGGTCTGTAGCTTGTTTATCCGCTGATTCCAAGCAGTGGATGTAATTTTTCCGCCTACGGGAGTTTATCTTTGCCTGAAAGAATGCGGTTTTTGCATCTCCCGCTTTGAGCCATGTGGTTCGTGCGGCCTGCCTCTTCCTTGCGCGCTCGAGGGCCGCGAGCCCAACAATTTTCAGCTTTAGGGTTTTTCTTAGCCAGTACTCTCCTTGAGTGAGCCGTCGCCTTTCCTGCGCCGTGTCCAATCTTAGTATCACCTCAGACGCGATGTGGAATTGCAATTTAGCATTGCTGAAAAAATTCCTGGCCCAGATCTTGAGATCCGCTGTAGTTCGCTTCAGTTTTATCTTCATTCTTGTGAAAGGGCAGCTGTGGTTTACTGGCCTTTGCCACGCCCTTTGGACTGTCTGCTGGAAATGGGGGAATCTTGGCCAGAAAGATTCAAACTTGAACGTTGCTTTGCGAGGTGGCGCTGCTGTGTCCGTGAGTAACAGAGGGCAGTGGTCGGAGCAGGAGGTGGATGCTGCCATTAGTGTGTAGGAGGGGAAAATTGCCTCCCATTCTTGGTTGCAGAACACCTTGTCTATGGCTACGAAAGTAGGGTTTTCCCTCTCGTTGCTCCAAGTGAAGCGCCTGTTCTTGCATTTTATCTCGCGGAGGCAAGCCCTATCGATTGCATCCCTGAACCTACTCATCATTCTTCTGTTGATGTTGTGGTTGTTTTTTGCTCTGGCCTCATAGATGATGTTGAAATCGCCGTTGATCAGCCAGGGGTCACCTAGTGGAGGCCTATTACGGCTAAGCTCTTCGAGGAAGTCCTCCTTCCTGGCGTCGTCAGTTGGGCCATATACAGAGGTGATCCAGAAGAATGTGCTTCCGTGGGTAAGGGTCGCCCTAGCCGTGATGGAGAATTGCCCTACGGTATGCGTGACGATCGATAGCCTGGTGGAGTCCCAGAAGAGAGCTATTCCCCCACGGGTCCCGATCGCCGGAAGCACGGCGCAGTTGTCTAGCCTGTTGCCACCAACCTCTCTGGCCATCCCCGGCGACCAGGAGTCGATTTTAGTTTCCTGTAAGCACAGTAGGGCGAGGCTGTGGGCAGCGGCCACCTCACGTACTGTTGCTCTCTTGGCCGGCGAATTTAAACCGCAGACGTTCCAGTTCATCATAGGGATGGCCGTGCTACTCATGATGCAGTCCGATGTGCTCCGGCGACGAAAACGTCACTACTAAGATGAAATTACACCACCTGACCACCGGGGGGAGCCAGTGCCCACCAATAGGCCCCAAATTACACTGGCTGCAAGCTAAACCACTAAGCCTAACACTGATCATGACAGAAAACCTAGCTCAGACTGACCAAAAGGTCAGTTGTCGCCGGAGGCGACCTACCAAGGCTACTAGCAGAGACTACTCCTCGTCGACACCGTCCGAGCCTGCCAGGCTAGCCATGGTGCGCAGTGCCTGGACGTCGAGGCGTGTGAGCTTGGCGATGCAGTTGATGTCATCCTCCGTGAGGGGCTCGTCGAAGCGGCGCAGCAGTGCCTCCGCCGCCTTCACCGTTATCCGCGCCTTGGGGCCAAGCACGCCGAGCTCCTTGACGAGACGAAGGGTGGCTCGCTGTGCAACCGGGGTGGAGGAGTGCCTGGCAGCCTGACGAGCGTTGTGCCTGACTGGGGCTGAGGGGGTGCGCGTCTTGGGCGGCGCCGAGGGGCGCTGGGCTTGGGGCGCGACGGGGATGATAGGCTCAGGGATGTCGCGGAATAGGATACGGGGAGCGGCGCCGTCGTGCTCGATCTGCAGCTGCTGCACTTGGTGCGTCACCGCCCCCAGCTCGGTGTTGGTCTCAGGGAGAGGAGACGCGGCCCTGCATGCGAGGACCGCGTCGCACCGGAGCTGTGCGGCAGGCCCGACGCCGTCCGGCGCCCGATCGTTGGCAGCGTCAGGCTGGCCGGTGCCGAACTCTAAAGGCGTGGCGAGTACGTCCGCGACGGCCTCCTCAAGCTCCAGGTGCCCGTGGTCAAAACGGGGAGGGGGGGCAGCTGTGTGTCGTCGTTGGTGAAGAAGGCGGAGACGGGGTCGTCGTCAAGGCCCTCCCGCGCGGGCGGGGGGGGTGGTGGTGTTGGCGGCGGAGGCGTGGTGGAGGGGCGTAGCGGCAGAGGGGGGGTGGCCCGGATGGCGGCCTCCCGCCCCATGCAGCTCATACCACGGTGCCTGCTGGTGGGGGTGCGGCTGCGCTGGCGCGGTTGCCTGGAGCGTTCCTTCTCCGGCGCCGGAGCCCGGCCGGAGTGCCCACGGCCCAGCAGCGAGTCTGCCCATGAGCGGCGACCGGCGCGATCCTTGTCGTGGTCGTCGTGATCCCTACGGCCGGCTCCACGCTGCAGGCCGTGGCAGCCCGAGGAGGCCACCGCGGGCGGGTGGCGGCGCCCCTGCCCGTCCTCCACGTGCCAGGTCCACGTCGCCGGGTACACCGCCGGGAACGGCGTGTCGTCGCCGGACTCCGAAGAGGGTAGGCCGCTTTGGCGCGAACGGGAGGATGGCGGCGTGCGGGGGGTCCAATCCTCAATCCTGTCGACGTGCACCAGCAGCTCGCGGCGGCGGATGCCCGGCGGGGGCGCAACCTGGCGGCTCGGGGGCGAGAAGCCGAGCATGGCTTCGACCCTGCCCGCACCGCGGGCCGCGCGCCAGAGCGCGCGTTTGGTGGGGATGAGTGCGGTGTCGGACGTCCACACCCAGCAGGCGAAGGATTTGGTGTGCCCGCGCTCGTGGGTGCGGCTGTCCAGACGGTCGACGATGCAGAGGTCTCCGAGGGCCTCCGCCGCCCCCTCCAGCGACCAGAGCTGCATGGGCATGCGCTCGATGACGACGCGGACGTGGAGGTTGCAGTCTTCAAGCACTTCGTGGTCGTCCTCGTGCCACCCCTTGATGGCGAACTCGACGCCGTCGACCTTGAGAGTGCCGCGGCGGACGGCGCTCTCCTTGTGCGCCGGGAGCTCGAAGTGGACCAAGAAATCCTCGGGGTCGTGGCTGGTGATGCGCAGCAGGTGGGGGGGCGTGTGGAGCTGTTCCTCGATGGCACGCCCCACGGACATGGGGTTGGCGGCGTGCCTAGGCGAGGAGGCCGTGAGGAGCACGGCGTGCTTCCGGAGCAGGAACTCCTGGTGCTCCATGGCCGGAGTGGCCACCACCACCTTGTGGCTCGATCTCGGGCGGCGCGAGGGGTCGGTGAGGAGAGCCTGACGATCCATGCCGGAGGAGTGCGCGGCCGGAGGGGGAGGCGGAGGCGGCGGAGGGAAGATGAGGCGTGCCTTTACCGGCCCGCGGTTGGCACCAGCCGCCCCGCGGCCCCGCCTTGGGTTCAGCGGGCAGTCCCTGTCGTAGTGGCCCTGGAGCTTGCACACTATGCAGCGGAGGGGGTCACGGCAGCCGATTCGGCGGTGCTCCGTGCTGAGGCAACGGAAACAGCGGCCGGCGAACTGCTTTAAGAAGGCAGCCCGGCCCGCGCTCTCCTTTAAGGCGGAGCGCCTACCCCGCCGCCCCAGCTGGCGGAGCGAGGGATGGCCCGAGGACCCGCTGAGCGCGCGGCGTTGCTTCTTCGATCTGACCTCCGTCCAGCCTGCCTCGTCGCCCGAAGAGGGAATGGTCGGTGCGGGGGAGGGCACAACTATGATGGATCTAAGCCTGCCGTCCCCAAAACGGGGAGACTCCGCACGGACCGCCGGCTCCCGGGCAGCCCCCATCTTGGAGCTCTCGCCAGGGTGCAAGAAACACGGCGGGGCGTCGGGGTGGGCCGTTGACGAAGCGGAGAGGGGCGGCCATGCGACCGGCACCAGCGAGCACCCGCCGGATCCCCGTCGATCACCAGCGGTCAAAGGGGCGCCCCGCTCAGATCTGGCGCGGCTCGGGGAGCCGCTCGAGCGGTGGGATCCAGCTGGGGGGAGGGGACACATGCCCTCAGAGATGGTGGCGCCCTGGCCCGGCGGGCAGGGGCGGAGTTGAGTGGCCGCCGCGGCCGGAGCGGCGCGCGGCGCGAGGGGGGGGAGGCGAGAGCTTCCGATAAAAAAAGTTTTATTCTAGACTGAACAACGGCCAAGCTACGATCAATCAAGGGGGCTCCTATGATCAACTTGTAACGCCCCGGACACAACCGCCGGTGGTCGTTACTCCTGGCGGATCTAGACTAGCCCCACATATCAATACTAGTCTTTTCTGCGCACTTTGTCCTCACTCGTGTGCACCCGGGAGCAACTTCCCGGTCGGTCACCCATCCTGAAACTACTCCAAGATGAGCACGCTTAACTTTGGAGTTCTATCCGAATGGGCTCCCGGAAAAGAAGGAATTCCTTATTGATATGAGTAGTCTATCATCCCAAATAAGCCAGGCTATCACATACACCCCCACTCAGAGGAACTGACGTCCTCGTCGGGCCACAGGAGCGTTCCCTCTTGGCACAAACGTCTGTGCTTCCAGGACAGCACATGTGACATGCCGTGTGCCACGACGGGTCACAAACATCATGCACAACATGACTGCAAACTTTCCGCAAACATCCGTGTAACCGCGAGGGTCGGCTCTGATACCAACTTGTTAGGCCCAAGATGCAATTCTATCCCGATCACGTGACACTTACGTGATTGGGGCACAACCGCATTTCGGGCGCTTAGCAAGATGGATATCATTACATCGTACCATTACATACATACATAGGGGATACAACAATACATACAAGCCATAAGAATACAACAACATCAATACAAGTATCCGACTACGGACACAAACAAGAAAAGCACAAAGACATCCATCTGCTATCCCAGGCTGCCGACCCGGAACCTAACCTTAGACTGAAGAAGAAGAACTCCAACAAAAGACCAATGCTCTCACGTCAAAACATCGGAAACCTGCACCTGCAAATGTTGTTATAGTAACTGTGAGCCACGAGGACTCAGCAATCCCATAACCATGGGTAACAAGACTATCAAAGCTTAATAGGTAGGAAGAGGTAAGTGGTGAGGTTGCAGCAGCGGCTACGCAAAAACATATGGTGGCTAACTTACGAGTACGAGAATAAGATGAGCATCTACAAAAACGGTCGCAACTAGTAGTGATCGCTAAAGATCCTGAACTACTTACGAGTCAAACATAACCCCACCATGTTCTCTTCTCAAAGTGATAAGAGATAGTCACGGTTACTCACACAGTTGTGTGTTTTACTTCGGATCCTCTGTCAAGTTTTCTACAACCGGACATTAACAAATTTCAATCTGCCACATAACCGCGGGCATGGCTTTCGAAAGATCATAACCCTGCAGGGGTGTCCCAACTAAGCCCATCACAAGCTCTCACGATCAGCTGAAGTGATAAATATAATATCATCACCCCTTATCTTAGGGAAATCCGATCAGGCTCAGCATCCCGGTGCACAAGACATTTTGAGAATGGTAAAACAAGTCCAGCAAGACCTCCCGGTGTGTCGACACCCTGATAGTAGCCGCGCGTATCTCGTCTCAGGCCACGACCGGATGGGCGATCCTACGAGTAAAACCAATCCTCGAGTTTCCCCGTGGTGGCCCCGCAGTCTCCCCGTTTGGGACCAACACCATCAGCACTGGCCCCCCTGCTATGTAGAAGAATCCTCGGGTAGCGCTAACTCCCTATGCAATTTAATTAATTAATTAAGTTGTTATTATGAGCAAATTAAAACCAATGTTGGGCCTTGCTGGAGGAGTTTTATTCAAAGACGAACTGTCAAGGGGTCCCCATATACCCATCGTGTAAGGAACGCAAAATCAAGGAACATAATGCCGGTTTATCGGCGCCTAAGGTGGCATGAGTGGAACAAAACACCGAGCAAAAGGCCAAGCCTTCCACCCATGCCCAGTATAGAGGTGTGTTATTATATATATATAACATATTGTGATATTCCAACAACAAGTTCCCTCCTGGAACGATCTTCATCTTCACCTGCAACTAACAACGCTATAAGAGGGGCTGAGCAAGCGGGTAACATAGCCAAACAATGGTTTTTGCTAGGAAGGTGTCAAAGGTTAGAGGTTTCATGGCAACAAGGAGAGGCTGACATAAATCATGGGTAGCGCGACATATAACGATAGCATCGAGACAACTAAGCAAAGGCAATGATAGTAAAGGTATCCAAGGGTCTGGTCATCTTGCGTGAGATCCCGTAAGGTAGAAGAACGGATCCATGAAGAAGACGGAGGAGAAGCCTTGAAGAAGAACCCGGGTAGACGAACGAATCCTCACGACGCAACGGAAACTAGCACTAACGAGAAGAAGCAAGCAAAACGGTAAACAAACCACTCAAGAACATGACAATAGGCACTACCAAGTATGATGCAAAACAAGTCTACTTATGATGCACAGAAAGTCTACACAGGAAGCAAAACATGGCAAGGTAGGAAGCACAACAAAACAACACAAGTTTATTTATGATGCAATACATGGCAAGGTATGATGCATGACAAGACTAAACAGGAAGCATAACATGGCAAGGTAGGAAGCACAGAAATCATCACAGGAAACATGGCAATGTGCTTAAGCAAGTATGATGCAAACAAGTATATATAGGAAGCACAACAAGTCTATACAGGAAGCATTACATGGCAAGGTAGGAAGCACAGAAAACAACACAAGTTTATATGATGCAATACATGGCAAGATATGATGCATGGCAAATCTATACAGGAAGCACAACAAGTATATACAGGAAGCATAACATGGCAAGGTAAGAAGCACAGAAATCATCACAGGAAACATGGCAATGTGCTTAAGCAAGTATGATGCAAACAACTCTATATAGGAAGCACAACAAGTCTATACAGGAAGCATTACATGGCAAGGTAGGAAGCACAGAAAACAACACAAGTTTATATGATGCAATACATGGCAAGATATGATGCATGACAAATCTATAAAGGAAGCACAACAAGTATATACAGGAAGCATAACATGGCAAGGTAGGAAACATAACTAGACAAGGTAGGAAGCACAACATGGCAACGGTGCAAGATGCACCCAAGCATCAACCAAACTCACTCCAAACATGTTAACAAGATGATACTATGATTCTACATGCAAAATCACTCAAGTTTCATATAAAGAACACCCCAAACGGAGCAACGGGATAAAAGATACACATGAAACAAGATATAACAACAAGCTGAAATTAACAGCCACATAGCAACTTGGAAGCAAGAAATAAATAAGCTAGAACAAGTCAAATGATCAACTAAGGGCATGAATGGATAGACAACAACATATACAACAAGGAATGATCAATGGCCACCCCAAAACTAACATGGATTTGCCTAGGACATCAAGCAAACATAGCATCACGATATTACAGATCCCAGACTTAGTGAAATTTCACTAAGTGTTCAAACAGTAATAATAACATGGCGAGTTTGCAAGCATGTTTAAGTCAACACAAGGCATATCATGGAAAGTTAAAAGCACCACATCAAAGAGCACATGATGGGGAGTCCAAAACATATAAGCATGCAACAAGGGGACAACCACATCAATAGCAACGAGCTCCTCAACTAGTTATCTCGTAACAAGTTTCAGAACATAACAGCCAAATGCACTTTTGCAACATAGATAAACATGGCAATATGAACTCAAACAAGCATGCTATAGCAACCAACATGTAGAGCATCTCATGATGAACATTTTGACATATCATTTGCATCATTTGGATAAACACGCACCAAGTTATCACATCTCAAACATAGCAACAAAACAACAAGTAGCAGCAGTTTATAACAAGTAGCACTCTTGCAACAGATATTTAAGCATCTAGATGAACTGAAATGAGCATGGCACAATGTAACAAAGTGTAGAGCATATCACCACGATCATTTTGACATATGATTCACTCAATTTGGATAAGCACACAAAAAGTTATCACTATGCAAAGTAGCAACATTATATACATCAGGTAAAGGACTTAGCAGAATTTACACAAGGGAAAAAAACACACGGGCGCAAGATAGTTAAACTACGCGTGGGCGAGAGATAGGGGTTTCTCACCACTGGGCTGAGGCCCAGGCCAGAAGAGGTGAGGCAGGCCGGCTTGGAGAGGCGCGGCCCACGCGGACGAGGAGGAGGCCCGAAGGGAGGCAGGCCACGCTGGAGGAGGAGGGCCTAGGGCTTCTGGGCCGCGGAAGGGGGAGCTTGGCTGCGGGGAGCAGGCCGTCCCGCGGTGGCTCAGGCGAGGCGAGGCCTACGAGGGCCTTCGTGCGGCTGGTGCGGCTGTCGCTCGTCCTCCTCGACGAGGACAGAGCCAGCGGCGGCGAGGAGGGGTCCGAGGCGGGCGACGAGGAGGCAAGGGACCGGCGGGGATGGACGGATCCGGCCGGGAACCTCGCGGGGGCGGCGGATCCAGGCGTCTCCGGGCCGGATCCGGCCGGAGGTGGCCGTGGCGGCGCACGTCGGCGGTGATGCGGCGGTCCATGGCGACGAGCTCCTGGCTGTGGCTGGAGAGCCAAAGGGCGACGGAAGCACAGCGCGGCGGCGGTGGAAGCACGGCGCGGCGGCGGTGGAAGCACGGCGCGGCGAGGGTGGAAGCACGGCGCGGCAACGGTGGCAGCACGGCGCGGCAACGGTGGAAGCACGGCGCGGCAACGGTGGAAGCACTGCACGGAATTTGAGGAGGGAGGTAGGGGAAGGCCAAAAATGGACTAGGGGGAGTCCATTTATAGTAGGAAGGCTAGGGTTTGGAGTTCGGAGGGGTTTTTGAGCGTTTCGGAGCCATCGGATCATGATCCAACGGCAACGGATCGAAGGGGAAGTAGGCTGGGCCTAGTTGGGCTGTGTAGATGCATTGGGCTGAGATGAGAGGAGAGGGAGAGAGGCCCGCGGGGGTTTTCGGAGACCGAAAACATCCGACGAAATAACCGGCGACTAGTGCCGCTATAAATATCCGTTGGGCTATCAAACGAGCTCCGAATGCGGTGAAATTTGGCAGGCGGCCTGTCTACACTATAATAAGACAACATGACAAGTTTCATCCCATTCCGAGAACATTTTTCGGCCACTCACAAAATAAATATTCGGAGGCACCGCGGGCGCGTGTGAGTGTGTCTGGGCTCAGAACGGACAACGGAAAGGACGAGGGGACTCGAGCGGATGCAAGTTTTGAAAACATGCTGATGCAACAAACATGATGACATGGCAACATGCAACACGCAAGCAGATGACATGGCACTAACAACGAATAACTGACTGACACCTGGCGCACCGGTCTCGGGGTGTCACACATATCATATCATATTCTTTTCTTTATAGCATGGACATTTGGACTTTTATATGGTTCGAAGCAATAGTCTAGTTTTGGGATGAGATTTAAATACTGAAGCATATGAACAAGCAACCATGTCTTTCAAAATATAAATGCTAAAATAAGTTATCCGTATCACATCATGCTTAACCATTGATCCATTTATTAAACACACTCGCATATTAACTACACCCAATACTCAAGTACGATCACAGTGCCTCCTAGTTGGTGCTTTATAAGAGAAGATGGAGACTCAAATTCAAAATAAAAATTGCATGAAGTAAAAGAAAGGCCCTTCGCAGAGGGAAATATGGATTTGTAGAGGTGCCAGAGCTCAAAGCTTAAATTGAGAGATACAATTATTTTGGTTGGCATACTTTTCCCATCAATGAAAATGACTTAGAGTTCCCAACACTTTCCATGCTAGATAAATCATAGGCGGTTCCCAAACATAAAGTAAAGTTTATTCCTTTTTCCACCAAACTTTCACAAGCCATGGCTAACCGTATTCACGGGTGCCTTCCATACCAACACTTTTGAAGGAATTTATTATTTGACAACATAAAGTAAATTCATTTGTTTATTTCGGTACTGAGCATCCCTAATACCTTTGCCTTTCTCGTGCAATGACAAGTGAGTAAACACTCATCTTGAGAATAACACATCTAGCATGGAAAATATTGGCCACCCCTCACCGCCTCGTGAGTGGTACGAGCAGACAAAAGAGAAATTTATTTTGAAAATTAGAGATGGCACATACCAATTTTCTTAGAATGGCAAAAGAATACCACATATAGGTAGGTATAGTGGACTCATGTGGCAAAACTGGTTTAAAGGATTTTGGATGCACATGTAGTGATCATACTTAGTGCAAAATGAAGGCTAGCAAAAGATTGAGAAGCGACCAACCAAGAAATGAATAATCTCCTAAGCGAGCATTAAGCATAATTAACACCGAATAATGCACCACAAGTAGGATGTAAATTCATTGCATGACTATTGACTTTTGTGCTTGCATAGGGAATCACAAACCTTAACATTAATATTCTTACTAAAGCACAATTACTCAAAACTATTACAAGGAATCAGGTTTATTTTGTCGAAAGATCTTCATGAAAGTTTTTATTATATCCTTCTTGGATATCTATCACTTTGGGACTAATTTTCATGTGTTTCTTTTGATATGCTCAAAGAAATACAAGTGAAGATCATGAGCATAATGTTTTCTTTCTCTCAAAATAATTTAAGTGAAGCAAGCGAGAATTTCTAGAAAAATTTACTGACTCTCAAATAAATATAGGTGAAGCAAGAGAGTATTTCTTCAAAAATATTAAGGCACACCATGCTAAAAAAAGATATAAGTGAAGTACTAGAGCAAATCCATAGCTCATAGAAACTTAAGTGAAGCAAAGAGAGCTATTCTAACAAGTCATGGCATAATTATGGCTCTCTCAAATAGGTGTGTCTAGCGAGGATTCAAGACTTAAAAAGTAAAAAAAACAAGCAAAGACTCATATCATACAAGATGCTGCAAGCAAAACACATAGTATGTGATGAATAAAAATATAGTTTCGATTAAAATATCGATGGTCGTTAGAAGAAAGAGGGGATGCTACTCGGGGCATCCCCAAGCTTAGTTGCTTGCTTCTCTTTGGATAATAGCTTGGGATGCCATGGGAATCCCCAAGCTTAGGCTCTTCTTACTCCTTATTCCTACATCCATCGTAACATCACCCAAAACTTGAAAACTTCAATCACACAAAACTGAACAAAAACCTTTGTGAGATCCGTTAGTATAAGGAAAACAAATCACTACTATAAGTATTATAGAAAACCAATTCAAATTTTATTCTTGAATTACATCTACTGTATTCCAACTTTTCTATGGCAAAAACTCATCAAAGAAACCCATAGAATCGTCTAAACAAGCACACAATGCAAAGAAAACAGAATCTATCAAAAAAAGAACAGTCTGTAGCAATCTGGATATTTTGAATACTTCAATAACTCTATTTTTTTGAAAAATTAGGACCACGTGAAAATTTGTATATTAATCTTCTACAAAAAGAATAAACTCAAAAACACTCTTCTATTAAAAATTAGAATTTTTTCATGACTGCAAAACTTTCTGTTTTTCAATAAGAACAAATCTACTATCACCAAACATGATCCTAAAGGCTTTACTTGGCACAAACATTTATTCAAACCACAAAAACACATCTAAATAGAGGTATTATTGGGTATTTTATTGAAAATGGCAAGAAAACCAAAAAGGAAAAAGATACAAGTTGGGTTGCCTCCCAACGAGCGCTATTGTTTTACGCCCTTAGGTAGGCATGATACCAAGATTTCAAGTGTTGTCATCCTTATTGGATGTTCCATAAGTTGCCCTCATTATAGATTCATAAGGAAATTTAATCTTAGTCCAGTGTTCCATGCCCTTTCTCAAGGGAAATTGGAATTTAATATTCCCTTCTTTCATATCAATCACTGCGCCAATAGTGCACAAAAATGGTCTACCAAGTATAATAGGGCAAGGTGGATTGCAATCGATGTCAGGAACAATAAATTCTATGGGTACATAGTTCCTATTTGCAAGAATAAGAACATCATTGTTCCTTCCCAAAGGCTTTTTAATAGTAGAATGCGCCAAATGCATATTAAGAGAGCGGTCTTCAATATTGGTAAGACCAAGAACATCACAAATAGATTTCGGAATTGTGGAAACACTAGCACCCAAATCACATAAAGCATTGCACTCATATTTTTTAATTTTGATTTTTATGGTGGGTTCCTATTCATCACGCAATTTTCTAGGGACTGAAACTTCCAATTCCAATTTATCTTCTAAAGCTTTCATCATGGCATCAACAATATGTTTAGTAAAAGCTTTATTTTGTCCATAGACTTGGGGTGAATTAATCATGGATTGTAACAAGGAAAGACAATCAATCAGAGAGCAAATATCATAATTAAAGTCTTTGTAATCCAAAAGAGTGGGCACATCACTATTTAAAGTCTTGACCTCTCCAAACCCACTTTTATCAATTTTCTCAACAAGGTTTTCACCCTCCGAATTGTAGGGAAGCCTTCTAAGTAAAGTTGACTCTTCTCCTGTCCCTTTTTCATCAAGTTGAACTTTACTATACAAAGAATCAGTAGAAGAAACACTAATCATTTTTAGATCTTCATCATTTTTATGAAAGAAATCACTAAAAATGCCTTTTTCTAAAAATTCTATTCTAGCTCTGAGCATAGCGAATCTTTTCTTACTTTCATCCATAGAAACATAAAGAGCTTTAATTGATTCCTCTACTTTAGGCACACAAATTTTCGACTTAAGATTTTCCACATCATGAGAAATTCTATCAATACCCCTAGACATATCATCAATATTATTCAATTTTTCTTCTATGGAAGCATTGAAAACCTTTTGAGTACTGATAAATTGTTTAATATTGTTCCCTAGATAAGAGGTATTTCTATTATTATTGTAAGAAGAATTACCATAGGAATTTCGATAACTATTAGAGGAATTTCCCGGGAAAGGCCTAGGATCAAAATTACCTCTATAAGCATTGTTACTGAAATTATTTCTAGAGATAAAATTCACATCTATGGCATCACTATTTTGCTCAATCAAAGTATACAAAAGCATATCATTGAAATTAATAGGAGCACTTTTACTAGCAACCAATTTCATAAGAGCATCAAAATTTTCACTCAAGGAATCAATCTCAACCGAATTAACTTTTTTGCTAGTAGGCGCCCTTTCGGCATGCCATTGCGAATAATTCACCATAATATTATCAAGCAATTTGGTGGCTTCACGCAAAGTAATTTCCATAAAAATACCACCTGCGGTAGAGTCCAAAAGATTTTGAGAAACAAAGTTCAGCCCCGCATAAATTTTTTGTATGATCATCCAAAGAATTTACCCATGAGTTGCGCACTTCCTTAGCATCATTTTCATCCTTTCCCAAGATTGTGCAACATGCTCATGTTCAAGTTGCTTGAAATTTATGGTCTAGGTTCTAAGGGAAATAATTTTCACGCGCGGAAAATACTTAGTACATCTTTGCACTTATTCCAAGAATCAATACTACTGCGAGGCAAAGAAGAAAACCAATTTTTTGCAGAATCACGCAAAGAAAATGGAAATAATTTCATCTTCACAACATCATTGTCAACATCTTTTTTATTTTACATATCGCATAATTCCAGGAAGGTATTAAGAAGGGACGCGGCATCCTCATTAGGAGTACCTGAAAATAGATCTTTCATGACAAGATTCAAAAAAGTTGTATTAATATCACATGACTCCGCACTAGCGGCAGGAGGAGCAATCGGAGTGCCAATAAAATCATTGTTGTTGGTATTGGAAAAATCACACAACTTAGTGTTCTGTTGCGTGATCTTTGAGCAATTGTCCGAGAGACGACTGGGGCGGAGGAGTCCCTGGTCCCGCCTCCGGGGGAAGACGAGTCTCCTCAGTCTTCTTCGACTGATCTTGGTGCCGAGGAGGGTCCTGGACTCCCGCTTGAGTCAGCGTGCAGGCGGGGAGCCACCCACCGCGAGCTTCTCCAGGAGGCAATGAATGTGCTGAGTCGACTTGGGGAAGAGCTTGAAGGAGTTGATGCGTGTCTTCAAGCTGAGGGCTTTCACCTAATGGACGAGTGGAGCCGACTGGGGGTTGCCATTAACCTCGGGCGCCTCCAGCAGAAGGGCGCCAACGCGAAGGCTGAGGCATGCCTTGCAGCCCTGCGAGAGGCCTGCGCCCGAGCCCTGGAGGAGGCTAGGGAGGCTGACCGCCACCGCGAGGCTGCAGAGAGGCGCACGTTGGAGCTTCAGGCCCTGAGTGCCAGCTTGGAAGAGCAAGCTGAGGCGCGCAGGGCCGCCCTGGCATCGATGAGGGGGACACCCTCTTAAGAGGTGGAGATCTTGCGGCATGAGGAGGCGATGATGTTAGAAGCCGAGGAGCGCAGCCTTGAGCTCGAGCGGCTGGAGATGAGGGAGTGCCACGTGACCCTGGCCGAAGATGCGGTCTCCGCTTGCGAGGCCTGAGTCCAGGAGGAAATTGACCAGAAGGTGGCGGAGGCCCGCGAAGATCTTGCCAAGGGGTACAACTTGAAGTTGGAGCTCCAACAAGCCGAGGCTGAAGGGAGGACTGCCGCCCTCAAGGCGAAGCTGGAAGAAGTGGAGCAGCGCGAGAGGGCCACCGCGGTAGCTGATACGGGTCCAATGTATCTATAATTTTTGATTGTTCCATGCTATTATATATTCTGTTTTGGATGTTCAATGGGCTTTATTATACACTTTTATATTATTTTTGGGACTAAACCTACTAACCCAAGGCCGAGTGCAAATTGCTGTTTTTTTGTCTATTTCAGTGTATCGTAGAAAAGGAATATCAAACGGAGTCCAAACGGAATGAAACCTTCGGGAGAGTTATTTTTGGAATCGTATCAACACAGAAGACTTGGGGTACACGCGAGGGAACAAGAGAGGCGCCCATGAGGGCAGGGGGCACGCCCAGGGGGGTAGGCGCACCCCCACTCTCGTGGGCCCCCTCTGGCTCCCCCGGTGCCCTTCTTCCTCCTATATATATCCTCGTACCCAGAAAACATCGAGGCAACAGAAGAAACCATAATTCCACCGTCGCAACCTTCTGTTCCCGTGAGATCCCATCTTGGGGCCTGTTCCGGAGCTCCATCGGATGGGGGATCGATCACGGAGTGCTTCTACATCAACACCATAGCCTCACCATTGAGTTGCGAGTAGTTTACTACAGACCTTCGAGTCCATAGTTATTAGCTAGATGGCTTCTTCTCTCTCTTTGGATCTCAATACAAAGTTCTCCTCGAACTTCGAGGAGATCTATTCGATGTAATCTTTTTGTGGTGTGTTTGTCGAGATCCGATGAATTGTTGGTTTATGATCAAGATTATCTATGAACAATATTTGATTCTTTTCTAAAATATTTTATGTGTGATTATAATATCCTTGCAAGTCTCTTCGAATTATTGGTTTGGTTTGGCCTACTAGATCTATAGTTCTTGGAATGGGAGAAGTGTTTGGCTTTGGGGTCAATCTTGCGGTGTCCTTTTCCAGTGACAGTTGGGGCAGCAAGGCACGTATTGTATTGTTGCCATCGAGGATAAAATGATGGGGTTTATATCATATTGCATGAGTTTATTCCTCTACATCATGTCGTCTTGCTTAAGGCGTTACTCTGTTCTTATGAACTTAATACTCTAGATGCATGTGTAACATCCCAAATTTTCAATTTGGATGTTTATAAATAGATCATTCATATGCATCCATGATTTATGCATTTTTGTATTATTTGCTTCTGATCCAAGGAACTTTGAGCAACTCAAGGACCAAAAGAGAGAGTTGGAAGTTTCCCTAAAACCCACTTTTGAAATTTCAAAATTTGGAATTTGGATCAAACTTGGTTCCATAAAAAAGATCATTTCCATTATTCCAAAAATAAAGAGAGAAGATAAAATGACTTCTTCAAAATCAGAAGGAAAATATTGGAATTTGAATTTGGAACCAAAATATATTTGTTGGGTTTTATTTGCAATTTATTTTACTAGTTTAACAAAAATGTTTTTTTTAATTTGCATTATAGGCAGGATAAATGTTCACAAGGTCATATATAAGACCATATTATTATGTGAACATTTTTATTCAGATCTAAATAATATTTCTGATAGGAGCGAACATGACACTCCAAAAAGTCAGAAGAAAACAATGCCAAAAATTTTGAATTCAAATTTGACTTTCTTTTGAATTTTTTTTTAGAAAAATGTTTTTTTATAAAGTTTTTATTTAGCCTCTGAAAAATAGTTCATCATGTAGGATTTATTTTTCTGAAATTTTTGATATATATATGTCCTATATTAAAATATTTTTATTTTCCATCTATAT
>LR738710.1:435523821-435611085 GCA_902687465.1 Secale cereale | reverse complement strand
AAAAACGCAGCCCAGCAGGCCCATGCCCAGCGCCATCTCCTTCTTCCTCCTCGTCGTTCATCTACAGAGAGCAACGAAAGGAGAAAAGCCATGAACGCCTCCACCTCTCTCTCCCCTCAACTCCCTTCCCCCGCACTCAATAACCCCCGGAATCGGTTCCCCTCGCCTTCCTCTACCCCTTCCCCTTCCTAGTGCGCCTTGGAGTCGCCTGTAATGGCCATTACGAGGCAGAGAAACAGCCACCATTAACACATCTCGCCCCACCCAACTCTAGACCTCCCCAAGCCCTATAAAAGGCACCTAGCGAGCCCCTCTCACCCCTCGTCCGAAGCCCTCTCCTTCTGGAGCTTTCCCCCCTCCCAAACCTCGCCAATTGCTCGCCGGAGTTCGTGAAGTCCGGCGACCTCTCACCGTGTGTACATGAAGCTATCTTCAACCAAAACTTGATCAAGAGGTTCACCACATCGTCCTCTACACCGTCCCGTACGCGTCCTTCGCCGAAACACACCGGAGCCACCTTCTTCCTCGTCTCCGGCGACAAGTCCGGTGAACACCCTGTTCATTTTTTTCTCTTTTATCAGTATATTTTCCAATTCAGATTCTTTACCAAATCTTGTTTCTAGTATATCTTTTAGTCTATAGATCCGATTTAGTTGATTCTTTTTCCTACGGTTTCGTAGAAATATCCTCTATCCAGAGAACCTAACGAAATATATTTTTGAAAATTTTAAATTTTGAATTCAAGCAGATCTGAATTCAAACTTCGTTAGGCCATAACTTGAGTTTCGTAACTCCGTTTTGGGTGATTCTTTTTGCAAATCGAAGCTTGTGACATGTACCTTCTGTTAAAACCAAAACCATTTATTTTTGTTGCTGTGAAAATTATATTCTGTACAGAAACTTTTTTTTTGTCTTTTTGGAGTTTTTCGAAGTCTTTTATTTGTTTCCTTTTTGGATCCTTGCTTGTATGCTTATGTATGTTATTGCTTGCTTACGCTAGATCATCCGGAGTGCGAAGCTTGCTACTACGAATCTTTAGAGTTCAACGAACGTCAGCAAGGCAAGTTCACACTTTGATCATAATTTTCAATACCCAGTTTTTACAATGCATTAGTTTCACCCTCAAAGATTGCATGAGTAGGATTGGGAACATGTGGTTATGCTATGTAGTTCATTTGGTAGGAACCTATAACCTTTGATCACCCCGGGAATATTTGTTATGTCATATATTGCTTAGCCATGCTCGTAGACGGGGATTGGTATGTGTGATACATGCAAGTTGCGAGAGATAATAATTTTGGGACAACATAAGGTGGCAACTTTAATACACATCTGGGTGGATTGTTTGGGGCACCTGGAGAAACCAGTTCTTGCCCAAGGGGAATCCCGGAGTACCCGTGTGATTACCCTAGGTCCGCCACCCAGGCTCAAAGGGATCATAAGATATTTCATGCCTAGAAACTTCCGTGTGCAGCCACAAGCCATTATGGGCTCTGGCATAGTTGAGTAAGTTGTGTGACCTCTTTCCGTGGTAGACTAGCTGATGTAGGGGAAAGTAGGTGTACCGGTCTACCCAGGGTTTGGAGGAAATACTTCAGAAAGACTATGTCTCGATCTTCCGATCATGGAGGTGGTCGAGTCTTGTGGGGAAAAGTGCGCAAACCTCTGCAGAGTGTACAAACTAATCATGATTAGCCGTGTCCCCGGTTATGGACAACTTGAGTATCTGGAAGTGAATTATTGGTTGATCTCATCACTTTATTTAATGAAGTCATTGGGTTACTAATAACTTGGGAATTTTGGGATTTGAGTTGGAGGAACCTTCTCAATAATGGCATTTTTAACTTAGTAGTAAATAAAAATTTATTCCTTTGTTCTAGGGTAAAATTGGCTTTATGCAAACATTAAACTTAGAGCCTCCACCAGCTAAATTTGCATATAGAGATATTCTTTTTCTTTATTATTATTTCTATGGTGTGACATTGCCAGCATATTCCATGTGCTGACCTACACGGCTGCAACGTCTCATGTTGCAGAGTTTTCCGACGTGGAGTAAAGGTGCGATAGGTCGTTGTTCTGCACTCAGTTTGCCGTGGAGTTGATGGACTCATTGTTACTTTTGATGCTTCCACCGTTATTTTATCCAGATGGCCTTTGGCCATATTATTGTAATAATACTCTTTTGAGGATCTCGATGTAATAAAGTGTGTGATTGAACTCTGTTATAATTCATCGAGTACTGTGTGTGTCAGCATACCGATCCAGGGATGACACTTAAGCACAGAGACTCCGATCCATTTGGATCGGGTCGCTACAAGATGGTATCAGAGCACACGCTGACTGTAGGACGCGACCACTAGGAAATGGACAACCATAGGAAGAAAACTCTATTTTACCACTTCCTTATATATCCGTTGGTCTGTACTCTTCTCTATTCATTTCTATCTCTTCTCTACTTCAATTCAATAGTTGTTGAACACCATGACCAAGTTGCTCAGCTGATGAGACCAAGACCCATGAAGACATCATTGACGAAGAAGAAGAATCTAGAGTTGACTTTGATTTGAGAAGATTTAGTTCAGACCACCAGTACCAAACGGAGTCCAACGAATGATTGCGGTAGTATGAAGAGATCATATCTCTTGTGGATATGACCTTACCTGTAGGTTTTGCTTGTGTGGTGTGATTTGTGTGAATTGCTTGATTTGAATTTTTATTGCTATCATAAGCATATGGGTAGTGATTCCTCTCATTAGGCCCTTATTCTATTCTAATTTCTCATCCACTCTAAACCTAACAGATGCCTCCGAGACGTGACCCGGAATTTCCGCCGGAACTTACCCAGTTGATCCAGAACCAGAATGCCCTCATGCAGCTACTCATCCAGAATCAGAACCAGAACAACAACAACCCACCACCGCCACCCCCGGTCGATAACCTTACCCGTTTCCTGAGGTTGAACCCACCCGTGTTCTCTAGCAGCACGGAGCCGATTGTCGCAGATGACTGGCTCCGTAAGATCGGAAGGGAGCTGACCACCGCAGGATGTACTGACGCAGAGAAGGTGCGCTTTGCCGCACATCAACTGGATGGACCAGCAGCTTCGTGGTGGGAGAATTACACCACCACATTCCCCATAGCAAATGTGACTTGGGATCAGTTCCAACAGGCGTTTCGTACTGCACATGTTTCAGCCGGAGCTATGAGTCTGAAGAAGCGTGAGTTCCGCAACTTACGCCAGGGTAATCGTTCTGTTGGTGATTATGTGGAAGAATTCAGCAAGTTATCCAGGTATGCTCCCGGAGACGTGGCTGATGATGCCGCTAAGCAGGAGAAATTTCTTGAGGGACTAAATGATGATCTAGGACTTCAGTTGACTGTGGCTACCTTTAACAATTATCAAGAGTTGGTTGACAAGGCTCTCATTCTGGAAGGCAAGCAGCAGCAGGTGGAAAACCGCAAGAGGAAGTACGGACAGGGAAAGTACAACTCTGGAGTTCAGCAGAAGCCCCGTTATACCCCGTACTCGGGAAATAATGGATTAGGATCCGACAAGTATGGTGGACACACTCACCATAACCATGGAGGACATTCACATCATGGAGGGAATGGACACAACCATAATGGCCATAGGAATGGCAATGGAAACGGAGGAAACAACAATCAGCATCACTCCAACCCCGCTACACCGGCAAAGAAGGATCTGAGCCACATTACATGTTTCAAGTGCGGGAAGACCGGACACTACGCCACCGAATGTCCCGAGGCGAAGAACGGGAATGGCAATGGAGGCTCTGGAAAGAAGCCAAATCCTTTTACCAGAGGTCAGGTGATCCATGTCAATGTGGAGGAAGTTTATGACCAGCCTGACGCCGTTGTTGGTAAGTTCTTGATTAATTCATTTACAGCCCTTGTTCTTTTTGACACTGGTGCATCGCATTCATTCATATCAAGGGGGTTTGTGGATAAGTTTAAGTTGCCGACCGTAGCCCTTAAAACACCAATGTTAGTGAGTTCCCCAGGAGCAGAGAACATGGCTAGTCAGGGATGTTTTCAGTTGCCATTGACCATAGGGAGACACGTTTTCCCCACAGACCTCATCATTCTAGAATCACAAGGATTGGACGTAATTCTAGGCATGGACTGGCTATCCAAGTATGAAGGGAATATTGATTGTGCTAGTAAGTCGATTCTTCTCACCACCCCAGAGGGGAAACGGATCAAGTATGTGTCGAGGCATACACCAAGGAGGACTCAAGTGAATTCTCTTTCGGGAGTTGTTCAGGAAGAAGTACCAGTTGTGAAGGATTATCCCGATGTTTTTCCGGAGGAACTACCAGGCATGCCACCGGATCGGGACATAGAGTTTTTGATTGAATTGTTACCAGGCACTGGACCAATATCCAAGAGACCATACCGGATGCCCGCAAATGACCTGGAGGAAATTAAGAAGCAAATTAAGGAATTATTGGAGAAAGGTTATATTCGACCGAGTTCATCACCTTGGGGAGCCCCAGTGCTTCTAGTTGAGAAGAAGGATGGATCCTTGAGAATGGTTGTGGATTACCGTGCGTTGAATGAGGTGACGATCAAGAACAAGTATCCTCTGCCGATGATCAATGATTTGTTTGACCAGCTACAAGGAGCAAAAGTTTTCTCAAAAATCGATCTTCGATCTGGATATCACCAGCTGAAGATTCGAGAACAGGATATACCCAAGACAGCCTTTACCACGAGATATGGGCTTTATGAGTATACAGTCATGTCTTTTGGTTTGACTAATGCCCCTGCCTATTTTATGAATATGATGAATAAGGTATTCATGGAGTTCTTGGATAAGTTTGTTGTGGTATTCATTGATGATATATTGATTTACTCAAAGAATGAAGAAGAACACAAGGAACATTTGCGCTTGGTTCTTGAGAAGCTCAGGGAACATCAGTTATATGCAAAGTTCAGCAAGTGTGAATTCTGGTTGAAGGAAGTTGGATTTCTCGGACATGTTATATCAGGGGAAGGAATAGCAGTGGATCCTTCGAAAGTTGAAGCCGTCACCGAATGGAAGGCACCCACCTCAGTCGGAGAGATTCGTAGTTTCCTTGGACTCGCAGGATATTATCGGAGGTTTATTGAGAATTTCTCCAAGATCGCTAAGCCCATGACAGAGTTATTGAAGAAAGACACCAAATTTAATTGGACCGAGGAATGTGAGGCCAGTTTTCAGGAGTTGAAGAAACGTTTGGTCACAGCCCCAGTACTAATTCTTCCGAATATACGCAAGGATTTTCAGGTATATTGCGACGCTTCTCGTCAGGGACTTGGAGGTGTTCTTATGCAAGAAGGAAGAGTTGTTTCATATGCCTCACGTCAACTTCGACCCCATGAGCGGAATTATGCCACGCATGATTTGGAGTTAGCAGCCGTAGTGCATGCGCTCAAGACCTGGAGGCATTTTCTTATTGGAAATCATTGTGATGTTTACACGGATCACAAGAGTTTGAAATACATCTTCACGCAGAAGGAGTTGAACCTCAGGCAGAGAAGATGGTTGGAGCTCATAAAAGATTATGACATGAAATTGCACTATCACCCAGGAAAGGCAAATGTTGTAGCAGATGCTTTGAGCCGCAAGAGTTATGTCAATACCCTCACAGCAGGAGGATTACCTCAAGAGTTAATTGATGATCTCAGAGATCTCCGATTGGAGATAGTACCACGAGGTTTTGTTACCGCAATGGAAATTCAATCCACCTTGTTGGGAAAGATCCGAGAAGCCCAGAAGTTAGACAAAGGTATTGCAGAAATAAAGGAAAGGATGAACCAAGGAAAGGCAGCAGGATTTCGTGAAGATGAACACGGAACCTTATGGTTTGAGCAGCGTATTTATGTGCCAAATGACATAGAGATCAGGAAGTTGATTCTTCAGGAGGCTCATGATTCACCTTATTCGATACACCCAGGAAACACCAAGATGTATTTGGACTTGAAGGAAAGTTTCTGGTGGACAGGTATGAAAAAGGATATTGCCGAGTATGTCACAGTATGTGATGTATGTCAAAGGGTTAAGGCAGAGCACCAGAAACCAGCAGGATTACTTCAGCCTTTGCCGATACCGGATTGGAAGTGGGACAAGCTTGGCATGGACTTCATTACAGGATTACCCAGGACCCGATCAGGCTATGATTCTATTTGGGTAGTAGTTGATCGCTTGACCAAGGTAGCTCACTTCATCCCCGTGAAAACCACATATACAAGTGCTAAATTGGCCAAGATATACATGACCAGGATCGTATGTCTGCATGGAGTTCCGAGGACCATCGTATCAGATAGAGGAACACAATTTACCTCAAAGTTTTGGCATCAGTTACACGAAACTTTGGGTACCAGGCTAGAGTTCAGTACAGCCTTTCATCCGCAGACAGATGGGCAGACCGAGAGAGTCAATCAGATACTGGAGGACATGTTGAGAGCTTGTGCGCTAGATTATGGATCTAGTTGGGATGATAATTTGCCATACGCAGAATTCTCATATAACAACAGCTATCAAGCTAGTTTGAAGATGGCCCCTTTCGAAGCTTTGTACGGAAGGAGGTGCAGGACACCATTAATGTGGGATGGAGTTGGAGACCGTAAATTATTTGGTCCCGACCTTATCAGAGATTCGGAGGAGAAAGTCAAGTTGATCCGTGACAGACTTAAGATAGCCCAATCCAGACAGAAGAGTTATGTCGATACTAAACGCAAGGAAGTAACTTATGAAGTCGGAGATAGAGCATATCTTCGTGTGTCTCCACTTCGAGGAGTTAAACGGTTTGGAGTTAAAGGAAAACTAGCACCACGATTTGTGGGGCCATATAAAATTTTGGAACGTAGAGGAGAAGTTGCATATCAGTTGGAGTTACCCGAAGCCTTGTCTGGAGTTCATAATGTGTTTCATGTTTCTCAGTTGAAGAAGTGCCATGCAGGGATGGCTGATATTCCTTTGAGAGATACAGTGCCACTGGAGGCCATACAGTTGGATAGTGATCTGACCTATGAGGAGAAGCCCGTCAAGATTCTCGAAACAGCAAGCAGGGTTACCCGCAACAAGGTCATCAAGTTTTGCAACGTACAGTGGAGTCATCATACTGAGGAAGAAGCCACCTGGGAACGCGAAGAAGATCTTCGACAAGATCACCCACACCTTTTTGCTAGCCAACCCGAATCTCGAGGGCGAGATTCATCTTAAGGGGGGTAGGTTTGTAACATCCCAAATTTTCAATTTGGATGTTTATAAATAGATCATTCATATGCATCCATGATTTATGCATTTTTTTATTATTTGCTTCTGATCCAAGGAACTTTGAGCAACTCAAGGACCAAAAGAGAGAGTTGGAAGTTTCCCTAAAACCCACTTTTGAAATTTCAAAATTTGGAATTTGGATCAAACTTGGTTCCATAAAAAAGATCATTTCCATTATTCCAAAAATAAAGAGAGAAGATAAAATGACTTCTTCAAAATCAGAAGGAAAATATTGGAATTTGAATTTGGAACCAAAATATATTTGTTGGGTTTTATTTGCAATTTATTTTACTAGTTTAACAAAAATGTTTTTTTTAATTTGCATTATAGGCAGGATAAATGTTCACAAGGTCATATATAAGACCATATTATTATGTGAACATTTTTCTTCAGATCTAAATAATATTTCTGATAGGAGCGAACATGACACTCCAAAAAGTCAGAAGAAAACAATGCCAAAAATTTTGAATTCAAATTTGACTTTCTTTTGATTTTTTTTTTAGAAAAATGTTTTTTTATAAAGTTTTTATTTAGCCTCTGAAAAATAGTTCATCATGTAGGATTTATTTTTCTGAAATTTTTGATATATATATGTCCTATATTAAAATATTTTTATTTTCTATCTATATATATTTTTTTCTCTTTGTCAAAAAAAAAACGCAGCCCAGCAGGCCCATGCCCAGCGCCATCTCCTTCTTCCTCCTCGTCGTTCATCTACAGAGAGCAACGAAAGGAGAACAGCCATGAACGCCTCCACCTCTCTCTCCCCTCAACTCCCTTCCCCCGCACTCAATAACCCCCGGAATCGGTTCCCCTCGCCTTCCTCTACCCCTTCCCCTTCCTAGTGCGCCTTGGAGTCGCCTGTAATGGCCATTACGAGGCAGAGAAACAGCCACCATTAACACATCTCGCCCCACCCAACTCTAGACCTCCCCAAGCCCTATAAAAGGCACCTAGTGAGCCCCTCTCACCCCTCGTCCGAAGCCCTCTCCTTCTGGAGCTTTCCCCCTCCCAAACCTCGCCAATTGCTCGCCGGAGTTCGTGAAGTCCGGCGACCTCTCACCGTGTGTACATGAAGCTATCTTCAACCAAAACTTGATCAAGAGGTTCACCACATCGTCCTCTACACCGTCCCGTACGCGTCCTTCGCCGAAACACACCGGAGCCACCTTCTTCCTCGTCTCCGGCGACAAGTCCGGTGAACACCCTGTTCATTTTTTTTCTCTTTTATCAGTATATTTTCCAATTCAGATTCTTTACCAAATCTTGTTTCTAGTATATCTTTAGTCTATAGATCCGATTTAGTTGATTATTTTTCCTACGGTTTCGTAGAAATATCCTCTATCCAGAGAACCTAACGAAATATATTTTTGAAAATTTTAAATTTTGAATTCAAGCAGATCTGAATTCAAACTTCGTTAGGCCATAACTTGAGTTTCGTAACTCCGTTTTGGGTGATTCTTTTTGCAAATCGAAGCTTGTGACATGTACCTTCTGTTAAAACCAAAACCATTTATTTTTGTTGCTGTGAAAATTATATTCTGTACAGAAACTTTATTTTTGTCTTTTTGGAGTTTTTCGAAGTCTTTTATTTGTTTCCTTTTTGGATCCTTGCTTGTATGCTTATGTATGTTATTGCTTGCTTACGCTAGATCATCCGGAGTGCGAAGCTTGCTACTACGAATCTTTAGAGTTCAACGAACGTCAGCAAGGCAAGTTCACACTTTGATCATAATTTTCAATACCCAGTTTTTACAATGCATTAGTTTCACCCTCAAAGATTGCATGAGTAGGATTGGGAACATGTGGTTATGCTATGTAGTTCATTTGGTAGGAACCTATAACCTTTGATCACCCCGGGAATATTCATTATGTCATATATTGCTTAGCCATGCTCGTAGACGGGGATTGGTATGTGTGATACATGCAAGTTGCGAGAGATATTAATTTTGGGACAACATAAGGTGGCAACTTTAATACACATCTGGGTGGATTGTTTGGGGCACCTGGAGAAACCAGTTCTTGCCCAAGGGGAATCCCGGAGTACCCGTGTGATTACCCTAGGTCCGCCACCCAGGCTCAAAGGGATCATAAGATATTTCATGCCTAGAAACTTCCGTGTGCAGCCATAAGCCATTATGGGCTCTGGCATAGTTGAGTAAGTTGTGTGACCTCTTTCCGTGGTAGACTAGCTGATGTAGGGGAAAGTAGGTGTACCGGTCTACCCAGGGTTTGGAGGAAATACTTCAGAAAGACTATGTCTCGATCTTCCGATCATGGAGGTGGTCGAGTCTTGTGGGGAAAAGTGCGCAAACCTCTGCAGAGTGTACAAACTAATCATGATTAGTCGTGTCCCCGGTTATGGACAACTTGAGTATCTGGAAGTGAATTATTGGTTGATCACATCACTTTATTTAATGAAATCATTGGGTTACTAATAACTTGGGAATTTTGGGATTTGAGTTGGAGGAACCTTCTCAATAATGGCATTTTTAACTTAGTAGTAAATAAAAATTTATTCCTTTGTTGTAGGGTAAAATTGGCTTTATGCAAACATTAAACTTAGAGCCTCCACCAGCTAAATTTGCATATAGAGATATTCTTTTTCTTTATTATTATTTCTATGGTGTGACATTGCCAGCATATTCCATGTGCTGACCTACACGGCTGCAACGTCTCATGTTGTAGAGTTTTCCGACGTGGAGTAAAGGTGCGATAGGTCGTTGTTCTGCACTCAGTTTGCCGTGGAGTTGATGGACTCATTGTTACTTTTGATGCTTCCGCCGTTATTTTATCCAGATGGCCTTTGGCCATATTATTGTAATAATACTCTTTTGAGGATCTCGATGTAATAAAGTGTGTGATTGAACTCTGTTATAATTCATCGAGTACTGTGTGTGTCAGCATACCGATCCAGGGATGACACTTAAGCACAGAGACTCCGATCCATTTGGATCGGGTCGCTACAGCATGCTGGATAGCGGTCGATGCGTGGAGTAATAGTAGTAGATGCAGAATCGTTTCGATCTACTTGTTACAGATGTGATGCCTATATATAATGATCATGCCTAGATATTCTCATAACTATGCGCTTTTCTATCAATTGCTCGAGAGTAATTTGTTCACCCACCGTAGAATTCTGCTATCATGAGAGAAGCCACTAGTGAAACCTATGCCCCCCGGGTTTATCTCTATCATATTACTTTTCCGTCAACTTGCCAATTTCTATCACCGTTATTTATTTGCTTTACTTACTTTCTGTTTCTATACCAAAAATACGAAAACATTATCTTATCATATCTATCAGATCTCACTTTCGTAAGTGACCGTGAAGGGATTGACAACCCCTTATCGCGTTGGCTGCGAAGTTCTTATTTGTTTGTGAAGGTGCGAGGGACTCGCGCGTGGTCTCCTACTGGATTGATACCTTGATTCTCAAAAACTATGGGAAATACTTACGCTACTGTGATGCATCACCCTTTCCTCTTCGAGGGAATACAACGCAAGCTTGAGAAGTAGCAAAAAGAATTTTTGGCGCCGTTGCCGGGGAGATCTACGGAAAAGTTATATACCAAGTACCTATCACAAACCCTTATCCTTCGCATTATATTATTTGCCTCTCATTTTCCTCTCCCCAACTTCACCCTTGCCATTTTATTCGCCCTTCTTTTTCCATGTGTTTACCGTTCGCTCGCCTCTTGTTTGCTTTTGTGTTGTATTGCTTGTCACTATGGCTCAAGATAATACCAAATTGTGTGACTTTTCCAATACCAACGATTAGGATTTTATTAGCACACCTATTGCTCCTATTATCGATGTTGAATCTTGTGAGATCAATGCTGCTCTGTTGAATCTTGTCATGAAAGATCAATTTTCTGGCCTTCCTAGTGAAGATGCCGCTACCCATCTAAATAACTTTGTTGATGTGTGTGATATGCAAAAGAAGAGGGATACAGACAATGATATTGTTAAATTGAAGCTATTTCCGTTTTCACTTAGAGATCGTGCTAAAACTTGGTTTTCCTCTTTGCCTAGAAATAACATTGATTCATGGAATAAGTGCAAAGATGCCTTTATCTCTAAGTATTTTCCCCCTGCTAAGATTATCTCTCTTTGAAACGATATTATGAATTTTAAGCAACTAGATCATGAGCATGTTGCACAAGCTTTGGAGAGAATGAAATTAATGATACGTAATTGCCCTACTCATGGTTTGAAGTTATGGATGATCGTACAAAACTTTTATGCTGGCTTGAATTTTGCTTCTAGAAAATCTTTTAGATTCGGCAGCTGGGGGTACTTTCATGGAAATCACTTTAGGAGAAGCTACCAAACTCCTAGATAATATTATGGTTAACTACTCTCAATGGCACACCAAAAGTTCAACTAGTAAAAAAGTACATGCTATTGAAGAGATTAGTGTTTTGAGTGGGAAGATGGATGAACTTATGAAATTATTTGCTGCTAAATGTGCTTCTTCTTATCCTAATGATATGCATTTATCCACATTGATAGAAAGTAATAAAGAATCTTTTGATGTGAATTTTGTTGGTAGGAATAATTTTGGTAACAATGCTTATAGAGGAAACTTTAATCCTAGGCCTTTTCCTAGTAATTCCTCTAATAATTATGGAAATTCCTACAATAACTCTTATGGAAATTTTAGTAAGATGCCCTCTGAATTTGAAACTAGTGTTAAAGAGTTCATGAATTCGCAAAAGAATTTCAATGCCTTGCTCGAAGAAAAATTGCTTAAGATTGATGAGTTGGCTAGAAACATGGATAGAATTACTCTCGATGTTGATTCTTTGAAACTTAGATCTATTCCACCTAAGCATGATATCAATGAGTCTCTCAAATCCATGAGAATTTCCATTGATGAGTGCAAAGAAAGAACCGCTAGGATGCGTGCTAAAACAGATTGTTTTATGAAAGCATGTTCTTCTAATTATCAAGATAATAAAGATGAAGATCTGAAAGTGATTGATGTGTCTCCTATTAAATCCTTGTTTTCTAGTATGAATCTTGATAAATATGGGACTGGAGATGAGTCTACTTTAGCTAAAAGGCATCCCAATGATTCAGAGTTTTTAGATCTTGATGCTAAAATTGTTAAAAGTGGGATTGAAGAGGTCAAAACTTTGCATAGCAATGAACTCACTATCTTGCATTTCAAGGGATTTAATTATGATAATTGCTCTTTACTAGATTGTATTTCCTTGTTACTAAATTCTCCGCATGCTTATAATCAAAATAAGGCTTTTACCAAACACATAGTTGATGCTTTAATACAATCTTATGAAGAAAAACTTGAATTAGAAGTTTCTATCCCAAGAAAGCTCTATGATGAGTTGGAGCCTGCTATAAAAATTAAAATTAAAGATCATGAATGTTTTGCTTTGTGTGATTTGGGTGCAAGTGTTTCTACAATTCCAAAGGCTTTGTGTGATATGTTAGGATTGCATGAACTTGATGATTGTTCTTTAAATTTGCATCTTGCGGATTCTACCATTAAGAAACCTATGGGAAGGATTAATGATGTTCTTATTGTTGCCAATAGGAATTATGTGCCCGTAGATTTCATTGTTCTTGATATAGATTGCAATCCTTCATGTCCTATTATTCTTGGTAGACCTTTCCTTAGAACGATTAGTGCAATTATTGATATGAAGGAAAGAAATATTAGATTTCAATTTCCGTTGAGGAAAGGCATGGAACACTTTCCTAGAAAGAAAATCAAATTACCTTATGAATCTATTATAAGAGCCACTTATGGATTGCCTACCAAAGATGGCAATACCTAGATCTATTCTTGTATCGTGCCTAGCTAGGGGCGTTAAACGATAGCGCTTGTTGGGAGGCAACCCAATTTTATTTTATTTGTTTTTCTAATTTTTAGGAATAAATATTGCATCTAGCTTCTGTTTAGATGTGGTTTTGTGTTTTAATTAGTGTTTTTGCCAAGTAGAACCTTTAGGAAGACTTGTGTGAAGTTTATATGATCCATGCTGTAAAAAATGGAAACTTTAGCGCTCGCGAGATTGGCTGTCATTTTTTACTGGAGAGTGATTTTTAGTTTATTATTTTTTTAGATGACTAATAGACAAATTCTTCACATCCACCAATTTATTTCAAGTTTTTTTTGATTAACAGAAGTATTCGAAAGTTATAGATTAATACAGACTGTTCTCTTTTTGACAGATTCTGTTTTTCGTGTGTTGTTTGCTTATTTTGATGAATCTATGAGAAGTATCGGGGGGTATGAATCATGGAGAAATTGTAATACAGTATGTTTAACACCAATATAAACAAAGAATAAGTTCATTATAGTACCTTTGAGTGGTGGTTTGTTTTCTTATACTAACGGAGCTCACGAGATGTTTTGGCTAAGTTTTGTGTTGTGAAGTTTTCAAGTTTTGAGTATGGATTTGATGGACTATGGAACAAAGAGTGGCAAGAGCCTAAGCTTGGGGATTCCCAAGGCACCCCAAGGTAAAATTCAAGGACAACCAAAAGCCTAAGCTTGGGGATGCCCCGGGAAGGCATCCCCTCTTTCGTCTTCATCTATCGGTAACTTTACTCGGGGCTATATTTTTATTCACTACATGATATGTGTTTTGCTTGGAGCGTCATGTATGATTTGAGTCTTCGCTGTTTAGTTTGCCACATTCATCCTTGTTGGACACACCTTTTGAGAGAGATGAATATGATTTAGAATTTATTAGAATACTCTATGTGCTTCACTTATATCTTTTGAGCTAGATAGTTTTGCTCTAGTGCTTCACTTATATCTTTTAGAGAACTGTGGTTGTTTTCTTTTGTAGAAATTATTGATCTCTCATGCTTCACTTATATCTATTTGAGAATCTTTTAGAACAGCATGGTAATGTGCTTGGGTTATAAAACTAGTCCTAATATGATAGGCATCCAAGATGAGTATAGTAAAAACTTTCATACAAGTGAAATGAATGTTAGGAGAAGTTTGATACTTGATGATTGTTTTGAGATATGAGGATGATGATATTAGAGTCATGATAGTGGAGTAATTGTGAATTTGAGAAACACTTGTTTTAAAGTTTGTAATTCCCGTAGCATGCACGTATGGTGAACCGTTATGTGATGAAGTTGGAGCATGATTTATTTATTGAGTGCCATCCTTTGTGGGGAGGCCAGGATCGCGCGATGGTTAACTCCTACCAACCATTTCCCTATGAGCATGCGTTGAATACTTTGTTTTGATAACTCGTAGATTTTTGCAATAAGTATACGAGTTCTTTATGACTAATGTTGAGTCCATGGATTATACACACTCACCCTTCCACCATTGCTACCCTCTCTTGTACTGCCCAACTTTCCCTGGTACCATACACCCACCATATACCTTCCTCAAAACAGCCACCATACCTACCTATCATGGCATTTCCATAGCCATTCCAAGATATATTGCCATGCAACTTCCCACTGTTCCATTCGTATGACACGCTTCATATTGTCATATTGCCATGCATGATCATGTAGTGGACACTGTATTTGTGGCAAGCCCACCATTCACAAATCATTCATACTTGTCACTCTTGATTCATTGCACATCCCGTCACATCGCCGGAGGCATTCACATAGAGTCATATTTTGTTCTAGCTTCGAGTTGTAATCTTTGAGTTGTAAGTAAATAAAAGTGTGATGATCTTCATTATTAGAGCATTGTACCGTGTGAGTAAGGCCAAAAAAAGAGATGGCCCAAAAAAGGGGGGGCTAAAAGTCAAAAAAAGCCCCCTCCAAAAAAATGAGAGAAAAAGAGAAGGGACAATGCTACTATCCTTTTCCACACTTGTGCTTAAAAGTAGCACCATAATCTTCATGATAGAGAGTCTCTTGTTTTGTCACTTTCATATACTAGTGGGAATTTGCATTATAGAACAAGGCTTGTATATTCCAACGATGGGCTTCCTCAAATGCCCTAGGTCTTCATGAGCAAGCAAGTTGGATGCACACCCACTTAGTATCTTTTTATGAGCTTCCATACACTTTTAGCTCTAGTGCATTCGTTGCATGGCAATCCCTACTCACTCACATTGATATCTATTGATGGGCATCTCCATAGCCCATTAATATGCCTAGTTGATGTGAGACTATCTTCTTCTTTTGTTTTCTCCACAACCATCGCTCTATTCCACCTATAGTGTTATATCCATGGCTCACGCTCATGTATTGCGTGAAAGTTGAATGGTTTGAAAAAGTTTGAGTATGAAACAATTGCTTGGCTGAAACCGGGGTTGTGAATGATTTAAATATTTTGTGTGATGAGGAGGGAGCATAGCCAGACTATAAGATTTTGTAGGGATAACTTTCTTTGGCCATGTTATTTTGAGAAGACATGATTGCTTTGTTAGTATGCTTGAAGTATTATTATTCTTATGTCAATATAGACTTTTGTCTTGAATATTTTGGATCAGATCATTCATGCCACAATAAAGAGAATTATATTGAGAATTATGTTGGTTAGCATTCCACATCATTTTTTTTATCATTTACCTACTCGAGGACGAGCAGGAATTAAGCTTGGGGATGCTTGATACGTCTCCAACGTATCTATAATTTTTTATTGTTCCATGCTATTATATATTCTGTTTTGGATGTTTAATGGGCTTTATTTTACACTTTTATATTATTTTTGGGACTAACCTACTAACACAAGGCCCAGCGCAAATTGATGTTTTTTGCCTATTTCAGTGTTTCGCAGAATAGGAATACCAAACGGAATGAAACCTTCGGTAGAGTTATTTTTGGAGCCATATCAACACAGAAGACTTGGTGTACACGTGAGGGAACGAGAGAGGCGGCCACGAGGGCAGGGGGTGCGCCCAGGGGGGTAGGCGCGCCCCCACCCTCGTGGGCCCCCTCTGGCTCCCCCGGTGCCCTTCTTCCTCCAATATATATCCTCGTACCCTGAAAACATCAAGGCAACATAGGAAACCCTAATTCCACCGCCGCAACCTTTTGTTCCCATGAGATCCCATCTTGGGGCCTGTTCCGGAGATCCGCCGGAGGGGGGATCGATCACAGAGTGCTTGTACAGCAACACCTTAGCCTCACCAATGAGTTGTGAGTAGTTTACCACAGACCTTCGGGTCTATAGTTATTAGCTAGATGGCTTCTTCTGTCTCTTTGGATCTCAATAGAAAGTTCTCCTCGATCTTCGAGGAGATCTATTCGGTTTAATCTTTTTGCGATGTGTTTGTCGAGATCCGATGAATTGTGGGTTTATGATCAAGATTATCTATGAACAATATTTGATTCTTTTCTAAAATCTTTTATGTATAATTATAATATTCTTGCAAGTCTCTTCAAATTATTGGTTTGGTTTGGCCTACTAGATCTATAGTTCTTGCAGTGGGAGAAGTGCTTGGCTTTGGGATCAATCTTGCGGTGTCCTTTCCCAGTGACAGTAGTGACAGCAAGGCACGTATTGTATTGTTGCCATCGAGGATAAAAAGATGGGTTTTATATCATATTGCTTGAGTTTATTCCTCTACATCATGTCATCTTGCTTAAGGCGTTACCCTATTCTTATGAACTAAATACTCTAGATGCATGCTGGATATAGGTCGATGTGTGGAGTAATAGTAGTAGATGCAGAATCGTTTCGGTCTACTTGTTATGGACGTGATGCCTATATATAATGATCATGCCTCGATATTCTCATAACTATGCGCTTTTCTATCAATTTCTCGACAGTAATTTGTTCACCCACCGTAGAATTCTGCTATCATGAGACAAAGCACTAGTGAAACCAATAGCCCCCGGGTTTATCTCTATCATATTACTTTTCCGTCAACTTGCCAATTTCTATCGCCGCTATTTATTTGCTTTATTTACTTTCTATTTCTATACCAGAACTACCAAATTTAGTATCTTATCATATCTATCAGATCTCACTTTCGTAAGTGACCGTGAAGGGATTGACAACCCCTTATCGCGTTGGGTGCGAAGTTCTTATTGTGCAGCTGTGAGGGACTCGCGCGTGGTCTCCTACTGGATTGATACCTTGGTTCTCAAAAACTGAGGAAAATACTTACGCTACTGTGCTGCATCATCCTTTCCTCTTCGAGGGAATAGAACGCAAGCTCGAGAAGTAGTAGCAGCCCAGTCTTCTGCCCAGGTTGAGCTGCACTCCCCCCAGGCCGACTTGGCCTTGTCCATCGACAAGTTGATGATGCCGCAGCACTCGTGAAGTAGAGCAAGTACGAGGCTTGCCGTCGACTACTACTGCAGCATGAGCATGCCCTCATGTTGCAGGCTGTTCGGGCGAAGGACAACCGGGCGCTGGGGGCCATCTACGAGGAGAACGCCCCTTACCCCCACGCGGAGGATTATGCTGGGCATCTTATCTTCTTCACCGAGGTTGTGACGCGCCTGGAGAGCCGGGTCGCGAGGACCCGCCGTCTTGTTTAAGAAAAGAGCCGGAGCCTCTTAGGGCGCGTGTTCTCCCGGGTCTTCAGCTACCTCCAGAGCATTGACCCTGTCTTTGACTTTGACGCCGCCATCACGACTGTGCCTGGGGCCGTCCGAGACAACCTGGCGTAGTGGGTGGACGACCATGTGGATGCTCTGGTCGGGGCCTTTTCCATCGATGATGACGAGGCCGTGGTCATGGCAGATGAAGGCGGCGCAACTGGCGACGGTGAAGACATGGAGAGCGACAACGCTGGCAGTGTACATGAGAGCAACTCGAACAGCGCGACGAGCGATGTGTTTGGTTGAGCTTGTACTCCATCGCCTTGACCATGCACACATAGACTTGTAGGAGGCCCCGTAGGGCATGAGAGCATTTTGATCCCTCTATGTGTGTAAATTTATATTCCACTTTCCTTCTTTTAATGCTTGAATCCGAACCTGGGACGTGTGTCCTCGAGTTTTCTGAGCCGAGTTGCTTTTGTAACTTAGATATATCTTATCTGGCCTCGTGTGGGTTACGGGGCCATGGGTTCGCCTCCCTCCTGGGGTAGATCGCTAAGGGTCCAAGGCCTTGAGCCTTCGGAGCAACACATGGCCCTGGGAGCTGGGCCAAGGGTGTTCCGCTGGCCACGGCAGGATGCCTACGTGGCAAATTTGCGGCGCGTAGGCTCTTGCCCCAAGGGGGTCCTGCCGAGGTTACAGCGGTCCGCCAAGTAGGCTTGGCCTTCTGGTCCCCGGGCCTGAGGGCCCGGGATAAGATCTTCAAGAGAACCAAAGGCGGCAAAATACAGCAGAAATCAACGACCCCCCCCCCCCCATTTCGGCAACAAGCAAGACTTCAAATTCCATTCAAAAGGCACGACGAATCTAGTTACAAAGAAAGGCGAGGAAAACAAATAGTTGCGTCCGACACCTATCTAGTCTTCAAGTCTTCTCACCAGCGCGGAGCTAAGTGCTCCCACTAGGACATGGGAGGGAGCCCCCGAGGCCTGAGGGCGGCTCTCCGGAGACTCCGAAGCGTGTAGAGCCCCACTCAATATTACGTGAGAGTGTCACGAGCGGAGATCTTCACAGGTGTGAGCTTTACTTCATATCGCCAGATGAGGGCCCCGCCTTGCGCCACCCCTGACCTCCGTTGGGGCGATCGGAAACCAGGATAGGACCAAGAAGGCCAGGGGGCCGCTAGCGGCGCCCTCAGCGACCACGGACCCTCTGCCGGGAGGGAGGCTTGGTGATGATCGCCCCGATAGAGGACCTACTTTTGCATACTTCCCTGCTCCACGTGTCGCGGGGGAGGCTGGAGCTCCAAGCCCTCCACGCGCAGCCCCCAGCATTCTGCTCCGGTCGAGGGCGGAGCGGCCGCTCTCAGGTCCCCGACCATCGCTGTGGTCTGATTAACCTGTAGTCCATTGTTAGTGCATGCCTCCAGCTGTGATAATTGATGCGCTCTGTCGTCGTCGCTGAAGGAGTCAACGGAGCCCCTGGGCGACCCGTGGTAAGCTTCTTCCTTGAGCGTCCCACCGTTCCATCTCGGCCCGAGGAAGGCATTGGGGCCTTCCCCGAACATGTATGTCAGGTCCACCATGCGGGGCACGTAGGCTTCGTCGGCCGCCCCACCGAGGGCACCGCCTGAGTGCCCCGCGCCTTGAGCCTCCAACTGCGGCACCTGGCCTTGGCGGCCGCTGAGTCGTACCCCGGTGTACCCTCGTAAAGGGCCGCCGGCGCTTGCTCCTACCTGTGATGAAGTCACTATGGTCGGGAGGATGGCGACAGCGCTCCTGTTGGTGTCGTCAGGTCTCCCCATCACCATAGGGGGCGCACGCGCCTGTCGGGACCTCACTGGTGCCTCGCCCGCGACCTGGGGCGGGGTTGAGGAATAGAATGGCGGCGTGCCCCTGGAAGCGTAGTTTAGTAGTTCATCAACACATTCCAGCAGTACTTCGCGGCCGTCCTCGTCCAGCCTGCATCGTAACAGCTCTCATGCCACGATGAGCGCAACCCTCGTATTTACCTGCTCCCGTCGGGTGTAGGGTGTTGTTGCCGCGGCGTGGTTCAAAGATTGCACCGCGAAGCGCGCGCGCCGCGACGCTGAGGCAGTAGTTGCAGGTCCATGCGATCCGCGGCAGGCGGCGCCAGGCGGTGCGGGGGCCGCCTAGAGTGCGGGGTTGAGGCCCCATGGGTGGACGGTGCCGCCCGCGTGGGCCAGGCCGCCCAACGGTCGGCACGAACCGAACAACGGAAGAAAAGATCCGGCGCACTACCTACCTAGCGCTCAAATGTTGGATCTTGGGTTCCGGCAAAACCCTTGTGGTTCAAACTCTGGGGGTGCTCATGAAGATCTCTCCTTCCGCCGTAGCCAATCCTAGGCCTACCTCGTTAGACCGAAGAACAAGGGACACAAGGTTTATACCGGTTCGGGCCACCGTTGTGGTGTAATACTCTAATCCAGTGTGGTGTGGTGGATTGCCTTGTAGGCTGAGGAAGAACTAGTACATGGAGCGAACAACCTCCTGAGGTGAGGTGTGCTTGCGCTCAGGTGAGCTTGTGAGTGTGTGGCCTTCTATCTGATCAACTCCAGACGAGATGATCTCAATGGTGGTGGCTAATTCTATTTATAGAGGCACGGGTCCTCTTCCCAGATATTGAGAAGGAAGGGATCCCACAACGGCCAAATTTGAAGGGGGGCAGCTAGTAACAAGCTCTCCTGACAAAAGGTGGTCTTCGCCTGCCAAAGGCTCTGGTGGTGACGCCGCCGTGGGCTCCGCATTGACCTCCACTCTGTCGTCCTGCTGGTCTTAGTCTTGTTGCACCGATATGGAAACCTTTGTCAGATGCCTCGAGATACCTCGCCTGCGCCTTCTCCTTTAGCACCAAAGAGGAAACTGGCACCATGCACCCGCTGGCGCCCGCCTGGCCTTGGTCGTCACTGCTCATGTCACGAGGGCCTCACGAGGTGCCCCTTGCCTTGATATCTCCGCTCCTCAGGAGCCAGCCTAGTGAGGCCGCCCCAGGGGAGGTCTTGCGTCATTCGCCTCGCGAGGGTCTTGAGTGGTTGCTGAAGAGGTTGGGTCGTACCAAGCCGCCTGATGAGCCACGCCATGGGCAGCAGGCAGGCAAGTCTGGGTACCCCCGTTCCCAGAACGCCGACAGCCGATTATGCCGATGTGAGCGTCTTCGCCTCAGAGCGGGAGGAAAATGGCGCTGAAGTGCCGCCTTCTTGGTTCGGGCTGGACCCAACCGAGGTGGAGGACTCGGCGGAGGACATCGCCTCCAGTGATGAGAGCGAGGAAGACGGCGGGGATGAGGAAGACAATGGCGAGGTCCAAGTCGGCGAGGCAACCAGCCAGACTCAACCCGAACCGGCTTCGGCCAGCGGATAGCCAAAGACTTCGTCAACTGCCGCCGCTAACCCAGCAGGAGGCCCCGCCAACCGGTACTGTCGCCACCGTCGACCAGTCGGAGCCACCTTCCGCACCTCTGGTGTAGCTGTCCTTAGTACCTTTTCTATCTTGTGCTCAAATGAACAATTAGTCCTTTGCAGGTCCACCCGCTGGGTGTGTTTCAAACTTTGTTGAATGCTAGCCTTCGGCCTTATGCTATGTAAATATTTGCTTCCGCATGCTCGTCCCTTTGCCGAGTTCTGACTCAAATTTGCCTTAGATCTATTCGGCCTTTCTTTTGCCACCTTCTCTTGGCCGCCTCCCTGCCAGCTGGACAGCCGCGTTGTGGTCTATGTCTGGGTCAAGGACTTGGTCGTTTAGAATAGGCTAGTTACTCTGTCCGCCTAGAGTATAGATCGTCGAGTGAGAAGCCGGCCGGCCGGCTGCTGGACAGCCGATCGGGTAGGGCGAGGAGCCAGCTTGGCCTCTATTGGCATTTCTTCCTTAGTCATTTTCCGTGTGGACAATGTTTCTTCCTTTAGCTCTTGCCAGCCGGATAGTCACGCTGCAATCTCTGGCTTGGGACGAAGAGAGGGCTTTGGTGTCGGCACACTACTTAGTCGACTTCGGGTGTTGCCAAAGTAGGTTGAGGTGGCAAGCCCCAGAGCTGGCTTATCGGACCCGGTCTGGGCGAAAGAATGAAAGAACAACTTCATAGGCGGAATTTATCATATAGATAAAAAGGTAGCCCTCGAGTGCACCTCAGGGGACCTATTCTCTTAGGTTAGTACAAAAGATAGCGTGATACATACACTGCATTCAGCTGTAGAACTTGCGGAGGAGATTTGCATTCCATGGTCGCTCCTTCTCCTTGCCCGAATCATCTCTCTTGCGTGCCCTGGGCTTCTATGCATCGATGAGGTAGTAGGAGTCATTGCCCAGGGCCTTGCTGATGATGAAAGGCCCTTCCGAGGGGGCCGAGACCTTCTGCTAGCCGACTATTCACTGGATCAGCCGGAGCACAGGATCTCCCTCTTGGAAGGCACGCGGCTTCACCTTCTTGTTGTGGTAGCGGCGCAGCCTCTGCTGTAGATGGTGGACCGGCTGGAGGCTAGCAGCCGGGCATCTTCCAGTAGATCAACGCCGTCTTCTCGTTCTTCCTTTGCTTTTGCCTCGGCGTACTTGGTGACGTGAGGTGAGTTGAACTCAATGTCAGTTGGGATGACAGGCTCGACCCCGTACAGGAGGAAGAAGGGTGTGACGTCGGTTCCTTTATTTGGCGTGGTCTGAAGACTCCAAAGGACGGCCGATAGCTCTTCGATCCAGCAGCCGGCCAAGCGCTCCAGAGGCTCGATTGTCGGTGTCCTGGGAACGGGGGTACCCAGACTTGCCTGCATGTGGCCCGTAACGTGGGTCCATCAGCGGCCTGGTGCGGCCCAGCTTCAGCAACTACTTCTCAAGACCCTCGTGAGGGGCCATGCCTTGCGAGGCGGGGGACAGCAAGACCTCCTCGGGGGCAGTCTCTCTAGGCCGGCTCTCGAGGAGCGGAGATATCTTAGCAAGGAGCACCTCGCGAGGTTCACATGGCATGAGCCATGACGACCAAGGCCAGGCGGGCGCCAGCGGGCGCAATGTGCCAGTTTCCTCTTTGGTGGTAACAGGGCAGGCGCAGGCGCGGAGTCCTGAGGGATCAGTCAAAGGTTTCCATATCGGTGGAACAAGACCAAGGACTATCAAGGCTGCAGAATGGAGGTCATCGTGGAGCCCGGTGCGGCGTCACCACCACAGCATTTGGCAGGCGAAGACTACTTTTGTCAGGATAACTTGTACTAGTTGTTGCCCTTCAAATTTGGTCGTTGTGGGAACCCTTCCCACCGATATTTGGGAAGAGGACTAAGGACACTATAAATAGGACCTAGCCACCACCATAGAGGGAATCTCATCTTGGTCTGAGAGAGAGCTCACCTAGTAGAAGAGACACCACAATCTTGTCCGATCCCAAGAACACCTCTCCTCCGGAGGCTGTTCATCCCTTGTAATTGTTCATCCTCAGCCATACGAGGCAATCCACAACACACACTGGAATAGGGTATTACAACTCAAGGTGGCCCGACCCAGTATAAACCTATGTGTCCCTTTTCTTTGAGTTCGTTGAGCTAGGCCGTGGAATCGTAGGGTGAACGCGCTGGGGAGGGATTGTTCTTCGTGTGCACCCAGAGTTCAAACCTCTCAAGGATTTACGGAACCCGAAATCTGACATTTGGCGTGCCAGGTAGGTGTGTGCCGAAGTCTCTCTTCTGTCGATCGGCGTGTCACCAATCCATCGCTTCCATGGCTGACACTCGCCGAGCTCGTGCTAAGCGACTGGCCGCCCTCGCCGCCCGCGTCGCCTAGACAGCTCCTGCTGGCGGACCTCCTCCCCGTTCTCCATTGCCCGCCGCCAACGCCGCCATCGGCCTGGCGCGGCACGAGCAACAAGCATCGTTGATGCATCCCTCGGTGTGGAGGGATGTACACACCGCAACCCCATCGCTGACCCCCGCTGGCTCGACGTCCCACTGCTGTCGTGGACACGCGGACGCGCAGGCTGCACTGGTCATCGCGTGCGAGCTCCTGCGCTACCGCCTCGTCGATGACCTCTATGAGGAATGGCTCGACCACATCGCCGGGCTCGTCAGTGCCGCTAGGGGCTCTCATGCCCCGTCTCTCTTGCTACCTCGCCCGCCTCCCCATGCGGGCGACGTGGCCCATGAAGCACCTCCACCACCTCGCCATCAAGGCGTCGTCCACGATCCAAGGCACGTGGTCTCACGGTGCCGAGCGCCCGCGCATGAAGAAGGAAGCTACCCTGAGATCCAGCAGCCCCAAGGAGGAGCGCCAGTGCTCCCTCCCCCGTCGCGTCGAGACCATGCGCCCCCTGGAATGGTCGCGTGCGGGAACCAAGACCAAGCTCCTCCTCTGCGACAAGCTCTGGTGTCAATAGCAGGCTGCAAGGTCTTCGGCCCCGATCTGCGCAACGTCAATTGGCCTGGGAAGTTCAAGCCCGATCTGCCTCCACGCTACGACGACACCCCCAACCCTGCTGAGTTCCTGCAGCTCTACGAGCTGAGCTTTGAGGCATCCAACGGCGACGAGAAGATCATGGCGAACTGGTTCCACATGGCTCTCAAGGACGGCGCGTGCTCGTGGCTCCTAAACCTGCCTGTGGGATCGATCTCCTCCTGGGGTGAGATGCGCGAGCGTTTCATCGCCAATTTCCAAGGCACCCGCGACCGCCCCCTGGCCACAGGTGATCTGTGGAGCATCAAGCACACAACCAGGATAAACCCTGCAAAAGTTCATCCAGCGCTTCAAAAGCGTCCGTGTCAAGATCCCCAAGGTCACGGACAAGGCCATCGTCACAGCATTCTCCGACGGCGTCCGCGAGATCAAGATAAAGGAGGAGCTGGCCATCCACGAAGATCTGTGCACGACCCTAGAGTTGTTCAACCTCGCGACCAGAGCTGACGAGGGGCACCTTTCCCTTGTGAAGCTCCCCACCGCTGACCCTGAAGACAAGAAGGTCAAAGCCAAGGACGTGAAGCACAAAGGGGTGGCCGTGCTCACGGTCGAACCAGAGATGAAGCATGGTCGCGACCACCCGGAGTCATCGAAGAGCAGCCGTCCGTTCTACGCCTTCCACAATGTGCAGAGCCACAACACCAACGACTGCCAAGAGATCAGGGCCATCCGCAACGGGCACATCAGCAGACGCCCCAAGCGCAGTGACCGGGGCTATGGTCTAGAGGAAGCCGGACCGGGGGGGGCACTGGGATGACCGCGTCACCTGTCAGGAGTGGCGTGATCAGCCTCATGAGGACCGCTAGCACGATCAGCCACGTGAGGGTGCCTGGAGGGAACAGCCTCGTGAGGGTGCCTGGAGGGACCTGCCTCGCGAGGGTGCCTGGAGGGACCAGCCTCATGAGGATCGTCCTCATGGCAAGGCCGGCCTCCCTCCGTTGCCCCCACCAAGGAGGAACGACAACCAAGACAAGGGGGCTGGGGGCTTCCAGGAGCCTCACGCCATCGCTTGCATCTTGGGCGGTGCGCAGGCTCCAGCCTCTCAGCGCCTCTTCTGGCGGTTCACCTCAGAAGTAAGCGCAACTCTTCCCAGGATAGAAGCCACATGGACGCTCAAGTGGTCCAAGTGCGCCATCACCTTCTGCTCGGCTGACCAGCTTAAGTGCACGGCAATCGCTGGCGCTTTCCCAATGCTCTGCTCACCCGTCTTCAGCAATGTCCAAGTCACCAAGACCCTCATCTTTGGTGGTGCAAGGCTCAATGTTCTCTCTGTCGACACGTTTGACCGTCTCCAAGTACCTTATGACCAGCTGCAACCCACCAGGCCTTTCTCAGGAGTGACTGACGGCTCCACCACCCCATTCGGAAAGATCCGGCTCCCCGTTACCTTCGGCACCCGCGACAACTACCATACCAAGCTCATCGACTTCAACGTCGCTCGCAAATGCCTCCTGTACAACGCCATCCTTGGGTATCCAGCCCTAGCCAAGTTCATGGTCGTGACCCACCATGGCCACAACGTTCTCAGGATGCCAGGAAGCCGGGACATCATCACCGTCCCTTGCGAACAAAAGGATGCAGTGTGCTCCCTCGAGTGCGCTTACTAGGCTGCGGCAGTCGAAGACCCCGACAACAAAGACACTATCTACCCCCTGAAGCCATCCTGAAAAAGAAGAAGCAGGTGCTCGCCCTGGAGCCTCATGAAGGTGCAGCACCCCGGCGGCCGTGCCTCAGGATCCGCGCCCATGGACGGGGCGCCTTCCTCCCTCGCATAGGAAGGCACGCCCGGCGCCCCCTCAGGCTGGGCTCGGGGGCTCTCCTCTGGAGGGCCTCTGACCGAGCCATTGTCTCGAGGGAGGCGCTCGAGCACCATGTGGAGTTGTGCTTCACCGCATGCTTCCCTCCGGAGGACACAAGGCGAGAGGAACCAAGCGCTCAGGATGTCCTCAACCAGACCATCGAAGACTTGTAGGTGCCAAGGGCAATGCGGGGCAAGCGCCGCCCGGCACCCAGAGTGCAGCTGTCGTCCCAGTCTCGGGCGACGGGCTGCGCGTCTGCGTCAACATCCCAGGATTCAATAGGATCGCGTCTCAGGAGCTCTACTGGCCATCTCAGGTGGGCCGGTGCGAGGGTCCTCCTCACAGCTATGTTCGCATGCCTTGGGCTTGCCGAATCAGGCGGCCCAGCACCAGCGCCACATGCATGAAGTCATGCCGGCTCACGAGGCCAGGCATCTGGAGATCTTGGCGGAAATGGAATCGGTTCGTCTCGAGCCATCGGGATCTCGGGAGCCTCGAGAGGCCCCGGAGTCTGGCGGCTCGTGAGGAGCGAAATCTACAGCAAGTGTCTTCAGCCATATCGGCACCACTCCAGCATCGATGCTAGGTGACATTGTTTCAGTTTGTTCAGTTGGGGGCGCCCCTCAGCCTCCATCATGCCCAAGTCGCACGGGCCTGCCTCTGCGACGTGTATCCATTCTGCAGCCATAGCTTTCTCTTTTGGGGGTGCCCCTCGGGCTGCATCATCCCCAAGCCGCATGGGTCCGTCCCTGCGGCATGTATCGCACCAGCATTACCTAAGCCATTTCACCCCTTTTTTCATGAGTCTACTTTGTGCTTATACCTTCCCGACACCAGATACTTCGAATATCGCACACCTCGGCGCCCCTCCAATACGGGCGCTGAGTGTCATTTGCTTTTCTCCAGGATCGATCACATGATAAGTCTGGCCATGGCGTCTATGCTCGGGTCCGTCCCTGCAGCGTTGATAAATCCAATGACTAAGCTCTGTATGACGGGCCGGCCACATTTATGTCACCTCCTGGGGCCGTTGGTGTCTAGCCTTCTCATGTGATTGCCTCAGGAAATTCATTCGGTGTAGGTTGCCTAACCATCTCGCAGGACCTCCCGCAGCTACCAAGAATCAAGACCAGGTGCAACCCGCCTTGAGGTAGGGCCTCGTGAGTGCCGCGCTGGCACACGAGTGCCCAGAAACACCTCGTCGGCCCTGCCGTGCAAGCTACATGTCAGGGCGGGGTTGAACATGCCCCGAGGGCTCCACTCAATGGGAGCCCTTACCCACACACCACTGAAAGCACCATGCTCCGCGCTGGCAGTCGACACGGTCGAGGAGGGGCTATGCCCATGCAAGTATGGAAGCGCCATGCTCCGCGTTGGTGATAAACAACCGAGGGCGGCCCCTTGGCCGCATCAACCTCAGGGAGCCGGTAGGCTCGATGCCAGGCCTCATTGCAACACCTCCCCTTGGGAAAGCCGTGTAACAGGGGCTGAGCACGGGGGCTGCGCGGGGGTCACGCCTAGCGTACGCTCGACCAAACAGGTATGAAGGTTTGTTCGTATGTCAAGGGGGACCCCTGAGCATCGCGCCTCAAGGGCCTAACTGGTCACATAGCCCCTCACTCCCCAGCCTCATCCTGGCGATCCGGACGAACCAGCGGCAGTCGAGGTACGCGTGTGGTCGGGCTCTGCCGACGCGGAACAACGATGCCTATCCAAGGGTCCGTTTGCATGTCAAGGAGGACTACTGAGCATCGCGTCTCAGGAGCCTAACTGGCCACATAGCCCCTCACTCCCTGGTATCGTCCTGGCGATCCGGACAAGCCAGCGGCGACTGAGGTATGCACGGGGTCGGGCTCTGCCGACGTAGAACACTAAGGCCTAGTTTCGTGTCCCCTTCCCGAGGCATGTTCGTATCTCAAGGGGGACCCCTGAGCATCGCGTCTCAGGGGCCTAACTGTCCACATAGCCCCTCACTCCCTAGTCTCATCCTGGCGATCCGGACGAGCCAGTGGCGGCTGAGGTATGCGCGGGGTCGGGCTCTGCCGATGCAGAATGCTAGGGCAGGCGGGAAGATGGTCGCGAAATCCTAGCAATTATTACAAAACACATTGTTCTTCAAACACCTAGCATGAGTTTAAATGCCTCCCCGAGGCACAATGTTTGTTGCAAAAAGTAAAAGCAGAGGAAAGCGATACCGGCGGGACTCATCTTCAGCCTTGGGTACCATCGGCTGCTACCGCGGGAGGGGTGCCATCACCAGTAGGAGGCGTAGGGTCGACAGCAAGGAACTTCTCTAGCAGGGCGTCCACCAGGTCCTTCACGGCTTCGGTGGCGGACGCGCAACTCTCTTCATCCACAAGCTCGAGCAGGGCCCCGAGGTCGGTGCTCGGGTCGCGCAGGTGGAGGTGGTTGAAGACGCGCGTCAAGGCTGAAGCAGAGAGTGAATGGGCCTCCCCTTCAACCATTTGGCCGATCCCGTTGATGACTCGCTCAAGCACCTTGATGAGTTGGGGCAGCAGCTCGGTGGGCCTTCCTCAGCATTCACCAGCCGCTCCTCCAGGTCCTTCCCGTAAAGCTCCCACAGGGCCTTGCGGGACTTCAGCTCGAGGGACTCGAAGACCGCGCGGTCTCCGTCCAGAACCTTCGCCTTGGCGTCTAGCTGAGCCGTCTTCACCTCTACCTCCCCCTTCAGCTTCTCCAGGCGGCCGCGCTCCGTGGCCTGCCCCCGTGCCAGCTGCTCCAGCTCAGTGTCACGGCCGGTGACCGCCTCCTCCCGGGCCTTCAGCTCCTCCTCCCGCACCTTGAGCCGGCGGGCCTCAGCGGCTTGCTAGTCGTGGAGGGTCTTCAGCTCAGCCTCCACCTTCTGGCAATGTTCCTTCACAGCATGCGCGTTCTTCATCGCCGCATCACGCTCTGCCGCGGTTATGCCTGCAGCCCGCTCACCATCCTCAGAGGCTTTGGTGGCCTGGCTCTAGGCCGCACGAACTGTTGCATCAGACCGCAACCACCTCGAGATTAGCTCCAAGCTCCCTGGACGTTTGGTGAAGCAGGAAGGTGACGGCCTGCCAGCTCGGCGGAAGGAGGAGGAGGTGGCGCTGGCACCAAGGCTTGCAAGCAAACCACATCAGATGGTACAGGGGGCTCCTGAGCCCTCGGAGCTCCGAAGGATGAGCCGGGGGCTGGCGCCTCCGGAGTCGGCCTGGCCACGAGGGCCACCTTCTCCCGACAAGTCTCGAGACCTTGCAGGAGGATCCGGCGGATGAAGCAGGGACGCTGCCCCCCCCCCCCGCCCCAGGGGCAGCGCGACCACAACAGGCGATTGAGCCGTAGGGGTCACTACCGAATCCCTCCTCTTCTTCGATGCCGAAGCTGGCCTAGCAGCGCGGAAGAGAAACATCATGAAGCAGCAATGAATGCAAGGACAAGGGTTATGGTGAAGTGCTTACTGGTCCATGGCAGCATAACCCATCGCCCTCTTTTGAAGCACGAGACTGGAGAGCCTGGGCCCATGCACTTGCTCCCCGGGAGTAGGTGGGGGCGCGGCGGCCGGAGTCATAGTAGAGGTACCACCTTGAAGAATCAGCAACGATCGCGCCTTCTTCAGAACCCCAGCCTGTGGCTTCCTTGGGGGTGCCGTTTGACCTTGTGGTAACCCCAGAGGAATGCGGCGACCCCCCAGCTGATCGCGTGCCGCCGTTGTCATCGTCGGGAAGAACGCGGAGGAGCTCAGACTAGCATGGGGGGGAGTCTCCCCCGCGCCTTCCTGGTCGCCTCGGAGTCCGTCTTCCCCTCCCCCTGCATGGACTCGCTGGAAGACGGCGCCACAGAGGATCCAGTAGGCATCGGCAGCACGAGCCCGCGCTCGTCGAAGGCGGGCATGGCGGAAGCGATCTGTGCCCTATCAAGGCGGCGGTACAGAGGGAGATGGGAGTCAGGAGGATACACCTGGTCCTCTGACACCAGGAGAAGGACGACCTTGCTCAGCTCTCCGTCGGGCAAGGCATCTAGGCGAAAGCGGAGGTCATCACCCTCTTCCATGAACCTCCACAAGGGGACCGATTGCGCGTGGAGTGGAGCCAGGCGTTGCATCGGGAACTCCTTGATAATCATGGGCCCCGTCAGCTTCTCCGCCTTCGGGTCGTCAGGCTTCAGGTCAGCCATCATCCTTGCTAACACCTGCTCAGCCCGAGGGTCGCTGAGCTTCGCGATGTTCCACCCGTCGTGGGACGCCGGCACCTCCGTCGGTGGCACCAGCAGCAGGTGGGCGACCTTCGCGTCCATGAGGACCCACTTCTTCCTGAAGCCCTCCACCTTCTTCCTGGCTCTCGAGATCGCGTTGGCCCCATTAGCCGCAATGAAGTTAGCACACCCCGAGCACTGGCCATCCTTTATCTGGAGGTAGAAGAAGTGGTGAATCAATGCCACGGACGGCATCACCCCTAGGAATGCTTCATAGTAGAAGGCGAAGATGGACAGAAGAAGGACGGAGTTGGGATGAAGATGAAGATCATGAAGATTGTAATGGCGGAGGACGGCGAAGAAGTCAAAGAAGGGGGAAACAAGCCCCGCGAGGATGATGTGCATGAATAAAGGGTAAAAGGTGCTGCCTGGGGGCTCCGACACGGCGGAGCCCACCCGGAGCTCAGGCTCCTTCCCCTCATCACCGCCACCTGCTGCCACCAGGTTATATAGAAAAAATGATATAAAATGAATGTAAAATGATTATAAAACATCCAAGAATGATAATATAACAGCATGGAATACTCAAAAATTGTAGATACGTTGGAGACATATCAAGAGGTTGTATACTTGTTGCATCGCTTTTTTACTCTACATGTTATATATGTATTGTCCACTAAGCACACGTAGTAACGTGAAATACGATTAGTTTCTCCTATATAACAATCAGTGAGGTACTAGGCAACCTAACTATCCGTGGTGGACTCTCTTGAAAGCCATCATTATTTTTGTGCGTTTGAGTTGTGCATTTCTAGATGGGCCTGGGAGTTGAGCTAGTAGGGCAGTGGCCTGGGTCCAAAGTAGTAGAAGTAGCACAAAAATATTGTTCGAGTATAGGCTTTTCCCTGTTCAAGCCTGCTTACTAGAATTGCCAGTGCTTGAAAGAAAAAATGAAGGAAAAACATAGGAATTGGAAAGTTTCCTATGGTACTCTATTCATGCATTTGGTTCAAAGGAATGGAGCAAACGAAAATTGTAGGATTTATTCCTTTAGTGTCTCCTTGATAGAAAAAACGTAGGAATTTTAATATCGACTTGGCCTCCTTTTCAAATTCATATTCATGAAGCACAAGACTATGAGATAGTATCATAATAGCATTATAACTGTACATTTTCTTGTGGTTTGACTTAATTTCACCATGCTTCTTTGCATTCCTGTGATCTTCCAATTCTTGTGAACCAAACACCCAAATTGACAAAAATCTTGTGTTTTTAAATTCTCTGTTTTTGCACGTGCATTCATATCATATTCATGTGTATTTCCTATCCCTGCATTGTTAGAATCTCCAATTCAAACAAGCCCTTATAGAATTACTTCTGTTACAGATATGTGTCAAAGAAAACCTTGTGTGGTTTGTTCCGCTCCTGCTACGCTGTGGTCCACCCCAGCTCAGCTGCTCCAACGACGGAAGGGTTCACCACAATAGGGATCCACCCTCCAGACTATCTTTCGCCGCCTCAGATCTTCTTCCCTACCATCGGCAGCCGCAGCAACTGCATTAGCATGATCAACTGAGCAGAGGACCTTGAGGACTACATGAGTCCGCAAGATAGGTCGCACTCTTTCATGTCTTCTTACGTTATGCATCGCTTAACATGATGACTTGCTACTTTATCGTCCTGTTCACCGATTAGACTCCGAGTCAGGTCCAAACTAATGCTCAAACTTGAGTTTTTAAATGGTTGTGGGGTACATATTGGGGCAACAATCAATACTATTTGTCTACTATCTGAATAATCTCAGGTGTCTACTGTGAGTTTCATGTTGGGTGGAAACAAACATTATAGGAGCCATTATCTGTATTTTTTAACCGAAGCTATTATCTGCCTGCTATCATTGGTTTTGGGTCTATCCACAATATGCACTCCTTACATAATCTCACTATGTTTTATTCCTATGCATGTCAGTTATTGTACACAATTGTACTGAACATGTGGAGAAAAAGAGACAAGCCTTGTGTGGCAATAAAATTTCATGCAAACGTCGCTCCATGGTGGGTGCAAAAGCAACCCCCTCCTCCCATTCTAGACTATAATCAAGAGGAAGATAACTATTCATAGGGGGATCCAGAGGGAGCATACCACTCCTATTTAACCCCTCAGGTCCTTTGATTTAACTTGGCATGCTGATGTTGGTCATATCATGCATATGGTGACTTGCATTGCTTACTTTAGACATAAAATATGTCATCAGCTTAGTTTAGACATGTATTGTGTGAATGCCATTTGTTTAGTTTCTATATCATATATGTGAATCATGCAATGCCATCTTGTTTAGCCATGCATCATATATGTGAATTTTGCAATGCCATCCTAGTTAGCTAGTCATTTTATATGTGAATTATATCATGCCATCATTTTTTATTACGTAATAAATTGACAACAATGTTATATATTCAATTACTCTGCCCGTGCATAAGCCCTTCGACATGGTCATGGAAAAATCTGGAGTGAAAACAAGGTCTTTAGAGCAGGCAATGCTATATGATGAGGCGCATGTCTTGCTAGTTACAGATAGCTCCTCAAAGGAGGATTCAGAGATAGATGACCAGTCCAATTCTCCTCCCCCCCCCCCGAGGTTCATGCTCTAACTTGGCAGGGTTATATTGCTCATATTGTGCATATGGTGTCTTGCATTGCCATGTTATTTGCTTAGTTCAGACATGCTTTGTGTGAATGCCACATGTTTAGTGTCGAGTTACCATATATCTGAATTATACAATACCATCTTGTTGCAAGACATTATATATGTGAATTATGCAATGCTATCTTGTCCCAAGGCATTATATATGTGAATTATGCAATCCATGTTGTTTAGTCAAGCATCATATATGTGAATTATATCATGCCATCCTTTTTTTGCATTACGTATTCTATTTGCAAACAATGTTTGTATATTCAACTACTCTTCCTATGCATCAACCATTTGAATTGGTGATGCAAAAATCTGGAGTGAAAACAAGGTCCTTCGAGCAGACATGCTACCTACTAAAGCAGATATCTTGATGGTTACAGATAGCTCCTCAGAGGGGGATTCAGAGACAGATAACCGGTCCTACTTCCCCCCTCGGGTGTATGCTCAAACTTGGCAGGGTTATATTACTCATATCATGCATATGTTGTCTTGCAATGCTTAGTTTTTACATCATATACACAATATTGAATGCCATCTGTTTAGTTGACACATCATATATGCAATTGCCCTCTGCTCGCTTGCTTAGTATATACATCATATATTTGAATTATATCATGCAATGATGTTTACATAGACATCATGTATCTGAATTATGGCATGCCAACCCATTTTCTACAGAAATAATATAGTTATATCATCTCATCCTATTTACATAGTGATCATACTTAGAATTATGTCATTCTACCCGTGAATTATATCATGCCATCATGTTTCCATCCATGTATGAGAATTATGGCATGCCAACCACATTAATAGACACATTGTATAGTTATATCATGTCATCCTTTTACATAGTCATCATTTTTTGGGACTAAACATAGTCATCATTTTTTGAAGTATGTCATTATATCATGTTCAGTTAGCCATCATATATGTGAATTTGTGTCATGCTATCATGTTTAATTAGCTATCATATATGTGAAACTGTGTCATGTTATACTGTTTAGTTAGACAACATAAATGTGAATTATTTCATGCCCTGTTTTCTTCCCCACTATCCATTGCACATGTCTATCATACAATATCTGTAAATTCAATTACTTTTCTTGTTTATTAGCCATTTGAATTGGACAGGGTGATGGCAGTATCTATGGGAGTAAAAACATGGTCTTCAGAAAAGATCGTGCTACCCGTCGATGCAGATAGAACCACGGTTGTACTTTCCCAAGAACCAGCCCAACACACATAACCCAACCTCACGCAGATTGTACCCCTACCCAGTTGGACAGAGAACCAGCTACACCCCTTCCAACCCCAACCCTAGTAGACAATAACCCAATTCCAGTTGACACAACATCGTCTCAATCACAGAGCACCGAAACACGAGCAGTTCGTAAGGAAAGTGTAGTGCCCAAAGCATGAGGACCACCACTCCGAACCCCAAGTCAATGCTTAAAGTAGAAGAAGAATAGTTCTCGGGTCAGGTTCCGTAGCTATGGTTCATACTCCTTTGCTCTAGCATCACTGTATTTATTCATACCAACTAATTTCAAATTTGAAGGATGCAATTGAAACTCCAGTGGTGCAAAAGGTATGTTATAAAATTGTTTCTGTAACTGGCTTGCTATTGTAACTTGCTATATGTTGATTTCAATTTCAATTAAATAAACAGTTATGTTCTCATGGCATGCACATTACAAGTGTTAGTGTTGTGTAGTTTCCCACACTTATATTTTGTCTATGCTGCTTTGTCTTAAACATATATGATTTGAACTGTCTCTATCTTAATTTGGTAACATAAACTAGAATGATATAGACCATACAGTGACCATACTACATAGATATATGTTTGTTTCATGCTATTATCTTGTCCACCTTACAAGTGAACTGGTTTACCAAAATGAGTTTCATATACAACATGGTAAACCTGTGACGTGTCTGCTTGTTCCTCTTGTAGAATGCCAACAGAATATTGGAGAAGAGCACCCCATTATGCAATGGTAGATAAAGTAATGCAAATAAGGTTCAAGATAGTGAGACAACCTTGTTAGTCTCCAAGAAAGTTCATACAAACTATCTAGTAGACAGTCAGACAACCCCAAAGTCGTGCCTTGATGTAGTGTTTGAGTAACTGGCCACTACATCTAGCTCAAGCTCATCGTACTCGCTGCCTGAATTAGTTCAGCTTCTTAAGTCTCAACTTCAAGTTGAAAGACATCAATCGTATGTGCTGCGACAGGAAGCCGAAGGACTGAGGATGTCCCTGCAGAATTCAGATGCATATTTTCTCGTGCAACAACATGAAGGAAATATGCCCTAGAGGCAATAATAAAGTTGTTATTTATATTTCCTTATATCTCATGATAAATGTCTTTTATTCATGCTAGAATTGTATTAACCGGAAACTTGATACATGTGTGAATACATAGACAAAACATAGTGTCCCTAGTATGCCTCTACTAGACTAGCTCGTTAATCAAAGATGGTTATGTTTCCTAACCATAGACATGTCTCCTCATTTTATCAACGAGTTCACATCATTATGAGAATGATGTGATGGACAAGATCCATCCATTATCTTAGCGCTATGATCGTTTAGTTTTACTGCTATTGCTTTCTTCATGACTTACACATGTTCCTATGACTATGAGAATATGCAACTCCCTAATACCGAAGGAACACCTTGTGCGCTATCAAACGTCACAACATAACTGGGTGATTATAAAGATGCTCTACAGATGACTCCAAAGTGTTTGTGGTGTTTGCATAGATCGAGAATAGGTTTTGTCACTCCGAGTGTCGGAGAGGTATCTCTGGGCCCTCTCAGTAACACACATCGTAATAAGCCTTGCAAGCAAACGACTAATGAGTTATTCATGAGATGATTTATTATAGAACGAGTAAAGAGACTTTCCGGTGACGACATTGAACTAGGTATGATGATACCGACAATTTAATCTCGGGCAAGTAACATACCGATGACAAAGGGAACAACGTATGTTGTTATGCGGTTGGACCGATAAAGATATTCATAGAATATGTAGGAACCAATATGAACATCTAGGTTCCACTATTAGTTATTGACCGGAGATGAGTCTTAGTTATGTCTACATAGTTCTCGAACCCGTAGGGTCCGCACGCTTAACGTTCGATGACGATCGGTATTACGAGTTTATGTGTTTTGATGTACAAAGGTTGTTAGGAGTCCCGGATGTGATCACAGACATGACGAGGAGTCTCGAAATGGTCAAGACATAAAGATTGATATATTGGAAGGTTATATTAGGACACCGGAAGAGTGGGGGTCACCGAATAAATACCGGAGTACCGGGAGGCTACCGAAACCCCGTGGGGAGTAAATGGGCCTTATTGGGCTATAGGGGACAGAGAGAGGGGATGCATAGGTCAGGCCACGTGCCCCCCATGGCCTGGTCCAAATTGGACTAGGGGGAGGGGCGGTGCCCCCTCCTTCCTCTCTTCTCTCCCTCCCCTTCCTTTTTCTCCTACTCCTACTAGGAAAGGTGGAATCCTACTCCTAGTGGGAATAGGACTCCACCCTTGGGCGCGCCATAGGAAGGCCGGCCCTCTCCTACTCTCCTCCTTTATATACGTGGCCGGAGGCACCCCATAGACACACAAGTTGATTTCTTAGCCGTGTGCGATGCCTCCCTCCACAGTTACACACCTTGGCCATATCGTCGCAGTGCTTAGGCAAAGCCCTATGCCGGTAACATCATCATCACTGTCAACATGCCGTCGTGCTGATGGAACTCTCCCTCGACCTCATCTGGATCAAGAGTTCGTGGGATGGCATCGAGCTGAACGTGTGCTGAACGCGGAGGTGCCGTACATTCGGTGCTTGGATCGGTTGTATCGCGAAGATGTTCGACTACATCAACCACGTTACTAAATGCTTCCGCTTTCGGTCTACAAGGGTACGTGGACACACTCTCCCCGCTTCTCCTAGATAGATCTTGCATGATCGTAGGAATTATTTTAAATACTACGTTCCCCAACAGGGGCATCAAGAGCCAGGTCTATGCGTAGATGATATGCACGAGTAGAACACAATGAGTTGTGGGCGACAATACTCATACTGCTTACCAGCATGTCATACTTTGATTCGGCGGTATTGTGAGATGAAGCGGCATGGACCGACATTAGGCGTATGCTTACGTGCGACTAGTTTCACCATTACGAGCACTCGTTGCTTAAAGGTGATTGGTGGGTGTCTGTCTCTCTCACTTTAGTTGAATCGAGTGTGACTACGCCCGGTCCTTTTGAAGGTTAAAACAACACACTTCTTGAAAAATCGTTGTGGTTTTTCATGCGTATGTAAGAACGGTTCTTGCTAAGCCCGTAGCAGCCACGTAAAACTTGCAACAACAAAGTAGAGGACATCTAACTTGTTTCTACAGGGCATGTTGTGATGTGATATGGTCAAGACGTGATGAGTTATACGTTATTGTATGAGATGATCATGTTTTGTAAATTATCGGCAAACGGCAGGAGCCTTATGGTTGTATCTTTATTGTATGAATTGCGAAGGCCATGTAATTTATTTACTTTATCACTATGAGTTAGCGATAGTAGTAGTAAGAATAGTTGGCGAGATGGCCACGATGCTACGATGAAGATCATGGTGTCAAGCCGGTGACGATGGAGATCATGACAATGCTTTAGAGATGGAGATCAAAGGCACAAGATGATGATGGCCATATCATGTCACATATTTTGATTGCATGTGATGTTTACCTTATTATGCTTCTTATTTTGTTTAGTACGGTGGTAGCATTATAAGATGATCCCTTACAAAATTTCAAGGTACTAGTGTTCTCCGTGAGTATGCACCATTGCGAAAGTTCGTCGTGCCGATACACCACGTGATGATCGGGTGTGATAATCTCAACATTCAAATACAACAGGTGTAAGATAGTTTTGCACACGTAGAATACTCGCGTTAAACTTGACGTGCCTAGCATGTACAGACATGGCCGCGGAACACTGGAGGCCAAAAGGTCGAGCGTGAATCATATAGTAGATATGATCAACATACGATGTTCACCATTGAAAACTACTCCATCTCACGTGATGATCGGACATGGTTTAGTTGATTTGGGAGTTCTTTAGTAATATGATTAATTGAACTTTAATTTATCATGAACTTAGTCTTGATAGTTTATGCATATCTAGGTTGTTGTAGATTAATGGCCCGTGCTACCATTCCCTTGAATTTTAATGCGTTCCTAGAGAAAGCTAAGTTGAAAGATGATGGTAGCAACTACACAGACTGGGTCCGTAACTTGAGGATTATCCTCATTGCTGCACAGAAGAATTATGTCCTTGAAGCACCGCTAGGTGACAGGCCTGCTGCAGGAGTAACTCCGGACGTTATGAATGTCTGCCAAGCCATTCTGATGACTACTCAATAGTTCAGTGTGCCATGCTTTACGGCTTAGAATCGGGACTTCAAAGACGTTTTGAACGTCATGGAGCATATGAGATGTTCCAAGAATTGAAGTTAATATTTCAAGCAAATTCCCGAATTGAGAGATATGAAGTCTCCAATAAGTTCTATAGCTGCAAGATGGAGGAGAACAGTTCTATCAGTGAATACTTACTTAGAATGTCTGGGTACTACAATCACATGACTCAACTTGGATGCACAGTTGATGAAGATAGTGTTATTGAGAGAGTTCTTCAATCACTGCCACCAAGCTATAAAGGCTTTGTGATGAACTATAATATGCAAGGGATGTAGAAGACAATACCCGAGCTCTTCGCTATGCTCAAAGCTGTGAAGATAGAAATCAAAAAGGAGCATCAAGTCTTGATGGTTAACAAGACCACTAGTTTCAAGAAAAAGGGCAAGGGAAAGAAAGGGAACTTGAAGAAGAATAGCAAGACAGTTGCTACTGCTGCAAAGAAACCCAAGTCTGGAGCCAAGCCTCAAACTGAGTGCTTCTACTGCAAAGGGACTGGACACTGGAAGTGGAACCGCCCCAAGTATTTGACAGATAAGAAGGATGGCAAAGTGAACAAAGGTATATTTGATATACATGTTATTGATGTGTACCTTACTAATGCTTGTAGTAGCACCTGGGTATTTGATACTGGTTCTGTAATGCCCCGGATACACCTGTCGGTGGTCGTTACTCCTGGCGGGATCTAGACTGGCCTCACATATCAATACTAGTCTTTTCTGCGCACTTTGTCCTCACTCGTGCGGACCCGGGAGCAACTTCCCGGTCGGTCACCCATCCTTAAACTACTCCAAGCTGAGCACGCTTAACTTTGGAGTTCTATCCAAGTGGGCTCCCAGAAAAGAAGGAATTCCTTATTGATTTGAGTAGTCTATCATCCCTAATAAGCCAGGCCATCACATACACCCTCACTCCGAGAAACCGACGTCCTCGTCGGGCCACAGGTGATGTCTACACACGCTTCTACTCTTGTAGACTATGTTGGGCCTCCAAGCGTAGAGGTTTGTAGGACAGCAGCAATTTCCCTCAAGTGGATGACCTAAGGTTTATCGAAGTCAGGGAAGTAGAGGTTGAAGATGGTCTCTCTCAAGCAACCCTGCAACTAAGATACAAGAAGTCTCTTGTGTCCCCAACACACCTAATACACTTGTCAGATGTATAGGTGCACTAGTTCGGCGAAGAGATGTTATATGGCAAGTGATATGGATGGCAAAACAAAGTAATATAAATCTATAATAAAAAGTGCAGCAAGCAAACAAGTGGTAAACGTGAGCACAAATGGTATTGCAATGGTGGAAACAAGGCCTAGGCTTCATACTTTCACTAGTGGCAACTCCCAACAACATTAACATAATCGAATCACATGATATTTCCCATAAAACATGCAAAGGGGACGCACTCGAAGGTCATTCCTTCGTGGTCAAGAGAGGACGAGAATTATGTAGGGCTACAAAAGCACACCTCAAAATTCGTAGTTCTCAATCTAAGGATTTCCCAATGTCACCGCGGCCATCCAAAGAGAGTCCCACAATCACCACAACATATCTAAAGGATAGTGAAAGACAAGCACCAAGAGACTCTCAATCTTCAATCAACACACAAAAAGGAAATCACTCATGAAATTATTCTTCTAATCCATGTCCAATAAACCGTTGTCACCTTGGTCTCGGGGATTATACTAGATAAAGACAAGTGGGTACATCAATCCAATACATAGAGGAAGGGGAAATATCATGGGATCACCCTAGATTAACATAGCCTATGATCACAACGAAGATCACATCATGGGGGAGAGAATTGACCACATAGCTACTGGTAAGAACCTCAGCCCCGAGGAGGAACTACTCCCGCATCATGGAGGGAGGAAGCAACGTCGATGGAGATGAATCCGGGGGCACTTCCCCGTCTCGGCAGGGTGCCGGCGCAGGAATTCTGGTCCCCCGAAGCTTGATGGCGATGGCGGCGGAGATCAGAATCGCGTCTTGAGAAAAGGGGTCTGGAATCAGGGTTTCCTCGACGGATCTTAAATATATGCCAAAGGGGGTCGCCAGAAGAGGTCAGGGGGGCCCAGGCGCCCCCCCGGCGCGGCCTAGGGGGGGGCGCCTGGGCAGGCCGCCTGGAGCCCCTGTGGGTCCCCTCCGGCCCTACTTTTGCCGCATGGAAGCTTCCGGAACATTTATTTTTTATATAATTTTTCTGGATTTTTTCTGGCAGTTCTCGTAATTTGAAAACCTGAAATGCAAAAACAGCCGAAAACAGAAACTGGCACTAGGGTGCACTGAGTTAATAGGTTAGTCCAAATATGATCAAAAGTGTATGGAAGTGTATAAATAACATAGCAATATCACCCAAAAGAGGCATGGAGCAAGCAGAAATTATAGATACGTTTTGGACGTATCAACATCCCCAAGCTTAATTCCTGCTCGTCCTCGAGTAGGTAAATGATAACAAGAATAATTTCTATGGTGACATGCTATTAACCATATAGGACTTTTTCATAGTCATATGACAAAAGCTTACTGAGACAATGAATCTATAGTAATTAAGTTGCCTCATGAGAAAATCACAAAGAACTGAAAGTTTTACAATATGATATTGAAACATCAAATAGATTTGTAATGAACATGATGTGCAAATATGATAAAGTGATATCTAGCTTGCCCCCTTTAGTGAAGCAAAACATAAATGCAGGGGCACCTCCAAGGTTTAAGTGATGACTAGATACAATGATTTCAAAATAAACGATATCACAATCAGGCAAAAGACAATGCTACTTTGGGACAATGCACATTACACTCAGAATGACAATCATGCTCTCAGTAGTTGGTGCTTTTAAAAGAAGGTGGAGACTCTCGAACCGTGGCTTTTGTCGGCAAGGTTGAAAACCCGCAGTCGGAAACAAAGATAAAACATGTACCAGAGCTCTTGGTTTTAAAACAGAGGTAATAATTTTTTTTAGATCATGCATGTTTCGTCAACGAATGCTAGCAGACAACTCAATCACTTCTTGAGATGGACAAGTTTCGAGGAACGACTCCCAAATGAGGACGATCACATCCTCTTAATCTCCTTTGTTTATCACTGCCAAAGTTTTCTGATTTCTCATGAACAAAGCATGAATGAGGGTTTGTTTGTTATATTATCTTTTTGAGCCGGGCGCACTCAATGCCAGTTCCTTCTCGTATTATGGGTTTGCACATTATACATGCAATCCCGGGGTGAAGCTTGTCCAACTTAAAAAGATCATGAATTAACTACTACTTCCTCATGAACTTAAAACAGAGGCACAAAATAGGAATGCTTTTTCTTTGAATAATTTCGAGATGGTACATGCAAGTCTCCGTTAGGAATGGCAGGTAAATACCATGTAGGAAGATATGGTGGACTCATATGGCATAACTGGATTAAAAGTATGTGGATGCACAAGCAGTCAGTCCGCTTAGTACAGGCGAAGGTTAGCAAAAGACGGGGAGCGACCAACTAAGAGAGCAATGACGGTCATAATCATGCAGAGCGACAAAGCAACATTGAATCAGGCATGGAAGTTATATCGCTACTCAGAAACAAAAGATCATCAAGGCTTGACAGACTTTCTTTACAGTCTTAAATATGCGTGAGCATACGCCAAGTCAATCAAAATAAATTCTTTGAAGGAAGATATTACTAAACCATACCACATCATAGGCAAACAAATCATGTTGGTACTCCAATAACACATTGGGAACCCCCCAGCTATTTGAGACTGACCATAAGAAAACATGAACTACTAAGCGCCATTATTGACGTAGCATCTTTATCATAGACATATCAACCAATGCAACGGAAGCAAACTCTCTTAATAAGATAAACATGATAACTAAAGAGAGTTCAAGCAACCAACTAAACAAAAGCTCTTTAAAAAGATAAGCATGAAAGTTAAGAGCTAAGCATGATAGTAGCTATTAAAAGACAAAGAACACACACACAGCAAAGATAGACATGCAAATTATATGTTATGTTCTAGGTAGAAGTGGAGCGTGTTTCTCTCCCACATAAAGAAAGCTGAGTTCCAACTCGTTATGAAAAGCTAAAGAAAACTAAAAGGAAAACTAAAACAAGACGCTCCAAGCATAGCACATAACACATGAAGTGATTAAAATATAGTGGAACGAAGGACGAACTGATAATGTTGATGGAGAAGGGGATGCACGGGGGCATCCCCAAGCTTAGACGCTTGAGTCTCCTGGAATATTTCTTGGGGGTTCATGGGGGCATCCCCAAGCTTGAGTGTTTGACACTCCTGAATCTTTTTATCATCTTCCCTCGCACACTTGAAAACTCCCTTCATACATAACTCATCATAATCTGATTAGAGAGGTTAGTACCCATAATAAAATAATTGTTCCTTGCTGGAAATAAAGATATTCTTGAAGTTCTACTGTTTCTCAAGATTGCCAAAAGGTTTTTGCAAAGAAAAAGCAAGCTCTAGGTTTGCAAAATGAAGGAAAGGCAAAACAGGACAGAATCTGTGAAAAACAGAACAGCAGGTAGTAAATGATTTGTTCGGGGCACTTCTGCAACTCTAATAAAAAAACTCAGAACAGACGCACGAAAGAAAATTATATAGAGCACGCTGTCGAAAAAATTCAGACCAAAAAGATGATCTGGTGATTTAATACAAATTTTTCTGTCCAAGGACAGAATCTGTTTCCTCGACAGCACGTCACAACTTTTGAACTTTCTTGCAGTCAGAGGCTACACTTGGCACAAAATTGAAAAATAAAGATACAATGATGTTGCTACAGTAGTAAAAAACATCAAGACCACTAAAACTGAAAGCAAAGATAACAAGGGTTGTCTCCCTAGAGCTCTTTCTTTATAGCCATAAAGATAGGCTTAAGACTTTAATGATGCTCTCGTAGGAATAAGAGCTGATGAACAAAAGAGAGCATCAAGAAGTAAATACCAAACACATTTAAGCCTAACATGCTTCCTATGCATAGGAATATTGCAATAGAATAATTCATTGAAGCACAAAGCAACTAGCATAGGAAGGCAAAACAAGCATAACTTCAAAATATTCACCATAAAGAGAGGAAACTTCTTATTATTAAGATATTTAGAACCAAGTCTCCCTCTCTCATTATAAATTTCAGTGGCATCATGGATGAACTCAACAATATAAGCATCACATAAAGCATTGTTACCATGATCCACATGCAAAAAGGTACTCTTACTCTCCACATAAGCATAATCTTTCTCATTGGTAATAGTGGGAGTAGGACTATCATAAACAACTTGAACACTATAGATTAATTGTGTATTAGGAGGGTGGTGTTCAACAAGGGAGTAATTCCCTCCATGATTATGACAAGTTTCATAAGGATAATTTCTCCTTATGTCATAGGTACCTTTATAATCACTATAGGTTGGAGTTATGACATCATCATAGTAGAGAAGAGCATTATCATTGCTAGCAACTATATTTGTAATCATGTTGTCTTTATTCGTACTAGCAAAACAATTATCAATTATCACATCACTAGTGGGTAAAGGATTTGCAATCCTATCATCCCCAAGCTTAGAGCTTCCCATTGTAATGCCCAGGATGGGACTATACCTCCTACGTGTCGAGGCACGACTTAAAGGTATAAGCCCATCCTAGAATGATCTCAAGTTTGGTATCTTTGCACAACTCATGTAAAAGAGGGATTAAATTGCAAAAGGAGATAGTTGGCTTACACTCGCCACTTCACACAATACATTACATAAGTAATCATCATTCAGAACATCACAACCCGACTACGGGTGAAGATCCAAAAGAAAGATACCAAAACAACACAAAGCCACAGGTCAGGATCGAATCCTAGTAGAAACCACTACTGAACATCGAAACGTCACAAGCAAACGGCCACACTCTTCAACGAGCTCCCAGTGAAGTACTGAACCAACTCCTGCTTCAAACTCGGCTGAACCTGCATCTGGTGTGGTGAAGTAACTGTGAGCCACAGAGGACTCAGCAATCCCGTTCCCGGGTAACAAGACTATTTTAGCCTTGGGAGAGGATAAGGCTAAAGAAAAGAACGAGAGGTGAAGGAACAACAAGAGTCTGCAGCAGCAACTAGCACTAACTTACGCAAAAGAGAGCGAGAAGAGAAGGCCTCGGTCGAGAGATGATCACGAAGTGATCCTAACTAAAACCGGTCAAACATAACCCCACCGTGTTCAACTCCCGAATCCCTATTCGGAAATTGACAGTCACGGTACACACGCTGGTAGTGTATTGAAACATTGTGTCAGGTTATCTACAACCGGATATTAACAAGCTCCCATCTGCCACATAACCGTGGGCACGGCTTTCGAAAGTTCAAACCCTGCAGGGGTGTTCCAACTTGACCCATTACAAGCCCACGATCCGCGGAGTCGCAACTCCATAGGTGGGAAGACCCGAGTATTCTCGGAATCCCGTGCTCAAGTTAAACCGAACTAAGGTAAGGCTAATCCAGCAAATCCTCCCGGCGTGTCGACACCCTGAGAGTAGCCACGCGTATCTAAGTCTCAGGACACGACCGGATGGGCGATGCTACAGGTTATACCAGATACCTCGGGTTTCCCCAAGGCGGCCCTGCAGGACCCCCGTTTGGGACCAACACCATCAGCACTGGCCCCTCCTGCTATGTAGAATTAAGAATCCTCGGGGACGCGACCCCCTATGCAAATTTAATTAATTAATTAAGTTGTTATGATGAGGCAAATAGTACCAATGTTGGGATTTGCTGGAAAAGACTTAGCACTTAGCGGTTTATCAAGGGGGTCCCATACACCCCAACCGTGTTAGGAACGCATAATCAAGGAACATAACACCGGTTTATATGGTTCCTAACGGCATGAGTGGAACAAAACACCAAGCAAAAGGCTTAGCCTTCCACCCTGCCAGTATATAGATGATTTCATTTAAGCGTTTATATAGTGTGATATAACCCAACCAAACTTCAACATGAAGCAAGCATCTTCGATCTTCACCTGCAACTAACAATGCTATAAGAGGGGCTGAGCGAAGCGTACTTAGCCAAGCAACGGTTTGCATAGGTAGGGTGGTTAAACAGGTTCATGGTTACAATAGGAGGCTGACAGGAAAACATGGGCATCGAGGCAAAACTATAGAGCGATACTCTAGCAATAGGCAAAGATAGTAATGTTATCCGGGTTCGGTCATCTTGCCTGGGATTCCACAAGGGAGAAGAACGTATCCAAGAAGAAGACGGAGCAACAGTCGAGCGGATCCTCACAACTCCGGAACGAAACCGAAGCTAACAAGAGAAGCAACCGGAAAGAAGCAAACAACACGGTAAACACACATATCATAAACGTGGCATACGATGCACAAGCAAGCATGATGCATGTCCGGTTTAAATAAGCATGGCATGGCAAGTGCACAAACAAATACTACAAGTTAAGTGGAGCTCAATATGCAACGAGTTGCATATTGACGAAACACCACATTAATTATTTAATTGACTCTCGTTTATTTACAAGACAAGGTTAAATGTTTTTAAAATGGCAAGAGGTGAAGCATAAAGAAACTACACTAATAAGGCAATTTAAATGAGGCCGGAGAATAACAACAACATATCCGGAAAATCCCCATGAGCATGTTTAGTAATTATAAGCAAACAAAAATTAACATTTATAATGTTGTTAAATGATGCGGATGACATGATCAAGTTTTATGCAATTTATTAAAAGGTTGACTTAAAAGGGATATGAAGTATCGTCACCGTGGTGGAATGGAAAGGTGCCACGGCAACGATCCGAAAATGATGCAACGCATCATATCGGTTCCGGTAACTCGTTGAGAGACCGGTGCAAAAGCAAAGGTGGAGTGAACGTGCGGAACAAGATGAAAGGTGCGGAACAAGATGAAAGGTGGGGTGATCCCGTCACCGGGTTCCCACGAGTCGGTGACGAGGCAACCGAGGAACATGACAAAAGGGACGAAACGGACACGGTGCACAAGGGGAACATTTCATACAACACAAGCATCACACGGGTCACGTCTCGGGGTTATACCTTCATGACAAACGTTCTCGGAGGGATTCGCGTTCGTAGAGGGACGTAGTGGAGGTAGTCGTTGTCGCAACTCGTAGAGGAAGTAGTGGTACACGGCCGAAGAGGAAGTAGTTGTTCACGGGTCTTCGGCGACGGTAGACGTTCACGTTACGTGTCGTGGTACTTGCGACGTCGGGGTACACGTTATGTAGTGGTACTTGGTCTCGGCGTCGGTAGTTGTACACGTTGGAGTTTCCGTTTCCGAAGAGGTACTTGTCGCGTCATCTTGTGTCGTCGTTCTCGTATCGTAGTTGTTCATGTCATCGATGTCGGGGTACTTGACGATTCCGATGGCTCCGGGCGTTGAGGTACTTGATGTCCGTCCTCCACGGGGTCCTCGAGGGTCTACGGTAGACGTTCACGGGCGTCGGTAGGGGTACTCGCGGTCGCCGTGGTACTTGTTTCGAAGAGGTACTCGTTCTTCCGAAGGTAATCGTGCACGTTCCTGGACATCCCAAAAGCAGAAGGCAACACAAAAAAAAACAGAAACGGCAGCACGACGAGGCCATCGGTGCTCGAGGGGCCTCGGGCTCCACCTGGAGAGGGGAAACGCGTCGGGCCTTGGCGCTCGGTGCTGGAGGCACGGGCGCGGCCTGCTCGAGGGGCTGCTCCCTCGCGAGGTGGCGGCTCGCGCACTGGGAATGAGGCAGAGGCCGGCGCTCGGGACGAGCCGGCCAGAGGAGGCACGAGGTCGCGGCCTGGCGACCTGTCCGGCGAGCTGGAGGACGGGGCGGTCGCGGCGCGCTGGAGGGAGAAGGCCACGGCTCCTGGTGCTACGAGGAAGGCGGAGGAGGGAGGACGCGCGCGGGGCGGTCGCCGGCTCTGGCGAGGAGAACCAGGCGAGGCGAGGCAGGCGGCACGACGGCGCTTGAAGATGGAGGAGGGGCGCTCCGGGCTCGGGCGCCGCGAGCCTAGGCGACGGACGCGCAGCCGCGGACGCGCTGCTCCTGGAGAGGAGGACCGGAGGGAGGGAACCAGGCGCAGAGGTGCGGCGCGAAGGAGGAGAGGGAGAGGAGCGAGCGCTGGGAGACGGGAGCGGCCTGGAGGGTTCGGGCGAGGGAGTGGCGCTCGGGCTCGAGGGAAAGAGACAAGGGGGTGCGGCGGCGCACAGGGGGAAAACGAGGGGAGAGGGCTGGTGCGCGGTTGGGCTTAGGGTTAGGAGACCTTGGCCTATTGGGCCAGGAGGTGGAGGCCGGCTAGGAGGAGACTGGAGTGGGCCTAGAGGCCTGGGAAGGAGGAGAGGGAGGCCTGGCGGCTGGGACCCTTCCTTCTCTTAACTGTTTTATTTTTAAAACAGAAAAGAAAGAAGAAGAAAAGGGAAGAAAAGAAAAAGAGGAGGGGGTTAGGAGCAGAATTTGCACAAGGGAGTATTTTTCTCGGGCATCAAAAAGGAGTGTGGTCCGAGAAAAATAGAAAAGGCGAGATTGTAAGAAATAATTCAAACATATTTGAATTAATCAAATGGGTTTGAACTAAGACTTGATTATTGAAGTGTCCAAAAAATGTTCGAATTTTCGGAGGAACCTCGAAACAACGGAAAAGAATTATTTGCAAGGTTTTTGTAGGAGAACTCGAAGTGAAAAAGACATGGAGAAAAATTGCAAGTGTGTTACGGTGATCCCAAACAATTGGAATATTTTTAATATAGCTCCCTAACTATTGAGAGGCTTTTATATGTTTTAAAGAGAAGTCACCTTCCCTCGATTTAAATGGACCGAAGGTCCACACGATTTATTTAGGTTGAGATGCAAAATAAATATGACATGATGGCATGATGACATGATGCAATGCAAAAATAAATAACACAAGCACAAACGAAACACACGGGCAACCCGGAACATCTGGAATCTTCTGGAATCTTCTGGGACGTCGGTCTCGGGCGTCACAACTCTCCCACACTATCAGAGGATCTCGACCCGAGATCCTAGAGATATCACCGGGTAAAAACGGAAGAGGAAGAGGTAAAACAAAGTTGCTTCTTTGACAGACGAGTGAAACCACGAACCTGAGAAGTTAAACAAGTTGAAAGAAAGAAAGAATGCAACGGAGATGAACGAAGATGAAAACACTCCGTTAGAAAAGAGGAACAAGGAGCATTATGAGAACCTTGCAGGTTGAAAGACATGAAACAAGAGCTTAAGAACCAAAAGAAAATGTAACTGCAATGGTACAGCCAAGGAATAAGAATGACAGAATTTGGACAGCACTCCGTCTGAAAATGGAAGGAATTAACATGAACTTGCCAAGTTGAGATGATACTTGATGAAAACAGCAACATATTGCCTGCGAAACAATTGAAAGAAAGGCACAAGGGGTAAGAAGGATTCAGACAACACTCCGGTTGAAAAGAGAGGCAAACTTGATAAGATGAGAGAATTAGAATGGAGGTCACACCACTCCGGTTTAATAGACAAGCAAGGGAGAATATGATCTTGGTAAAAACGAGATGATGGCCAAAGAGAGCAATATCACAATGCCTCCGGAATGAAAGAATAGCATATAAATCAACGAAAGAAAAGAATGGAGAAGAAAAGACAACTTCTCCGACAAATGAATTGAAAGAGCATCCTTACGAAGAAGGGTTGAACGGAGTTGTTGGAAAAAATCAACAACGAAAAGAATAAGCTCGTGTGGGCTTATGGAAAACATCTCAGAATTATGAGGTGACAACCAGCCACTAACGGAAACAATTGATTTGATTGAGATCAACAAGGAGACGAAAAAACTTATTTCACCGGAATGAAAATTGAAGAAGTTGGGTCATTTATAAACACCATAATAGCAACAATTCTCAGGGAAAGCTTTTAGGTGAAATAGAACCCAAGATTACTCCAACGGATAGATTGAATGGTTGGAAAGATCTCCTGAACAAAGAAAATGATGGGTTTAAATATCTCATTCTTGGTAACTCGTGAATCATGAAACATGAAGGAATTGTCAAGAATGACATAACACCATCTGAAAAGATAAGGTGTAAAGAATTGCAATTGGAATGCATGATGAAGAATGCTTGAGCTCCAACAAGAATCTTGATGAAGACTTCGAGGATGAATTAAATGATGATGAACCACCATGAAAACTCCGGTAAAGAAAGCATGAGAAGTGAAAGATGAAAAGAATAAGATTCAAGGCCTGCGATGAATTAGATGGAGCTTTGAAATGATATGATTGAAATAACTTGGAACTCTGGAAAACAAGATGAACACTTAGGACCGAGAATATGATATGATGAACAAGCTCCAGACAAAGAATTAAATCACCTTGAAGAAATAAGAATAAGAATTATGTTATGCATCTCCTTCACCAATTTAAATTGATGACAACCAAAGGATTTGGCATACTACTTATTCTCGTTGGGAAGGAATTAAAGAGGGATCTAGCACAAGCTTGGATAAATATTCAACGAACCACCGGTAGGATTATGAAAAGAACAAATGAATTAAAATGATAACAACGGAAGAGTAACTTGAAAGAACCACCGTAAGAATATAGAGACGAACGAAAAGACATCAATGAAGAATATTGGGAGGGCGAAGTTGAAAACTAAGAACGAAGAAATATTCTGAAATGATGGCCTTCGGAGGATCACAATGGAAAAGAATTCATGAAAATCTTGAGAGAACGGGCCAAGATTTAAGAGAAACACTTCTCCGATCTTGAAATGTTGAGAATGAAGACGAGAAATGCCATGAAGACTTTCGAGATACTCCGGACGAATGACAAGAGGAAGGTGGAGCTAAAGATGGAAATAATTGAAAACAAGCTTGGAGAAGGCATGTGACTGATGGAGATCATTCTTACATCACACTTTGAAAATAATTTGAGTGTAACTCCGGAAAAAGAAGAGTCAGGTAAGATCCTGGGAAAAGACCTGTGGGTTATGGGCCCACTCAAAAGAAATCACCGTTGAAAAGATTGCTTGAGATACATTGCACCGGTTGAATTAAATGGCTTGAATAAGATAGCAATCCTCCAAAATAATTTGAACGGATTAAGAATGGAATTATGAATCTTCTGAGATATCTTCAACACTCCGGATATGAATAGCAAGAGGAGAATGATTAATTGGTGCACCGGAATAAGAAAGCATTGTGAAAAGAGGAAAAGGATAAGATCAACACCGAAATCTTGAATTACATCCACCGGCAGAATTAGAGAACAAAAGAATGATGAACTTGAAGCTCTGAGCGTCTTCATGATAAAGCACCGGATAAAAACGTTGAAGGAAAAGAATGAAGAAATATCACATGAATAAACTGGATACTTGATTAGAGACTCTGGCTCCAAGAAGAAAAAGGGTGGGAGGGTGGGGAAACAAAGACAACTTGGGATGAATGAAACAGACAAAACGTCGGATTTCTCATCGGCGTCCGTATGGAATAACTTGAAAAGAAGGCACACCGGTTGAAAAGGATTTAACAAGACCATCTTGATGATCAAGAAGGACTAGCACTCCCATAAAAATATGAGAACACCGTTTAAGAAAGGTATGGAATCAACATTTGACATCGAAGCAACTCGAATACCAGAATCAAAACAAAACAAAGGATAGATGTGTAGCAGCCTAATCTTCACAATATCATTCGAACAGAGACTTGAACGAATGAATTCCGCAGGTACATCAACTTGACGAGAAGCCACTTAGAAGAAGAAAAAGTAAATAAAAGGAACAAGGATCAGATAGAACAAATGCAAGATGGAAGCTTCGTTCGACATCTTTGTGCTGAAAGCTCATGGAACGTGTTACAAAAGGGTTTTGTCATCCCCGGATCAGCATAGCCAAGGACCCTTTAAGATGCAACTCCCGATCAGAACAAGTCCATAAAACCACTTCACTCAATGTAGAACCCCAAACTTCATATCGTGCATCCGTTGGAAGAATGCCTAGAACTACTTGATGAACCCACCTATAGATTTCCGAAAGTTTCCAGTTATGCAATCAGGTGTTGGGGATACACGGGAAGCACCGCGCAATCAACTCTAAACCTACATCCAGGTGTATCCATCCTTCAACACATAACCAGTCTTTCTCGGAAACTGTTTACCTCGGACCTTCGAAACGCATCCACTATACAAGCTATGGCAATACTCTCGAACTACCTCCCCAGTACTGGGTGATGTCGGGGTTATCTTGCCACTGGCCGTATAGGAGAGATTTTCGATGTCGGCCGTCTTAAGTATTTAGTACTGCCACGATATGCTTGTGACAACAATACCCCGAAGCTCAACTCCTCGGTAACAGGAGGCATCGAGAACAATATCCTTGTCACGAGAACATCGAAACAATCCCAGAATACTCGCGGGATTCCTAAAAAAAAATTGGTGCAATTTTTGAAAGTAGAAGAGAAAAGAGTAATCGTCAGGAGTCCTCACCAGAGAGAAAGGGGAAGAGGAGCAAACAGAAATCCTACTCTCCGATATATATATATATATAGGACTCAAAACATCTTCAGTGTGTGCCTAGACTCAACCATCAACGATTCGAACAATCAGTGGGGGCTTCTAGGTCGGAGAAGGCTCTGATACCAACTTGTAATGCCCAGGAAGGGACTATACCTCCTACGTGTCGAGGCACGACTTAAAGGTATAAGCCCATCCTAGAATGATCTCAAGTTTGGTATCTTTGCACAACTCATGTAAAAGAGGGATTAAATTGCAAAAGGAGATAGTTGGCTTACACTCGCCACTTCACACAATACATTACATAAGCAATCATCATTCAGAACATCACAACCCGACTACGGGTGATCCAAAAGAAAGATACCAAAACAACACAAAGCCACAGGTCAGGATCGAATCCTAGTAGAAACCACTACTGAACATCGAAACGTCACAAGCAAACGGCCACACTCTTCAACGAGCTCCGAGTGAAGTACTGAACCAGCTCCTGCTTCAAACTCGGCTGAACCTGCATCTGGTGTGGTGAAGTAACTGTGAGCCACAGAGGACTCAGCAATCCCGTTCCCGGGTAACAAGACTATTTTAGCCTTGGGAGAGGATAAGGCTGAAGAAAAGAACGAGAGGTGAAGGAACAACAAGAGTCTGCAGCAGCAACTAGCACTAACTTACGCAAAAGAGAGCGAGAAGAGAAGGCCTCGGTCGAGAGATGATCACGAAGTGATCCTAACTAAAACCGGTCAAACATAACCCCACCGTGTTCAACTCCCGAATCCCTATTCGGAAATTGACAGTCACGGTACACACACTGGTAGTGTATTGAAACATTGTGTCAAGTTATCTACAACCGGATATTAACAAGCTCCCATCTGCCACATAACAACGGGCACGGCTTTCGAAAGTTCAAACCCTGCAGGGGTGTTCCAACTTGACCCATTACAAGCCCACGATCCGCGGAGTCGCAACTCCATAGGTGGGAAGACCCGAGTATTCTCGGAATCCCGTGCTCAAGTTAAACCGAACTAAGGTAAGGCTAATCCAGCAAATCCTCCCGGCGTGTCGACACCCTGATAGTAGCCGCGCGTATCTAAGTCTCAGGACACGACCGAATGGGCGATGCTACAGGTTATACCAGATACCTCGGGTTTCCCCAAGGCGGCCCTGCAGGACCCCCGTTTGGAACCAACACCATCAGCACTGGCCCCCCCTGCTATGTAGAATTAAGAATCCTCGGGGACGCGACCCCCTATGCAAATTTAATTAATTAATTAAGTTGTTATTATGAGGCAAATAGTACCAATGTTGGGATTTGCTGGAAAAGACTTAGCACTTAGCGGTTTATCAAGGGGGTCCCATACACCCCAACCGTGTTAGGAACGCATAATCAAGGAACATAACACCGGTTTATACGGTTCCTAACGGCATGAGTGGAACAAAACACCAAGCAAAAGGCTTAGCCTTCCACCCTGCCAGTATATAGATGATTTCATTTAAGCGTTTATATAGTGTGATATAACCCAACCAAACTTCAACATGAAGCAAGCATCTTCGATCTTCACCTGCAACTAACAATGCTATAAGAGGGGCTGAGCGAAGCGTACTTAGCCAAGCAACGGTTTGCATAGGTAGGGTGGTTAAACAGGTTCATGGTTACAATAGGAGGCTGACAGGAAAACATGGGCATCGAGGCAAAACTATAGAGCGATACTCTAGCAATAGGCAAAGATAGTAATGTTATCCGGGTTCGGTCATCTTGCCTGGGATTCCACAAGGGAGAAGAACGGATCCAAGAAGAAGACGGAGCAACAGTCGAGCGGATCCTCACAACTCCGGAACGAAACCGAAGCTAACAAGAGAAGCAACCGGAAAGAAGCAAACAACACGGTAAACACACATATCATAAACATGGCATACGATGCACAAGCAAGCATGATGCATGTCCGGTTTAAATAAGCATGGCATGGCAAGTTCACAAACAAATACTACAAGTTAAGTGGAGCTCAATATGCAACGAGTTGCATATTGACGAAACACCACATTAATTATTTAATTGACTCTCGTTTATTTACAAGACAAGGTTAAATGTTTTTAACATGGCAAGAGGTGAAGCATAAAGAAACTACACTAATAAGGCAATTTAAATGAGGCCGGAGAATAACAACAACATATCCGGAAAATCCCCATGAGCATGTTTAGTAATTATAAGCAAACAACAATTAACATTTATAATGTTGTTAAATGATGCGGATGACATGATCAAGTTTTATGCAATTTATTAAAAGGTTGACTTAAAAGGGATATGAAGTATCGTCACCGTGGTGGAATGGAAAGGTGCCACGGCAACGATCCGAAAATGATGCAACGCATCATATCGGTTCCGGTAACTCGTTGAGAGACCGGTGCAAAAGCAAAGGTGGAGTGAACGTGCGGAACAAGATGAAAGGTGCGGAACAAGATGAAAGGTGGGGTGATCCCGTCACCGGGTTCCCACGAGTCGGCAACGAGGCAACCGAGGAACATGACAAAAGGGACGAAACGGACACGGTGCACAAGGGGAACATTTCATACAACACAAGCATCACACGGGTCACGTCTCGGGGTTATACCTTCGTGACAAACGTTCTCGGAGGGATTCGCGTTCGTAGAGGGACGTAGTGGAGGTAGTCGTTCTCGCAACTCGTAGAGGAAGTAGTGGTACACGGCCGAAGAGGAAGTAGTTGTTCATGGGTCTTCGGCGACGGTAGACGTTCACGTTACGTGTCGTGGTACTTGCGACGTCGGGGTACACGTTATGTAGTGGTACTTGGTCTCGGCGTCGGTAGTTGTACACGTTGGAGTTTCCGTTTCCGAAGAGGTACTTGTCGCGTCATCTTGTGTCGTCGTTCTCGTATCGTAGTTGTTCATGTCATCGATGTCGGGGTACTTGACGATTCCGATGGCTCCGGGCGTTGAGGTACTTGATGTCCGTCCTCCACGGGGTCCTCGAGGGTCTACGGTAGACGTTCACGGGCGTCGGTAGGGGTACTCGCGGTCGCCGTGGTACTTGTTTCGAAGAGGTACTCGTTCTTCCGAAGGTAATCGTGCACGTTCCTAGACATCCCAAAAGCAGAAGGCAACACAAAAAAAAGCAGAAACGGCAGCACGACGAGGCCATCGGCGCTCGAGGGGCCTCGGGCTCCACCTGGAGAGGGGAAACGCGTCGGGCCTTGGCGCTCGGTGCTGGAGGCACGGGCGCGGCCTGCTCGAGGGGCTGCTCCCTCGCGAGGTGGCGGCTCGCGCACTGGGGAACGAGGCAGAGGCCGGCGCTCGGGACGAGCCGGCCAGAGGAGGCACGAGGTCGCGGCCTGGCGACCTGGCCGGTGAGCTGGAGGACGGGGCGGTCGCGGCGCGCTGGAGGGAGAAGGCCACGGCTCCTGGTGCTGCGAGGAAGGCGGAGGAGGGAGGACGCGCGCGGGGCGGTCGCCGGCTCTGGCGAGGAGAACCAGGCGAGGCGAGGCAGGAGGCACAATGGCGCTTGAAGATGGAGGAGGGGCACTCCGGGCTCGGGCGCCGCGAGCCTAGGCGACGGACGCGCAGCCGCGGACGCGCTGCTCCTGGAGAGGAGGACCGGAGGGAGGGAACCGGGCGCAGAGGTGCGGCGCGAAGGAGGAGAGGGAGAGGAGCGAGCGCTGGGAGACGGGAGCGGCTTTGAGGGTTCGGGCGAGGGAGTGGCGCTCGGGCTCGAGGGAAAGAGACGAGGGGGTGCGGCGGCGCACAGGTGGAAAACGAGGGGAGAGGGCTGCTGCGCGGTTGGGCTTAGGGTTAGGAGACCTGGGCCTATTGGGCCAGGAGATGGAGGCCGGCTGGGAGGAGACTGGAGTGGGCCTAGAGGCCTGGGAAGGAGGAGAGGGAGGCCTGGCGGCTGGGACCCTTCCTTCTCTTAACTGTTTTATTTTTAAAACAGAAAAGAAAGAAGAAGAAAAGGGAAGAAAAGAAAAAGAGGAGGGGGTTAGGAGCAGAATTTGCACAAGGGAGTATTTTTCTCGGGCATCAAAAAGGAGTGCGGTCCGAGAAAAATAGAAAAGGCGAGATTGTAAGAAATAATTCAAACATATTTGAATTAATCAAATGGGTTTGAACTAAGACTTGATTATTGAAGTGTCCAAAAAATGTTCGAATTTTCGGAGGAACCTCGAAACAACGGAAAAGAATTATTTGCAAGGTTTTTGTAGGAGAACTCGAAGTGAAAAAGACATGGAGAAAAATTGCAAGTGTGTTACGGTGATCCCAAACAATTGGAATATTTTTAATATAGCTCCCTAACTATTGAGAGGCTTTTATATGTTTTAAAGAGAAGTCACCTTCCCTCGATTTAAATGGACCGAAGGTCCACACGATTTATTTAGGTTGAGATGCAAAATAAATATGACATGATGGCATGATGACATGATGCAATGCAAAAATAAATAACACAAGCACAAACGAAACACACGGGCAACCCGGAACATCTGGAATCTTCTGGAATCTTCTGGGACGTCGGTCTCGGGTGTCACACCCATATCATCACTTTCAGAGTTGGTACCAAAAAGATTTTCAAGATCATAAGTAGCATTATCATCATTTTCCCAATCACAATAAGTGACATGCATATCATAATCAAAATCATATTCAATAGTACCTACGGACGTATCATCAAGATGATAATTAAGGCAATAAACTTCACCTTCTTCTTTAAACTTACAATCGTTAGGATAAAAGTTGATGGGAGGAATATGCTCAGGCCAGGTTGATACCCATTCTTCTTCTTTCTTGCTTCTCTTCCTCCTCCTCTTCTTTTTCTTCTTCTTAACCTTAGGAGGGAGTGGTTGGAGATGAAGCTTCTCCACATATCCTGGTTTATTATTAGAAACAATAGGGGAAACTTGGGAGAAACTCTCCTTTTTATTAGCAGAAATATAAGAGACATTTTTATACTTTGGTAAAGTTCCCTCCTTTATAATCTTACCTATGTAATCATTTTCATGGCAATTAGCAACACAATAGAGATGGCAATTTTGCAAAGTGTTTTTTATTCCTATGGCATTATCATCCAGACAAGAAGTCTTTTCTGATAACACTTCACACATCAAAAATAACATAAGCTCATCATAAAGATCAGAGGTGATCATGTTATCACACAACCGGTTAATAGTTATGTTTTGAAAGTTCATGCATTGAAAATTAAAGTGACCCTCTATACGGCAAAGTTCACAAGTAAAAGGATAAAGGTCACACAATTCTCTAGCAATTTCATTTAAATCTCTGACCCAAGTGATTGTTCTTTCATGCTTATGTTGCTTACAATACTTCTCTTCTTCAATCATAGGCCTTTCACAAGGTCTATCCACTCCACAAAAATTAACATGCTTATATAAAACTTCATTTTTAGGAATTGGATCATGCATGTTGCAATCATCATGAACAATTTCATTTTCTTTGCAAGTCTCTTTAAAAGGTTTATGATACTTGATCCAATCCTCCTTAGGCATATTAAGATGTGAAGCAAAAGATTTGAGGAAATCAACAAGGAGTTGAGAATCAAGCCCAAACTTAGCACTAAACTTATTAAAACTTGTAGTTTCGACAAAGGACTTAATGCAATCATACTCATGAATTATACCTGACTCTTTACCTTTGTCGATCTCCCAATCTTCAGTGTTGCGTTGAATTCTTTCAAGGAGTTCCCATTTAGCATCAATCTTTTTGTTTGTGAAAGAACCCGTAGAGGAAGCATCGAGCAAATCTTTATCCTGTCGAGAAAGCCTCGCATAGAAATTAGTAATAATCATATATTTGGGGAGCCCATGGTTAGGACATTTTAGCATTAACGTTTTGAGTCTCCCCCAAGCTTGAGCTATGCTCTCTCCGTCATGAGGATAAAAATTATAAACATAATTCCTATTCTCATGGACTTCATGAAGATGATAAAACTTGGAGTAAAAGAGAGACTGGATCTCTTCCCACTCCAGTAGGTGAGAGTCATTTAGTAGCCTATACCATTCCAATGCTTTTCCTTTCAGTGACAAGGCAAATAATTTCCTCATGAAAAACTCCCTTGATACACCTGCAAGCTTAAATAATGAACATAGTTGTGACAGATATAGCAAGTGTTCACCGGGATGTCTGTCTCCTGCATAACGATTAGCCAAAACATAATCGATAATACCAGCTGGTATTTTATAGGGCACAATTTCAGAAGGGGGAGGAGCAACCACCACAGGTGTGGGGCGTCTTCCCGCAAGCAACGATCCAATAGCACGGTTTTCCATAAACATAACTAGTGAAATAAAAACAAGAAACAAAAAGATTTAATTGCAAGATCTAAAGTTATACCTTCAAGCGCTCACCTCCCCGGCAACGGCGCCAGAAATAGCTTGATGTCTACACACGCTTCTACTCTTGTAGACTATGTTGGGCCTCCAAGCGCAGAGGTTTGTAGGACAGCAGCAATTTCCCTCAAGTGGATGACCTAAGGTTTATCGAACTCAGGGAAGTAGAGGTTGAAGATGGTCTCTCTCAAGCAACCCTGCAACTAAGATACAAGAAGTCTCTTGTGTCCCCAACACACCTAATACACTTGTCAGATGTATAGGTGCACTAGTTCGGCGAAGAGATGTTAAATGGCAAGTGATATGGATGGCAAAACAAAGTAATATAAATCTGTAATAAAAAGTGCAGCAAGCAAACAAGTGGTAAACGTGAGCACAAATGGTATTGCAATGGTGGAAACAAGGCCTAGGCATCATACTTTCACTAGTGGCAACTCCCAACAACATTAACATAATCGAATCACATGATATTTCCCATAAAACATGCAAAGGGGACGCACTCGGAGGTCATTCCTTCGTGGTCAAGAGAGGACGAGAATTATGTAGGGCTACAAAAGCACACCTCAAAGTTCGTAGTTCTCAATCTAAGGATTTCCCAATGTCACCGCGGCCATCCAAAGAGAGTCCCACAATCACCACAACATATCTAAAGGATAGTGAAAGACAAGCACCAAGAGACTCTCAATCTTCAATCAACACACAAAAAGGAAATCACTCATGAAATTATTCTTCTAATCCATGTCCAATAGACCGCTGTCCCCTTGGTCTCGGGATTATACTAGATAAAGACAAGTGGGTACATCAATCCAATACATAGAGGAATTGGAAATATCATGGGATCACCCTAGATTAACATAGCCTATGATCACAACGAAGATCACATCATGGGAAAGGGAATTGACCACATAGCTACTGGTAAGAACCTCAGCCCCGAGGAGGAACTACTCCCGCATCATGGAGGGAGGAAGCAACGTCGATGGAGATGAATCCGGGGGCACTTCCCCGTCCCGGCAGGGTGCCGGCGCAGGAATTCTGGTCCCCCGAAGCTTGATGGCGATGGCGGCGGAGATCGGAATCACGTCTCGAGAAAAGGGGTCTGGAATCAGGGTTTCCTCGACGGATCTTAAATATATGCCAAAGGGGGTCGCCAGAAGAGGTCAGGGGGGCCCAGGCGCCCCCCCGGCGCGGCCTGGGTGGGCCGCCTGGGCAGGCCGCCTGGAGCCCCTATGGGTCCCCTCCGGCCCTACTTTGGCCGCATGGAAGATTCCGGAACGCTGATTTTTTATATAATTTTTCTGGATTTTTTCTGGATTTTTTCTGGCAGTTCTCGTAATGTGAAAACATGAAATACAAAAACAGCCGAAAACAGAAACTGGCACTGGGGTGCACTGAGTTAATAGGTTAGTCCAAATATGATCAAAAGTGTATGGAAGTGTATAAATAACATAGCAATATCACCCAAAAGAGGCATGGAGCAAGCAGAAATTATAGATACGTTTTGGACGTATCAACAGGAAAGTTCCCTCTTGGCACAACCGTCTGTGCTTCCAGGACAGCACATGTGCCATGCCGTGTGCCACGACTGGTCACAAACGTCATGCACAACATGACTGCAAACTGTCCGCAAACATTCGTGTAACCGCGAGGGTCGGCTCTGATACCAACTTGTAACGCCCCAGACACACCCGCCGGTGGTCGTTACTCCTGGCGGGATCTAGACTGGCCTCACATATCAATACTAGTCTTTTCTGCGCAATATGTCCTCACTCGTGCGGACCCGGGAGCAACTTCCCGGTCGGTCACCCATCCTGAAACTACTCCAAGATGAGCACGCTTAACTTTGGAGTTCTATCCGAATGGGCTCCCGGAAAAGAAGGAATTCCTTATTGATATGAGTAGTCTATCATCCCTAATAAGCCAGGCCATCACAGGTTCGGTTGCTAATATTTGTAACTCGAAATAGGGGCTACGGATTAAATGAAGATTAGCAAAGGACGAGGTGATGATGCGTGTGGAAATTGTTCCAAACTTGATGTGATTACCGTCGGCACACTACCTCTACATCTACCTTCGGGATTAGTTTTAGAGCTAAATAATTGTTATTTGGTGGCAGCGTTGAGCATGAACATTATGTCTGGATCTTGTTTATTGCGAGATGGTTATTCATTTAAATCAGAGAATAATGGTTGTTCTATTAATATGAGTAGTATCTTTTACGATCATGCACACTTGAAGAGTTGTCTATTTTTGTTGGACCTCGATCATAGTGATACACATATTCATAATATTGAAGCCAAAAGATGCAAAGTGGATAATGATAGTGCAAATTATTTGTGGCATTGTCGTTTAGGTCATATTGGTGTAAGGCGCATGAAGAAACTCCATGCTGATGGGCTTTTGGAATCACTTCGTGCTTGTGAACCATTCCTCATGGGCAAGATGACCTAAACTCCGTTCTCCGGAACAATGCAGCGAGCAACTGACTTATTAGAAATCATACATACTAATGTACGCAAACCAATAAGTGTTGAGGCTCACGGCGGGTATCGTTATTTTCTGTCCTTCACTGATGATTTGAGAAGATATGGGTATATCTACTTGATGAAGCACAAGTCTGAAACATTTGAAAAGTTCAAAGAATTTCAGAGTGAAATAGAGAATCATCGTAACAAGAAAATAAAGTTTCTACGATCTAATCACGGAGGCGAATATTTGAGTTACGAGTTTGGTCTTCATTTGAAACAATGTGGAATAGTTTCACAGCTCACGCCACCTGGAACACCATAGCGTAATGGTGTCTCCGAATGTCGTAACCGTACTTTATTACATATAGTGCGATCTATGATGTCTCTTACCGATTTACCACTATAACTTTGGGGATATGCTTTAGAGACAGATGCATTCACGTTAAATAGGGCACCATCTAAATCCTTCGAGACGACACCTTATGAACTATGGTTTGGCAAGAAACCCAAGTTATCGTTTCTTAAAGTTTGGGGCTGCGATGCTTAAGTGAAAAAGCTACAACCTGATAAGCTCGAACCCAAGTTGGAGAAATGTGTCTTCATAGGATATCCAAAGGAAACTGTTGGGTACAACTTCTATCACAGATCCGAAGGCAAGATATTCGTTGCTAAGAATGGATCCTTTCTAAAGAAGGAGTTTCTATCGAAAGAAGTGAGTGGGAGGAAAGTGGAACTTGATGAGGTAATTGTACCTTCTCCCAAATTGAAAGTAGTACATCACATAAACTAGTTCCAGTGATTCCTACACCAATCAGTGAGGAAGCTAATGATGATGATCATCTAACTTCAGATCAAGTTACCACTGAACCTCGTAGGTCAACCAGAGTGTGTTCCGCGCCAAAGTGGTACTATAACTTGGGTCTGGAAGTCATGTTACTAGACCATGATGAACCTACAAACTATGAGGAAGCGATGATGAGCCCAGATTCCGCAAAATGGCTTGAGGCCATGACATCTGAGATGGGATCCATGTATGAGAACAAAGTGTGGACTTTGGTTGACTTGCCCGATGATCGGCAATCCATTTAAAATAAATGGATTTTAAGAGGAAGACTGATGCCGATGGTAATGTTACTGTCTACAAATCTCGACTTGTTGCGAAAGGTTTTCGACAAGTTCAAGGAGTTGACCACGATTAGACTTTCTCACATGTAGCGATGCTTAAGTATGTCGGAATCATGTTAGCAATTGCCGCATTTTATGATTATGAAATCTGGCAAATGGATGTCAAAACTGCATTCCTTAATGGATACCTCAAAGAGGAGTTGTATATGATGCAACAAGAAGGTTTTCTCGATCCTAATGGTGCTAACAAAGTGTGCAAGCTCTAGCGATCCATCTATGGACTGGTGCAAGCATCTCGGAGTTGGAATATACACTTTGATAAGGTGATCAAAGCATATGGTTTTACACAGACTTTTGGAGAAGCCTATATTTACAAGAAAGTGAGTGGGAGCTCTGTAGCATTTCTGATATTATATGTGGATCACACATTGTTGATTGGAAATGATATATAATTTCTGGATGGCATAAAAGGATACTTGAATAAGAATTTTTCAATGAAAGACCTCGGTGAAGCTGCCTATATATTGGGCATCAAGATCTATAGACATAGATCAAGATGCTTAATTGGACTTTCACAAAGCACATACCTTGATAAAGTTTTGAAGAAGTTCAACAGGGACTAGTCAAAGAAAGGGTTCTTGCCTGTGTTACAAGGTGTGAAGTTGAGTAAGACTCAATGCCCAACCACTACAGAAGATAGAGAGAAAATGAAAGTCATTCCCTATGCCTCAGCCATAGGATCTACCATGTATACAATGTTGTGTACCAGACCTGATGTGTGCCTTGCTACAAGTTTAGCATGGAGGTACCAAAGAATCCAGGAGTGGATCACTGGACAGCGGTCAAGAACATCCTGAAGAACCTGAAAAGGACAAAGGATATGTTTCTCTTTTCTGGAGGTGACAAAGAGCTCATCGTAAACGGTTACGTCGATTCAAGCTTTGACACTGATCCAGATGACTCTAAGTCACAAACCGGATATGTATTTTTGTTGAACGGTGGAGTTGTCAGTTGGTGCAGTTCCAAGCAGAGCGTTGTGGCGGGATCTACGTGTGAAGCGGAGTACATAGCTGCTTCGGAAGCAGCAAATGAAGGAGTTTAGATTAAAGAGTTCATATCCGATCTAGGTGTAATACCTAGTGCATCGGGTCCAATGAAAATCTTTTGTGACAACACTAGAGTAGTAGCCTTGGCAAAGGAATCCAGGTTTCACAAGAGAACCAAGCACATCAAGAGACGCTTCAATTCCATCCGTGATCAATTCAAGGAGGGAGACATAGAAATTTGCAAGATACATACGGATCTAAATGTTGCAGACCCATTGACAAAGCCTCTTCCATGAGCAAAACATGATCAGCACCAAGACTCCATGGGTGTTAGAATTATTACTCTCTAATCTAGATTATTGACTCTAGTGCAAGTGGGAGACTGAAGGAAATATACCCTAGAGGCAATAATAAAGTTGTTATTTATATTTCCTTATATCTCATGATAAATGTCTTTTATTCATCCTACAATTGTATTAACTGGAAACTTGATACATGTGTGAATACATAGATAAAACAGAGTGTCCCTAGTATGCCTCTACTAGACTAGCTCGTTAATCAAAGATGGTTATGTTTCCTAACCATAGACATGTGTTGTCATTTGATTAATAGGGTCACATCATTATGAGAATGATGTGATGGACATGACCCATCCGTTAGCTTAACACTATGATCGTTTATGTTTACTGTTATTGCTTTCTTCATGACTTACACATGTTCCTATGACTACGAGATTATGCAACTCCCAAATACCGGAGGAATATCTTGTGTGCTATCAAATGTCACAACATAACTGGGTGATTATAAAGATGCTCTACAGATGTCTCCGAAGGTGTTTGTGGTGTTGTCATAGATCGGGAATAGGATTGTCACTCTGAGAGTCGGAGAGGTATCTCTGGGCCCTCTCGGTAATACACATCGTAATAAGCCTTGCAAGCAAACGACTAATGAGTTAATCATGAGATGATGTATTACGAAACGAGTAAAGAGACTTTCCGGTGATGAGATTGTACTAGGTATGATGATACAGACGATCGAATCTCGGGCAAGTAACATACTGATGACGTAGGGAACAACATATGTTGTTACGCGGTTTGACCAATAAAGATCTTTGTAGAATATGTAGGAACCAATATGAAAATACAGGTTCTGCTATTGGTTATTAACCGGAGATGAGTCTCGGTCATGTCTACATAGTTCTTGAACCCATAGGTTCCGCACGCTTAACGTTTGACGATGATCGGTATTATGAGTTTATGTGTTTTGATGTACCGAAGGTAGTTCAGAGTCCCATATGTGGTCACGGACATGACGAGGAGTCTCAAAATGGTCGAGACATAAAGATTGATATATTGGAAGGTTATATTCATACACCGGAAGAGTTCCGGGGGTCACAGGATAAATACAGGAATACCGGGAGGCTACCGGAACCCCCCGGGGAGTAAATAGGCCTTATTGGGCTTTAGGGGAGAGAGGGAGAGAGAGAGGGGCTGCATAAGGCAGGCCGCCCCCCATGGCCTAGTCTGAATTGGACTAGGGGGAGGGGCGGCGCTCCCTCCTTCATCTCTTCTCTCCCTCCCCTTCCTTCTTCTCCTACTCCTACTAGGAAAGGTAGAATCCTACTCCTAGTGGGAGTAGGACTCCACCCTTGGGCGCGCCATAGGAGGGCCGGCCCTTTCCTACTCTCCTCCTTTATATACGTGGCTAGGAGGCACCACATAGACACACAAGTTGATTTCTTAGACGTGTGAGGTGCCCCCCTCCACAGTTACACACCTCGGTCATATCGTCGTAGTGCTTAGGCGTAGCCCTGCGTCGGTAACATCATCATCACTGTCAACACGCCGTCGTGCTGATGGAACTCTCCCTCGACTTCAACTGGATCAAGAGTTCGTGGGACGTAATCGAGCTGAATGTGTGCTGAACGCGGAGGTGCCGTACGTTGGGTCGGTTGGATCGCGAAGACGTTTGACTACATCAACCGCATTACTAAACGCTTCCACTTTCGGTCTACGAGGGTACATGGACACACTCTCCTCACTCGTTGCTATGCTTATCCTAGATAGATCTTGCGTGATCGTAGGAATTTTTTTGAACTACTACGTTCCCCAACACAGCAAGTGCTGGAGGATTTAAGCGCCAAACAAGAGAAAGCTAATAAGCTTGCTAAGCGTCTTGCCAGCATGGTGGATACCCAGGATATTGTTTCTTGAGCTCTTGTGAAGTGGTTTCAGTTCTAGACTTGTTTTGCTGCGGCGTTTATTTGCATTGGTCACCAACTTTGATAACCAGTGTATCTAATATGCTGCTTTCTTCCCCATATTTACACTGGTGGCAAACTTTGATGCCCAGTGGTTGTAATATGTGTAATAGCCGTAATAGCCTAGAGTGTGTTGCTTGCTTATTTATTTCCTCATTGTCTTGTTTATTTGTTTGCTTGTAGTCAGTGCAGTTCTTTTTCCGTGGTTTGCTAGTGGCCGCAACAACCTATTATTTAAAACTAGGCCACAACAACCATGGGCAACATGCGGACCGTTGTCACCATGGCCTTCTACGTGTCGTAGAATCAATGTGCCTTCTACGGGCCGTATGATCGATTGGCCAAACAACGGATCACATTATGGACAGTAAACGGGCTACAATGGCAGCCGTCCATTCATGGGCCGACCATAAGGGCCTTTAAGAGGCCGACAAGTATAACATTCTTAATTCCATAGACGGGCATAACTGGTCGTTAATGGGCCGTTTTTGATGATGCTATGAAAATGGCCCAACGGGTCAATGGGCTACAAATGGGCCGACTTTAACCACAGGATGAATTTGGCCCACAAGCAGAAAAGGCCAGTAATGGATCGTAAGCTACTGAATGCTGCAAATCAGCCCAAGAATAAATGGTCCCTTAAAAGGCCGAGAGATAACACGGGCTGGGAACGGCCCAATGGAGTAATGGACCGTTAATGGGTATGAAGCGATATGCTGTTCATTATGGGCTAGTTTCACTATTGGCTGTTAATGGGCCAAGAGTTACAAAGGGCCTCATATGGGCCAAAAGACATCATGGGCCGTACAGGGGCTGGAAGTTACAATGGGCTGGAATCATATTGGACGGCCCAGATGAAGTTAGTGGGCCAAATTAGGAAAGGCTATAATGGGCCATGAGTTATCGGGCTTGAATGGGCTATATGCGAGCAGGCCGTTAGCATGCTTTCGATGGGCCGGCCTATTATCCTTTTACCAAGTCAAACGGGCTAGCCTTTTGACCTGAATGGGCCCCTGTTGGGCTATGCCACATGTCGACGTATCATTGGCGACTCCTGTCCATTGGTTGGTTGACATCTGTCCGCACGTGGAGCTGACACGTGGTTCCTTCGGCCAATGAAAATTTTTCACGTGGAAAATTCCCATTGGTCCTCTCTGTTAGCGGGTTATCGGATCCAAAACCGGACCCGATAGCTTAACAGCGACCCGTTACGGTGGATGCCACGTGTCGGTTACCCGTGAAGAAAGCACTTCCATGACGCACCATTTATCGTCATGGAAGTGAACACTTCCGTGATGATAATTTTGGTATTGTCATGGAACACTTCTAGGACAGCAAAGGTATGGCTATCTTGATTCTGTCATAAAATCATCATGGATGTACATGCATGATAGAAAACGTGAACTACTCTGACAAACACGTATTATCACAGAAGTGTTTTTTAGTGCATGAACATGACACGTACTATTAGTAATCTCAACATATAACTTGCATTGGTAGTTGAATCCTATATGAACTAATGAAGCTACTTGAACAAATGCATAATTTTATGTTTTTTGACTCGAACTGAACGAAGAACATTAGAGGTACTGATAATAACCTTGATATCAAAGTTCTGTATCAAATGGCAAGGGAGTAATGAACTAATGCAAGCATATGCAATTTACTATCAGCCTCTATATCATCAAACTTGCAACACAATATGTGCAGATCATTTTTATAAGTAGTACTGATGAACCTAATAGTGTAACATCGAGCAGAGGAGAGTGTGCAAGCATATGCATGTGAATTTTTTTAATTTATTTTTTGCAGAGTAGGACTGATGAACTGATACAAACATGGTATTCGCTTCAGGCATACCAAAAAATTAAAACAATCTTGTAACTGATTGTTTGAACAGTGTGCAATCATACATATCGCAAATTGAGCAAACATCAAGTGGGAAGCAACACACATCACCTACAGAGGCATGTTCTTGCATCTGATATCTTCATCCTCACATCGGTAGTGCATCGGAATGATCTTGGAAGGCAGTATCATTGATGCATGCAAGTAGCTTGGGGAGAAGGCGGCACCAATTGCATGTAAGAAGGATATGGTCAATCAAGCCAAGTCACAAGTGGCCGGGTTGAAGAAACAAGTGTTGGGTGAAAAGGAGTTAAGAGAAAAAGCTGAAAAGTTGTCCTATGACTTCGAGGAATATCTAATTGAGTGCACTGACAAGTGGGCAAAGGCAGAAACTACATTCACTAAAGAGAAAACTGCTATGCTGAAGCGTCCAAAAGTGGTTGAGTCAAAACTCGAGCCAGTGACACAAGAGATGCAGTCACTGAAAAACCATATAACACAAATGTGCACAACCATATTTGGTAAGTATTTAGCTTCTTGTATCAACCCACCAATTGAATCCGGGTCACTAATGTTTGCCTTGTGCAATGATAGGCCAAAGAAGTCATAATGTGATGGAGCTCCGTCTAGTAAAACTTCAAGCCCCTCCTCATCACATCGTGGGTATGATCAATGAGTGCTCTACTACTCTAGAATGGATTAGGGAGGTGAAAAGGGTGGCTTGCAGACAAGGGGCAATGAGTGCCTTGACTCTAGCCATGGCATATTACCCGAAGATGGATCCGGCTCAGCTAGCCAAAGGGTGTCCAGAACTTAATGTTGACGAGTCGGGGTTTATCAAGAGGATTACCTTCGCTGCGTGAAGGAGACCCAACATGTTACTACTAAGATTGCAGATAAATTGGATTTGAGAAAAATTCAACTCGGCCACACGGATGCCGGCAAGCCCATGAGCATGTGACAACCAAAGCCCGTCTAACTAATCCCTCCACATAAGCAAAACTTGTCTATGAAGTCAACACTTCTAATGTGATCAAGGAAGATATGGTTTTTGAAGCTCTGCCTTCCATTCGGTGGGTGTCCGAAAGCCCCCAGACCAAAAACTCACACGGAGAAGGCAGCTGAGAAAAGTGTTGAGTTGGCGAACATCAACCTGGTGACCACGAGTGCTAAGACAGACCAAGCAAACATCAACCTGGAAATGCCAATTGTAGGCTTGCAACCATGAACTTCGCCCACTTTAACCCATTGAGATAACAAGCTTGATGAAAATGGCCCATCTGTGGCTTTTATAATAGTTGCCACAAAACTTTTGTAGTCTGCCACTGTTGTCTAGTACTGAGTAATTTGTCCTTTTGAACCGATGATGTCAGGATATCGCAAAAAATCTATGGCAGGGTTGCAGTGCATCCCGGAAATTTAGGCACTATCTTGTGTCTTTAGTTGTTCGTGTTGTAAAATAGATAACCTGGACCATGGTTGCGATGCAGCCCGATAATCATGATGAGTATTTAACCAAAAGTTATTGTATAATGAATCAAAAGTTGTAGTCGCAGTGCAACCCGAGAAATCATGTTGCCCTTATTTTTATTGCATAAATTGTGAGACCCAGCCTTTTTTGAAGATAAGGCTGGCTTCTACAAAAAACAGACAATATATACTAATAATAATTGCAACGTAAGTAAGAATACTTATTAAGAGAAAATGAATAAAAAAATAAAAAAAATTATAATAACAAGCCAGCTTTCGAGGCACGACATAAAGACCAGCTTTCGAGGCTCGAGTCTTGGTTTTGCTTTCTAGTGGAAGTAGGCCTTGTAGCCTCTTTTGGTTTGTCCTAGCTCTGTGGAAGTCGGCTCTCACGTGATTTTAACTTTGAGAAGTTCAGGGTCAGCAAAGTCCACAATAGGCATCTGTGTGATTGACTTATCAAGAGTACAGCCGGGTCACCTTTTCGGAGTAGCATCAAGCTAACATGCAGGTATAACCAAGTACGATGATGGCATATGCCGGGTCAAAAGGCTATTATAGCTAAAGTCGATTAGTTGGAAGCCCCCAATTGACCAATGATCATATAATAAAGGCTCAACAGACAACTTTTGAGACACAACATCAAACTCCCGGGTTCGGGGTTGTCGGCTTTATTTCATTGATCATAATGTTTGTCATTATAAAGGTATGTATAGACAGAAAAATGAGGCCAATCCTTAAACTTAAGTATAATATTGTTGAAGATGTGCAATGTTCCAGGGCTGGTAGTCTCCTCTTTAGAGGTATGTGATTTGTTTGCTTTATGTATATCAATGAAGTAATATAACCGCTGTGCAGATTCTTGCTGATGACGAAAGGCGCTTCCCAAGGAGGTGTGAACTTGTGCATACCTATTTGATCTTGTATCACACGGAGCACTAAGTCATCTTCCTAAAAGGTGCGGCTTCAGACTCTACGTCTATGATAGCGACGTAGTCTTGTTGATATATCACAGATCGTGTTGCTGCAAGATCGCGTTCTTCCTCCAAGGAATCCAAGGAGTCCTGACTAGCTTTTTCATTATCTACCTTGACATATGCTACAACTCTGGGGGAGTCATGATGAATATCGCTTGGCAACACAACTTCTGCACCATATACTAGACAAAACATTGTATAGCCTATTGACCAATTGGGAGTAGTTTGTATGCTCCAAAGGAATGTGTGAAGCTCCTCAACCTAACATCCAGGAGTGCGTTCAAGGGAAGCATAAGTCATGGCTTAATTCCACGCAACAATTCCTACTTAGCACACTCTGCACGTCCATTGGACTATAGATGTGCGACTGAAGCTAGATCAAGTTAGATGTGTTCTTATTGGAAAAATTGTTTCATAGCTCCTTGGGACAAATTAGTGCCATTTTCTATGATGATGATGATGATGATGATGTGCGGATAACCAAAGTGAAAGATCAACGTCTTTAGGAATTTAACTATTGATTCTGCATCACAATTGTTGATTCATTTTGCTTTGACCCACTTGGTGAATTTATCAACTACAACCAAAAGGTTAATATTTTTACCCTTTCATGGTTTAAAAGGACCAACCATGTCAAGCCCCCATAATGCAAAAGGACAAGTAATTGGGATCATCAGAAGTTCTGAGCCAGTACATGAGCCTGACCTTCAAATTTATGACATCCATCACACTTGCGAACTATATCTTCTACATTCACGTGAGCTGTGAGCCAGTAAAAACCATGTCGAAAAGTCTTCATGACCAAAAACCTTGAGCCGTCATCATGAACACAGTCATAAGAGTGGATCTCATTGAGAATCTGATGAGCTTGCTCAGGAGAAACATAATGTTGAAAAACACATCACTGTAGGAATCACTTATTTGCCGTCTGCCATGGAAGGCGACAAAGGACCAGAAAGCTGACGGCAAACCTCTTTACTGTCAGCCGTAGACGGCAAACATGTTCGGCACTGTAAACTCTGGCAAAGAGTTTCTTTACCATATGTTTTGCAATAGTAGAAGTCAAAGAATCATTTCCCGTCTGTAGCACACGACAAAGTAAGTGGATGGCATACAACTGACGTTAGCCACGTTATGTAGCTAATGGTAGCCTTTGCCATCTGATAGCAGACGGCAAACTCCCACAGCCTTTGTCGTCTGCCACAGACGGCAAAGTGACCAAATGGTCAGCTCCTTGTTGAAAGGATCGATATGGTTGACTAGAGGGGGGGGTGAATAGGCAACTAACAATTTTTAACTTTTCTTAACCACTTTAAATTAAAAGACAAAGTAAGTTGTCTAAATATTCTACTAAGATGACAACTAAAGGAAAGAAGGATAACAACTACACAAGCATGCGATATGAGTTGAACAAGTAAAGCATGCACAAGTAAAGGTAAGAAATAACCACAAGTGGAACCGGTGGAGACGAGGATGTGTTGCCGAAGTTCCTTCCCTTTGTGGGGAAGTACGTCTCCGTTGGAGCGGTGTGGAGGCACAATGCTCCCCAAGAAGCCACTAGGGCCACCGTATTCTCCTCACGCCCTCACACGATGCAAGGTGCCGTGAATCCACTAGTGGTGCCCTTGAAGGCGGCAACCGAACCTTTACAAATAAGGTTGGGGCTATCTCCACAACTTGGAGGCTCCCAACAAAACCACGAAGCTTCACCACAATGGAATATGGCTTCGAGGTGACCTCAACCGTCTAGGGTGCTCAAACACCCAAGAGTAACAAGATCCGCAAGGGATTAATGGGGAGAATCAAATATCTCTTGGTGGAAGTGTAGATCGATGCCTCCTCAAGCAATCCCGAGCAAATCAACAAGTTTGATTGGCTAGGGAGAGAGATCGGGCGGAAATGGAGCTTTTGGATCAACAATGGAGTAGTGGGGGAAGAGGTGAGTCTTCTTGGAGAAGAAGACCCCCTATATATAGTGGGAGAGCAAATCCAACCGTTATGTGCGTTTTCAGCCCGCAGAGAGCGGTAGTACCGCACGTAAGTTGCGGCACTACCGCTGGCTGAGCGGTACTACCGCTAGGCAAAAATATGCGACATGATTGACGACCGCGGATGAAATAAATTACATCCGCGGCTACATCCGCAGGGAAAACGGTAGTAGCAAAATGCGACCCGGTACTACCGCTTGGACTAAGAGGTACTACCGTATTGGATGCGGAAGTAAAAAATTACTTCCGCATCCACTTCTGCACTTAGAATCAGCGCCGGGCCAGATACACGGTACTACCGCTCTAGAGACGCGGTACTACCGTGGGAGCGGTACTACCATGTCGGCAGGCGGTACTACCGTGTGTCTGCGCGGTACTACCGCTGAGTAGAGCGGTACTACCGCTTGCCAGGCAGATGATTTAGTTAAGAAGTCACAGTTTGCATATACGATAATAACCGGTTGGAACTCCAGAGAAGCAAAGGAAAGGTGGTGCGAGAGTAAGATGTGTACGTGTTGATTCCACCCAAACCTTTTCGAAGCGGACCCCCTCTTAATAGTACGGCTTTCCTATTACTCAAAGCCACCGACAGGGAGCAAAAAGAAAACACTGTCTTCCATCGAATCCGAGGGGCAATCAATCGTCTTGTGCCTAAGTGAGATATACCTGTAGGAGCTTAGAGCACACGATTAGTCCGCAAATGCATTGTCATCAATCACCAAAACTACTTAGGGAGAAATATGCCCTTACAATCTCCCCCTTTTTGGTGTATTGATGACAATACGGGATTTGCACAGGAAAAAAATAAGAGAGTATGCAATCCCAACCCTAGAGTATAGGTGAGCTCCCCCTGGATGTGTGCCTACACAAGATTGTGCTTTGGACTACACAACACACATACAAGGTACAGTGCTCCCCCTATATTCTACACATAAGATACTCTATATATAAATACCACAGAGCACATAAATAAGGGAAAGTAAACTAACTGTTGTTCTTGATATAAAATTAAAGACATAACGACGAGTTCAACGATAAAGGAGCATATGTCTTACACCATACGATAGTCTCACGCACACGACACAAAAACACGCAAATAAACAAAGTTCAACCAACGAAAAGAAACAACTAGCACAAGAGCACAAGACGCAAATCACTCTCCCCCTTTGTCATCGAGACACCACAAAGGGGAAAGAGGACACTAAGACGGGTGGCAGCCCTGGAGAAACTCAGTCGTCATACTCATCATCAGATCCTGGCTGCTCCTCCTGATACTCCTCGTCAGACTCTGACCACTTGTACCCCTCACGGGCCATCCAAGTAGCCTCAGAGGTGATGTTATCCTCTGACCCATTTGACACGTCCTCTCCATAGACCGCCAAAATCTTCTTGTCACGCTGGCGCGTCTTCTTGTCAGTCACATGAGCCTGGTATTGACCCTTAGCCTGCATGCAGAAGAGGGCCTTCATCTTTTGCTTAAGCTTTTTAGCCCAAGAAGGCTCCTCCACCGCAGAGGAGGAAGAAGGAGCAAATCTACCAGGGCCCTCATCATCAGCCTCCTCCACAGGATCCTCATCAGTGCCCATCTGGGCTGCAGCAGCTTGCGCACGAGTGGTGGTGTGGGCCCAACGAGTCTTGACGCGAAGACGGATGGGATCATGGCGGAAGCAGTCGGCCTCGAACTCCTCATCAGGGTATAGCTTCTCCCAAGTCTTGGAGATCAGCAGAAACAAGTATGGACCATAGATGGGTACCTTGCGAGAGTAGATGGCAAAACGAAGCTCGTTCCACATGATGTGGGATATGTCAAGTGGTGCAGTCTGGGTTGTGCGAGCTTCTTGACACATCAGCAGCATGTCAACCAGGTAGGCATGGACCTTGTCCTTATCTCCAACACGAGGGAACAGAGTGTTGCAAAAGATCCGATACATGATATCCAAAAAGGGGTTCAACACCCAAGACTTCTTGCCACTAGCAAGAGTCTTCTCCTCATAGAATGGAAGCAGCTTGTCTTTGTTGGCAGATTCAGGATTGGGGTGAGGCCAAAATCCAATTGGGTTGTGGAGACCCTCGTCAGGTATCTGAAGGAGATCCATGAAATCCTTCCAAGAAGAAGTCATCTTGTGACCATTGGTCATCCATGTCATTGGGCGATCCTCCTTGGTGTGGAAATTGACAGAGGCATAGAACTGCGCAATAATCTCCGGATCAAAATCATTCTGGAAGGTCATGATGTGCTCAAGTCCCAATTGCTAGATCAGATCAAGGGCCTCGGCAAAGTAGGCCCGGTTGGTGTCCTTCCTCATGTGAACCACGTCCACCCAGTGAGCATCCACATACAGGTTGGCCTTGGTCTTGAGCACCTCATGGTAGATGCGAAACTGCTGCTTGGTCAAGAAATCTCATCTCCAGGAAAGTGCTCACGGGGTTCTCCATATGGGTTTTGCTTCCTACGTGCCATGAACTCAGCAGCTGGCATCTCTTCCATAGACATTGAGGATTCCTTGCGCTTGCTGGCGGCAGTCTTGAACCTGCGCTGGGGATTGAAGCCCTCTGGCACATCACTAGGGGTACGCAGACGCTTGGAACCGGTGTCGCGGACAGGGTTGGTACGACGAGCATCGAAACCGGAGCCACCACCTAAAACACAAACACAAGAACACGACAAAAACACAAAGAGAATCAATGCCAAAGCCTCGAAAAGCACAAGAAACCAGTAGAAAGAGGAATGTGTACATGCTACGAAGACAATATGACTCAAGTGGTAGTACTGCAGTCCCTACGCGGAAGTAAAAAATTAGTACCGCAAGTTAAGCGGTAGTACCGCATGGTGCATGCGGTAGTAAAAATGTACTTCCGCGTGTAGGAGCGGAAGTAAAAACTTAGTGCTGCTTGCGGAGCGGTAGTACCGCGTTGGGGCACGGTAGTACCGCTCGGCCAGCGGTAGTAAATTTTTACTTCCGCCCGAGCGGTAGTACCGCTGAGGACAGCGGTAGTACCGCTCTGGTCAGATCGGATCTGGACCAGATCGTGCGGTAGTACCGCGGTTCTCCAGCGGTAGTACCGCACGAAACAGATCTGAGATGAACAGATCTAGAGAAGGCCAAATAGATCGACTAGCGGTACTACGGCTGATCATAGTATCTTGGTAGCAACATGCATATTCGTATTTCTAGTGCAAAAACACTCTCCTACATCCTAAACTTCCATGGATAAGAACACGAAGAACACAAGAACACTAAGCATCTCCCCTAACCCTAAAAACAACAACAAGGAAACAAGAAGAGGGGAAAAGGGGAGAAACCTGCATCCATGGCAAGAGGGTGCGGTGGGGAGCGATCCCACCGGTCGGAATGCGAGGAGAGTGGCCGAGGGAGGAGATCCGGCGAGGTCCTCCGGCAGCGTTCTTGAGAGGGAGAGATAGGGACGCCGTGGGGGTTAGGAGTGAATGGGTATGGGGGAGTTTGAACTCCCCCTGCCTGCTTATAACCCCCACCCGTTCGAATATGTGCGGTAGTACCGCGGTCATCGCGGTAGTACCGCTTGCGCGGTAGTACCGCTCGCCAAGCGGTACTACCGCCCTACCAGCGGCAGTAAATAAATATTGCCGTGCTGGCAGTGCGGTAGTACCGTAACCCCTTTGCGGTAGTACCGTAAACAAGCATGGTAGTACCGCTCCTCCAAGAGCTTGCACGTTTTGACAAGAGGCTTTAAGCACAGAAAAAAATAGAAAAGCATACGCACGTACAAGCAAAACAAATAACACAACTCCTCAGAGGAGGGCGGTGGCCGAGGCCACCTATGTTTGAGTTTATAGATATGGCACCGCGAAGAATTATCCTTGGGCCCATGACCAATACTCGACTTGAAGCATTTAAACCAACTATGTATGGCAAATGATAAAGACTTGATTAGTTTATGCATAATGGGGGGAGGAACAGTTCATTGAGAGAACAATACTCCCCCTATGTTCATGCCTACATCTAGACAAGATAGCTATATTGAGTGTGAGGGGTGTGTGCACAGATTCAAACCACATTGCTCAAATCGATGATATTTAGCTCATGCCTTAACTCGCGAAATCTTGCTTCATCCAATGGCTTCGTGAAGATATCTGCAAGGTTATCATGAGTGTTGACGTAGTGAAGCTCGATCTCTTCTTGCCTTATGTGATCCCGGATGAAGTGACACTGAATCTCAATATGCTTCGTCTTGAAGTGTAGCACCGGGTTGAGAGAAATCTTGATGGCACTTTCATTGTCACACCAAAGGGGCACTTTGTCACAAATGACACCGTAATCCTTTAAAGTTTGCCTCATCCATAAGAGTTGAGCACAACAACTGCCAGCAGCCACATACTCTGCTTCGGTGGACGAGAGAGATACCCAACTTTGCTTTTTGGAAGACCAACTAACAAGAGAGCAACCAAGAAATTGGCACCCTCCCGAAGTGGACTTCCTATCCACTTTGTCTCCCGCCCAGTCAGAATCAGAGAAACCTACAAGGTTGAAATTTGCTCCTCTCGGGTACCATAAGCCAAAGTTTGGGGTATGAACCAAATATCGAAAGATTCGCTTGACAGCCACAAAGTGACTCTCCTTAGGTGAGGCTTGAAACCGTGCACAAATTCCTACACTCAACATAATATCCGGTCTAGATGCACAAAGGTAAAGCAAGGATCCGATCATAGAGCGATATACCTTTTGATCCACCGCTTTACCATTGGGATCAATGTCAAGTTGGCATTTGGTTGGCATTGGAGTAGTAGCCGGCTTGACATCACTTAGATTGAACCTCTTGAGCATGTCTTGAGTATACTGGGATTGTTTGATGAAGATGCCTTCTCTTCTTTGTTTGATCTCAAATCCAAGGAAGTACTTCAACTCTCCCATCATGGACATCTCAAAATGTGTGGTCATGAGTGCAGCGAAATCATCATTGAAAGCTTTGTTAGGAGAACCAAAGATAATATCATCAACATATAGTTGGCATACAAACAACTCCCCTTTGACCTTCTTAGTAAAAAGAGTGGGGTCGATTTTCCCAATTTCAAACCCACGATCTTGTAACAACTCGGTAAGGTGCTCATACCACGCACGTGGGGCTTGTTTAAGGCCGTAGAGTGCCTTATCGAGTTGGTACACATGATTGGGGAACTTAGGATCCTCGAACCCCGGGGGTTGTTTAACATACACCAACTCATTAATAGGACCATTAAGAAATGCACTTTTCGCATCCATCTGTTGTAGTTTAAAGTTATGATGGGAAGCATAGGCAAGCAACAAACGAATGGATTCAAGACGAGCAACGGGGGCAAAGGTTTCACCGTAGTCGATACCCTCGACTTGGGAGTAGCCTTGAGCCACCAGGCGGGCCTTGTTGCGGATGACAATGCCATGAGCATCTTGCTTGTTCTTAAAGATCCATTTGGTTCCAATGACATTATGGTTCTCCTTTGGTCTTGGCACCAGACCCCATACCTTGTTGCGCTCGAAGTTATGGAGTTCTTCATGCATGGCATTGAGCCAATCAGGGTCTTTGAGCGCCTCATAAACCTTCTGAGGTTCAACAGAGGAGACAAAAGCTTGATGAGCACAATAGTTTGCTAATTGTCTACGAGTGCTTACCCCCCTTTTGATGCTTCCTAGAATGTTCTCGATGTGATGCTCGTTGGAAGCAAGCATGGAGGCAACTTTTGCAGCACGACACTCTAATTGCTCTTCAAGTGTTAACTGAGGAGCACTAAGTTGATCATCTTGAGCGTCGTCAGGAGCTAGATCTTGATCTTGAGCTTCCTCTTGATCTTGATCTTGCTCGGGGGACAGAACTTGGCCTTGTGCATCATTTGGTGGCTCTCCACCAACTTGAGATTGATCTTGCGCTTGGCCTTGTTCATCAGGTTGAGGGCCTTCACTTTGTTCTTCGGAAGCGTGTGGGTCTTGGGTTGGTGATGGTTCCACTTGAGTGGAACATTGTCCTTCTCCTTCGGCCACAAGGGGTTCCTCAATGGGTAGGATATATCCAACACCCATTCTTCTTATGGCTTGAGGAGGAATTTCATCACCTGCATCACAAGTACCACTTTGCTCCACTTGGGAGCCGTTATTTTCATCAAACTCTACGTTACTCGTCTCCTCAATGAGTCCATTGGACTTGTTGAGGACACGGTAAGCATGAGAGTTTGTAGCATAACCAACAAATATGCCCTCATGAGCTCTAGATTCAAATTTAGACAAACGAACACCTTTCTTGAGAATGAAACACTTACACCCGAATACCCGGAAGTACTTGAGATTGGGCTTGTTACCGGTAAGAATCTCATATGGAGTTTTTTTCAAGCCTTTGCGGAGATAGAGACGATTTGATGCATGGCAAGCGGTGTTGATGGCTTCGGCCCAAAAGTTATATGGAGATTTGAATTCAGCCATCATGGTTCTTGCAGCATCCATTAGAGTTCGGTTCTTTCTCTCCGCTACACCATTTTGTTGAGGGATATAAGGGGCTGAATATTGATGTTTGATCCCCTCATCACCAAGAAACTCATCCAAGGTGTAGTTCTTGAACTCGGTGCCGTTGTCACTTCTGATCATCAAAATCTTTGCTTCATGTTGTCGTTGTGCTTCATTTGCAAAGTTGATGACGGTTTGTTGGGTCTCACTCTTCTTCTTGAAGAAGTATACCCAGGTGTATCTTGAGTAATCATCCACAATCACCAAGAAATACTTCCTACCCCCAAGACTATCAAAAGATGGAGGCCCAAAGAGGTCCATGTGGAGGAGCTCTAGGGGTCTCTTTGAATAGCTGATAGTCGTGGGAGGGTGAGCCTTCTCATGTAATTTACCTTCAATGCAAGCCCTGCAAGCATGATCTTTGGCAAAGCTAACATTTGTTAGTCCTCGGACATGGTCCCCCTTGAGAAGACTTTGCAACGATCTCATATTGACGTGGGCCAAACGGCGATGCCAAAGCCATCCCACATCAACTTTAGCCGTTAGGCATGTCGCGACCTTAGTGGATTGCTTCGCGAAGTTAATCACATAAAGGTCGTTCTCGACATGCCCAACATAGGCTACTTTAAGAGACTTGCTCCACAAGAGGGCCACGGTATCAATATCAAAGAATGTAGCAAAGCCCATGAGTGCACGTTGGCGAACAGAAAGTAAATTGTATGCAAGGGACTCAACAAGAATGACTTTCTCGATCGTGAGATCATGAGAGATAACAACCTTGTCGAGTCCCAATACCTTAGAGAATGAAGCATCACCCCATTCGACGTTGGTGGCCATAGATGAACCAAGATGCACGTCCACCACCAAGTCTTTGCTTCCGGTCATATGATTTGTGGCTCCGCTATCGAGCAACCATGATCCCCCACTGGAAGCAAACTCCTACAATAGATCAATGCTTGGATTTAGGTACCCATTTGGTAATGGGTCCTTTGAGGTTAGTAACAAGGGTCTTAGGAACCCAAATGGACCATTCAATGTACTCATAAGAAGAACCAACAAATTTAGCAAACACATGACCATCACTAGCACGGCATAAAACATATGAAGGATTAAAATCGCCGGCTATGTTTGATGGTATGTTGGAGTTTTTCTTGACACCACCACTTTTCTTCTTTGTGGACGTGCCCTCTCCTTCTTTCACAAAAGATAGTCGGAGAGGGGGTGGTTGCTTAGTCTTGTCATTCTTCTTCTTCTTGGGCTTAGGAACAAACCCAATTCCTTCCTTTGCCACAATTTCCTTTTGATTGCTCAAAAGGGTGTTGAGGTTCTTCTCACCTTGGATGCAAGTCACAAGGCCTTTCTCAAGTTGCTTCTTCAACTCGGCATTCTCTTCAACAAGACGCACATGCTCGCAACATGGGTTAGTAGCATTTTCATTATCAATTAAAACCATGCGAGGAAAGATGGCCTTTTCCTTGGTTAGCGAAACTTGAAGTTGATCATGAGACTCCTTGAGAGTAGTATGCATACTTTTCAAGGCCTTGCGAGCCTTATCAAGTATGTCAAACTCCTCTTTGAGTTTAGCATGGTCAACCTCAAGTTTTGCCTTCTCGGAGTTAAGGACGCGAGAGACAACCAAAGCATGATCAAGATCTTTCATTAATTTAGCATGACCATCGTTGTGTGACTCCTCAAGAGCCAAACAAAGACCATGCTCTTCCTCTAGGGCGTTAGAGAGATCCGATATCTCATCGGCATAGTCTCAACTATGTCCTTCCATTTCAGTAATGGTTTCCTCGTGAGCCTCGATCATGTCATTGGCCTCATCGAGTTGTTCCAAGAGAGCAACAAAATGCTTCTTGGGTTTGCCCTTGAGATTTTTCATGAACAACTCAAATTCATTTTCTCCCTCCATAACACCCTCACCCTCATCAATACAATTGGTCAATGAAGGATTAGACGAGATAGTAGTATTGATGTTTGGGGTTACCTTGTTGGTGGCCTTGGCCATGAGACACTTGGCGGTGATGTTCTCGTTTGGTGAGTCGAAGAGAGATGAGTGCGGAGTAGTTGCAATTGCAATTGTGGCCATAGTGGTCACCTCATCGTCTTCATCATTATCATCATCCTCCACATATTCTTCTTGGGCCACCAACACTTTCGGAGGAGTCTTCTTGATGAAGTTGTTCTTGTTGGGATAGGACTTTGACTTGTCCTTCCGAATAAGCTTGCCTCCAAAGTCTTCTCTCTTCTCATATGGGCAATCCACAACGAAATGACTTACATTTCCACAGTTGAAGCATGTCCTTACTCGTTGCTTCCCCTTGTTCCCACTAGAGTTGTTCCTGTTGAAGTTGGATCTTGTGTTCTTCTTTCCCCAGAATTGCCTTGACGCAAGAGCCATGTGCTCATGATAGGCATATTTGGTGTCCTCGGGGCAACACTCATCATCATCTTCCACTTCCTCCTCTTCCATACAAGCCTTGGCCTTCAGAGCAATATTGGGCTTCTTTGATCGTTGAGCTCTTAAGACCGCATTGTCGGCGGTCACGTCCAAGATCCTCATGGCAACAAATTCATCCAACACTTCATTTGAGGATAAAGTGTGGAAGTCCGGTCTCTGACGTATGACAGAGGACATGGCCTTATGATAGGGCATCATGGACTTGAGGAACTTGCGCTTGATCCAATTGTCATCCGTATCCTTACTGCCATGATCTTGAAGAGAAACCGCAAGGATAGTTAATCTTCGATAAAGTTCACGAGGATCTTCATCTTCGATTATAGCAAACTCATCAGCTTCATCTTGCACCACTTCATAGTTGGAGCGTTGAATACTAGTGCTTCCCTTGTACATCGTGCCAACATGCTCCCAAGCTTCCTTGGCCACAGTGAAGGGTCGAAGGTGTGCAATGTCTTCAGGAGGGATGGAATCTTGAAGAATGCAAAGAGCGGACTCGTTGAACTGATGATCTGCAGTTTCTCTTGGAGTCATGTTGTCGGGATCATACGGATAAAAACCTTGCTCAATAATTCTCCAAAGGTTAGTGGAACAATGATTAATATGACGTTTGAAACGAAACACCCACGTAGCAAAATCAGTATTTTTGATAAACTTGGGAGGGGGCCCAACAGAATTTACCCACGTAGCAAATTTCCCATTCCCATTCTTAGTAACCGGGGCTTGTTCGCTACTAGCTTCTCCCTTGTCGGGATTAGCCTCAGACACGTTGGTAGCGGGACGAGCCACTTCCAACGGTGCGGTGGATAATTTAAGCCCCTCAAGCAAATCTTTAAACATGCCTTTGACCTCGCTCGCTAGTGATTCTTTCAATGTGGTCAAGGCCACATTGAACTCCTCACGAGAGACCGAGGCTCCCCCATCTGACGTAGGCAAGGACGGAGTTCCACCGGAATGGTCCTCCGTCTCGACTACGTTGTCACCCATACTCTTTTGGACGGTAAAGTCCTTAAAAAGAGACGAGGCTCTGATACCAATTGAAAGGATCGATATGGTTGACTAGAGGGGGGGGGGGCCTGAATAGGCAACTAACAATTTTTAACTTTTCTTAACCACTTTAAATTAAACGACAAAGTAAGTTGTCTAAATATTCTACTAATATGACAACTAAAGGAAAGAAGGATAACAACTACACAAGCATGCGATAGGAGTTGAACAAGTAAAGCATGCACAAGTAAAGGTAAGAAATAACCACAAGTGGAACCGGTGGAGACGAGGATGTGTTGCCGAAGTTCCTTCCCTTTGAGGGGAAGTACGTCTCCGTTGGAGCGGTGTGGAGGCACAATGCTCCCCAAGAAGCCACTAGGGCCACCGTATTCTCCTCACGCCCTCACAGGATGCAAGGTGCCGTGAATCCACTAGTGGTGCCCTTGAAGGCGGCAACCGAACCTTTACAAACAAGGTTGGGGCTATCTCCACAACTTGGAAGCTCCCAACAAAACCACGAAGCTTCACCACAATGGAATATGGCTTCGAGGTGACCTCAACCATCTAGGGTGCTCAAACACCTAAGAGTAACAAGATCCGCAAGGGATTAATGGGGAGAATCAAATATCTCTTGGTGGAAGTGTAGATCGATGCCTCCTCAGGCAATCCCGAGCAAATCAACAAGTTTGATTGGCTAGGGAGAGAGATCGGGCGGAAATGGAGCTTTTGGATCAACAATGGAGTAGTGGGGGAAGAGGTGAGTTTTCTTGGAGAAGAAGACCCCCTATATATAGTGGGAGAGCAAATCCAACCGTTATGTGCGTTTTCAGCCCGCAGAGAGCGGTAGTACCGCACGTAAGTTGCGGTACTACCGCTAGGAAAAAATATGCGACATGATTGACGGCCGCGGATGAAATAAATTACATCCGCGGCTACATCCGCAGGGAAAACGGTAGTAGCAAAATGCGACACGGTACTACCGCTTGGACTAAGCGGTACTACCGTATTGGATGCGGAAGTAAAAAATTACTTCCGCATCCACTTCTGCACTTAGAATCAGCGCCCGGCCAGATACACGGTACTACCGCTCTGGAGACGCGGTACTACCGTGGGAGCGGTACTACCATGTCGGCAGGCGGTACTACCGTGTGTCTGCGCGGTACTACCGCTTAGTAGAGCGGTACTACCGCTTGCCAGGCAGATGATTTAGTTAAGAAGTCACAGTTTGCATATACGATAATAACCGGTTGGAACTACAGAGAAGCAAAGGAAAGGTGGTGCGAGAGTAAGATGTGTACGTGTTGATTCCACCCAAACCTTTCCGAAGCGGACCCCCTCTTAATAGTACGGCTTTCCTATTACTCAAAGCCACCGACAGGGAGCAAAAAGAAAACACCGTCTTCCATCGAATCCGAGGGGCAATCAATCGTCTTGTTCCTAAGTGAGATATACCTGTAGGAGCTTAGAGCACACAATTAGTCCGCAAATGCATTGTCATCAATCACCAAAACTACTTAGGGAGAAATATGCCCTTACACTTGTTTGCACAGGTTGCTGCCACGTGGCCTCTTTGCCATCTATGGCAGATGGCAAAGACCCCTTTGTCGTCGGTAGCATACGGGAAAGTGCTTGTACTGTTACTATTTTTTTTCTATTTTCTGTTATATCCTTGCATTTTCAAAAGACATATATGATATATACCATTTCAACCTCAAACATAGCCCATGTATCTAACATCTGGCAGTCCATCGATGCAACATAACACATATTGTATTAAAAGGTCCAATACATACATAGTTTCACAGAGTTCATCAACATACATACATACATAGTTTCACGGAGTTCATCAACATACATTGTTCATCAACACAAAATCAAAACAGAAACTAAAACTAGTAGTCCATCAATGCCAGCTTCCATGAAGTGAATCAAATCTGCAAAAATGGGAGTAAGCAAGATAGAAGAAGAAGAAGAAGAAGAAGAAGAAGAAGACTAGAACAAGAAGAATACTAGAAGAAGAAGAAGGTTTTTACCCTTTTCCTTCTCATTCTTATTCTTTTATTCTTTCTTTTTCTCCTTCTATTCTTTCTTTTTATCCTCTTCCATGTTTTTCTTCTTCTTATTCCTTATTTGTGTCATTTTAGAGCTAACATATGTAATTATGTCATTTTTGAGCTAACTAAGCTTATTATGTCAATTTGGAGGAAAATAAGGTAAGTATAGGTCATTTTTGTGCTAACCTAAGTAATTATGCCATTTTTTAGCCAACTTATGTAAGTATATGTCATTTTAGAGCTAACATAGGTAATTATGCCATTTTGGAGGAAAATAAGCTAAGTATGTGACATTTATGAGCTAACCAAGGTTATTATGCCATTTTTGAAATGAATAAGATAATTATGTCATGAATGAAGAAGAAGAAGAAGAAGAAGAAGAAGAAGAAGAAGAAGACTAGAAGAAGAAGAAGAAGAAGAATAAGAATAAGGAGCAGAAGATGGAGAAAAAGAAAGAAGAGAAAAAGGAAGAATAAGAAGATATTTTCTTCTTCTTATTATTTTCTCATATTTCTTCTTCTCTTCTATCTTTTTATCCTTTTCATTCTCATTCTCATTCTTCTTCTTTTATTCTTTCCTTTTCTTCTCTTTCTTCTTCAATTCTTTCTTTTTCTCCTCTTCCATGTTTTTCTTATTATTCCTTATTCGTGTCATTTTAGAACTAACTTAGGTCATTATGCCATTTTTAGCTAACTAAGCTTATTATGTCAATTTGGAGGAAAATAAGGTAAGTATAGGTCATTTTTGTGCTAACCTAGGTGATGATGCTATTTTTTAGCCAACTTAGGTAAGTATAGCTCATTTTTTATCTAACTTAGGTAATTATGCCATTTTGGAGGAAAATAAGCTTAGTATATGACATTTATGAGAGAACCAAGGTTAGTATGTAATTTTTGAAATGAATATGCTTATTATGTCATAAATGAACTAAATAAGCTAATTATGTCATTTTAGAGGATAATTAGCTAAGTACGTCTTTTTTGGGGAAGATAAGCTAAGTATCTGGCATAAAAAGGGCTAAGAGGCGTGTACGAAGCTAAGTATGCATTTTTAAGCAAAACACTAGAGAAAACTTACCCTCATCACGGAGGTGAAGCACCAGGGTTGCTCGTGCCGGTACCACCTGGAGAAGGATCGTGCGATGCTTGTCTGGAGTTACGTTGTACCAAAGATTATTGCAATGTCTCATTAGCATGATGACACTCAAATGTTAAAACTAGTAACTAATGAGCATTCAAATGAAACTCACCGTGATCCTAGGAGCAATGACTAGCATCGGCGGAGGGGACTGGCCGGTCTTCTCGCATAGAGTCTGCACATTTGGTTTGATGAGTCAGTCATACTAGTTAGTAATGAAATGAACATTCAGTGGATGATTTGGCTAATTAGTAGAAGAAACTTACCATGAGGAGCTCGTACATGGCCTGGTTCTGCATGTCATTCCGTGCCCTCTCCTCCTCCAACATCTTAGCCGTCCTCTCCTCCAACTCCCACTCCTTCTCCGTGGCCTGTCGGTCCCTCTCCGCCGGAAGCTCCTTGGTTGGCTGTCTCTATTTTTGAAGAGTAGCCTGCAACACCACCCCTCATTAGCATTGTAATCATCATTGGCCACACACACAATGTAATAGAGATTATAGAAATCTGAGTCCATATAACTAACCTCGAAGGCGAGCTCCATTGGCCGTGGACGAGGCCTTATCTTAGGGGCATAGCTCGTTTTGCGTGCCTTGATCTCCTTTGGAGTGTTAGGACAACGTATAAGTCTATCTCCAATGGCTATCGAGCCATGGGACCTGCCAGCACCAGATATCATCACCAGCTCCGGATCAAACTTCCCGCTCGTGTTGAAGTCCTCCCCTTTCCTCGCCTTCCCCTCATCTCTATGCCTCATGAGCATGTTGTGGGAGGATATGTTGGTGAAGTTCTCTGGATGATCGAGGGTAGACATAAAGAATGACTTGGCCTTCTTGTACGGGGCACCATGGGCCATGGCATAGAGGTCAAACACCGGTGGCACCGGTGCCATATTGTATCCAGCCTAAAAGAGATGAACAAAGTATTAGTAATTAAAGGGCTCAAGCTAGCATGACAGAATGAATAGCATGAATCATGAAGAAAAAGACATACCCAGTTCCGCCCGTACTGATATAAGTTGGCGTTGCCTTGATGTTGTGGCACAATTTCATTTGGGCACGCCAGTCCTTGGCATCGTTGTCGAGGGCTAGCCATTCGTATGAGCACCACTCATCGACCAATGTATCCCAACAATCCATCTTATCCGCACACCATCTCGTGGGCACCTAAGTTAGTAAAGAGAAAACTTGAGCTCTACACCTACGAATCAAATCAACGACACTAAGAACAAGGCCTTCAGAATATAAGCAATTACTGCAATGTAGTGCTCCTTGTTGACAAACTTTCGGCGGCACTTCTTCTTGGGCTTCCTAACACCACGCGAGGCGAAGTGGTCTCGAATAGCCTGCACCCGAGCCTCGTGCCATAAGTTTTGTAGTAGGTGCCTGCACTCGACATCGATAACCCGTGTGGAGGCCTCCTTGTATCCCTCCTCGCACTTGTATTAGGTCTGAATCAAATGAGACAACATTGATTAGTACAATAACTAGCTATTCGAAGATTGTTAATTGTGTAAATGAGAAATTACCCAAAATGTTCTAATCACCATGTTGGCCCTCCTGTGGCACAAGACACCGTCGATCGTCTCCTCCGGCTGGGCCGGGGAATCCAAGTAGTGCTCCCAGCTCAGTCCTAGTTGTGGAAGCTGACCCTCACCGGACAAAGTGACAAACCTCGGGAAGTTTTGCCGGCAAATCACACCATGGACACTGTTGGGCCTGCAAACATCCTGACCATGGTCCCAACCCCTGCAGTATGACAAGGACAACACATTATATATTTGAAGAAACATGATGGCAAAAGGTACGAAAAGAGTAAATGCACTTACCTTCCCATCAGGCCAAATCAACCACGTCTGCTCGCGAGTCGCCGGCAGGGGCGGGAGCCGTGTACTACCATGCTGGTAGAAGATGGCCTCCTCAACCACCTCGTCCTCGCTGCTATCGAAATTCTGATGCCCGCCACCATCAACATGGCCACTCGGCTCCGCAGCCGCATCCTGCCAGGTACCCCATCCGGACGTCTCCTAGGACGTAGCCTTGTCTGGACTCACGTGGGCCATATCTCTTTGCCTGAAGTCTCATGGGCTGTAGTCTCCTAGCCCGAAGTCTCATGGGCCGAAGGCCCGTCGACGCCGAGGCTCATGGACCGGAATCCGCATAGCCTCGTCCTTAGACGGCCCCCCCTAGCAGTCATGTGCTTGTGTGACTCATCTGGGGGTGGAAGCAAGGAAGGCGTAGGAGCTTGCCTACCTCTCCTGCGACCACGTCCTGATATAGCTCCTCTCTTATTCCCTTCCCGACCTCCTCCCCGGTGGGCAATGACGCCGAAGAGGAAGTGTCCGCCGGTGTCCCCAAGCTGTCTAACAACGCTCTCCAGAGAGGTGCGGGTGGAATCGAAGAACCCTTCCCACCTCGCTCCGGACCCGCACCCACCATCTTTCAATACCTGCCATGACAGAAGAGTAAACGGAATCAGTACAACATAAAAAAATTGACTACCGACATGAATAATAAAATGTATATAACTTGAGTGTATCATCATCGTGTACAACATAAAAAAATGAATACCTAACATGAAGTAATAATATATATGTCATTCAGGGTTCGTCAACATCGAGGCACCCCTAACCTATATAGACGTCATCTAGGCTTTTGTCGACCCTCGACCCCTCGACCAATCTACCCTCGACCCTCAGTAGTCCTCGACCCTCAACCCCTCGGCGACCCTCGACCCTCGGCCCCTCAGCCCCACGACCCATCGATCCTCGAACCCTCGACCCTCGACCCCTGGACCCCTCGATCCTTGAACCCTCGACCCCTTGGCGATCCTCGA
>LR738710.1:435475325-435522749 GCA_902687465.1 Secale cereale | reverse complement strand
CTGGTGCGGCGGGCGGGGGAGTCAGGTGGGGGCAGGGGCGGCAGCGATGGGGTCGGAGTGGCTAGCCGGGGCTGCGGCTTGCGGTCGGGGGAGGGGGCGGGGTCGGAGCAGCGGGCCAAGGCGGCGGCCGCAGGGTCTGAGCGGCGGGCTGGGGCAGCGAGGTGTCGTCGGGGGCGGTGGCGGGGTGTGCGGTGTTGGGGAACGTATCATAATTTTAAATTTTTCTACGCATCACCAAGATCAATCTATGGAGTCATCTAGCAACGAGTGAGAGGGGAGTGCATCTACATACCCTTGTAGATCGTGAGCGGAAGCGTTCAAGAGAACGGGGATGATGGAGTCATACTCGTCATGATCCAAATCACCGATGATCCTAGCACTGAACGGACGGCACCTCCGCATTCAACACACGTACGGAGCGGGGACATCTCCTCCTTCTTGATCCAGCAAGGGGGGGAGAGGTTGATGGAGATCCAGCAGCACGACGGCGTGGTGGTGGAAGCAGCGGGATTCCAGCAGGGCTTCGCCAAGCGCAACTGGAGGAGGAAGTGGTGTCACGGGAGGGAGAGGGAGGCGCCAGGACTTAGGGTGCGGCTGCCCTCCCTCCCCCACTATATATAGGGGCCCTGGGGGGCGCCGGCCCCTTAGAGATCCAATCTCAAGGGGGGGCAGCGGCCAGGGGGGGACTTGCCCCCCAAGTGAGGTGGGGCGCCCCCCACCCCTGGGTTTCCAACCCTAGGCGCAGGGGGAGGCCCAAGGGGGCGCACCAGCCCACCAGGGGCTGGTTCCCATCCCACTTCAGCACATGGGGCCCTCCGGGATAGGTGGCCCCACCCGATGGACCCCCGGGACCCTTCCGGTGGTCCCGGTACAATACCGGTGACCCCCGAAACTTTCCCGGTGGCTGAAACTGGACTTCCTATATATAAATCTTTACCTCTGAACCATTCTGGAACCCCTCGTGACGTCCGGGATCTCATCCGGGACTCCGAACAACTTTCGGGTTACCGCATACTTATATCTCTACAACCCTAGCGTCACCGAACCTTAAGTGTGTAGACCCTACGGGTTCGGGAGACACGTAGACATGACCGAGACGACTCTCCGGCCAATAACCAACAGCGGGATCTGGATACCCATGTTGGCTCCCACATGCTCCTCGATGATCTCATCAGATGAACCACGATATCGAGGATTCAATCAACCCCGTTGATGCGGAGCATCCCAAGGTCATCCCCACGGACCCTTCTTCACCTCCTCAAGTACTTCAAGGACCGATGACACGTGCTCGTGCAAGAGCTTTCGAGACCGAGGTGACGTCACTCCTATCCCTACTTCCATACGAATCTTGCGAGACATGGTTGCTACCTCAAACGGGTGTGATTTGTGAGCTCAGGTGTGAAGGAGACCACATCGGAGAAGAGCTTGAAGATGGACAAGTCCCCAAGGTCATGGACGAGCTGATGCAACAAAAAGACCAGAAAGCAGCTCCAGGCCCCGGACATCCGGCCCCCTGGCCCGGACATCCGGCCCCTGGGCATCTCTCTACAGAAGGCCAGCCTCAGGGCCCGGACATCCGGCCAGGGCCCGGACATCCGGCCAAGCACGGCCCGGACATCCGGCCTCGGGCCCGGAAATCCGGCGCTCCTGTCCAGAGAGCACCCGAGGCTCGGCTCCTCCCGCCCGGACATCCGGGCCCCCGCCCCGGACATCCGGCGCCCCGCGAAGTCCCGGACATCCGGCCCACTGCCCGGACGTCCGGCTCCTGATCTGCCTGCGCGCAGCACTTGGGCCGAGGCCCGTGTATCCCCTTCGCCCGTAGACTATATATACTCCTCTCCTCATTCCGTTTAGGGTTAGCTATGGTTTAGCTCATTCTCATACTTGTGTGGATTTCTCCCACGAGACGGTGCGCCTCTACGGAGAAGATCCACTACGGATTCAGGACCTCCTTCACGGAGAAGATCCCCCGGGATATCAAGACCTCCTCCGGGAGAAGACTATCTGTATCACCGTTGTTGACTTTGGATCATGGATCTCGACTTTGTATCGTGAATCTAGCGCTTGTGTGATTGCTTCCGTGTTGATTTGAGTGTTTTCTCTTGTGTTTTCCCCGTCCTTCTCTTGTTTTTCCCCGTGTTCATCGTGTGCCACCCTCCAAATCGTGAAAGGTCCGCTGATTAGGGTTCCACCCTACATCATCTTGGTATCAAGAGCAAGGTTGATCACGATTTTGGAGCCCCGCACCCCGTCTTCTAGCTTGTTTTTGTCGTGTTCTTCCCAATTTCGAAAAATTCCCCACAAAAAGAGCCCCAAAATTTTTCTGCGATCTGTTGATTTGGCAAGATTTTGTTGAATTTGTTCCATGGATTTGCTGTGCCACGTGTGGATCTAGCTTTTCCCCCACTTTTCCCCAAATTTCATCCGCAAAATCCGCCGAATTTTTTGCCCCGAAAACACCGTTTGCAACGTGTTCTTCCTGGCTCGGGCACCCCGGACATCCGGCTCGTGCCCCGGACATCCGGCCCAGCCCGGACATCCGGCCTCCCGCAGCCACAAAACCACCACCACACCCCACCTAGCAAACCCCCACCGCCTTTTCGTTCGGTGATCCACCCATTCTTCCGCAAACCACCACCAATCTTCTGCAACAACCACCATCGCTTCACCGCTTCGAGTTTGGAATATTTGTCTCCATTTGCCGTGGACACTTGAGTTGTGGTTTCACCGTTTCCTTGGATGTTTAGGCTACCTTGGGACGGCAAGACTTCGACTACACCACCGCTCAACTTCGGCAAGGACGGTAACATCGACGACCCTTCGCTCATTCTACCTTGCAATTGCATTGTCACCCTATGAACCATCTTTGCGTAGCTTTCCCTTTGAGACTAGCCATTTGAGTATTGCCGGGCCACGACACTTGTGCACATTAGTGATAGTCATAGATATTGCATACTACATCATTGTGAGTCACATCACATCATCTTGGTATCTTGCATATCTCCATGTGCCACAAGAGTGTTCCGCATACACAATAGCTACCTTGATACGAGAAGCATACATATGTGCCCAAAGAAAGAGCTCAAAAGCTTTTAAGCAAAAGAGCCAATCCAAGCAAAGAAACAATAGCATCATACGCCTTGCATACAAAGAGATCATACATAGCAACATCATCTTGTGCTCAAGCATCGGCACATCATACACTCATAGCATACTTGTGATAGACAGTCGTTACGTTTTGCCTCTTATAGGTCGTGCACAAGTGCGTATCCGCCTATTAAGCAATCGGTTAGCGTCTCTCTAGTGTTGTGCAACACGAGCATTTTCCGTGGTTTACCACATTTTCGCTCACCCTTGGTTGCACGACCACATTTATCTATCCGTGCGTGTGTTCCGTGTGCTACTCTTTGCTAGTGATCTACTTGTTGCATGAGCAAATTTGTGAACCATTTTCAACATCTTTGAGTCACTTTGACGATTGCATTGAATTTGTGCCACATCCTAACCAAGCTCCTCTAAAAGCTTTACTTGTGTAGGTGTGAGAATCGACACGAAGTGATACCAATAGTGCTATTTCCGGGTTACATTGTTGAGTGATCATTGATCCATTTTCAACCTCGGTTAAGGTACATTGATATTGTCTTCTCCTTTCTCCCACTCACAAACTTGCTTGTAATGATGGATAGGCCAAGTTCATCTTCAAACCCGATCTTCGACGATCCTCAAGAAGCGAACAACTATGTCACCAAACTACATCTATTCGGCGTCCAACGAGCTCTACATCAAGAGAGTGAAGCTATGCGAGAGTACATTGGCCAAGTCGCCGAGGACGCGCGCCAATTCCAACAAAGTACCAAGGAGCAAATCGACCTCATCAACACCAACATGTCTACTCAATACAATGAGCTCCGGACATTGATCATCAACCGACATTCTTCCTCAACATCTTCTCATCGAAGAAGCCGTTCAAGTCGACACACCGACTCAACGCAAGACTCAAGTACACCTACATCAAAGACTCTTCGTCAAGCCGCACGTCAAGCTCGACATGAACATCGGCATCCTCTACATGACAAGAGTTCACAAGAGTTATTCGACGAGCAAGAAAGCCGACGTCGCCAAAACCAAGCTACACTTGAGCAAGCACAAGAACGGCAACGACTACGCCAACAACAACAAGAGCGAGCTCGCCAATATCAAGAAGAACAAGATGTCGAGGCTAACCGGCAAGCACAACAACGTCGAGAAGCTCAAGCTATGGAGGCGCAACGAGCGTTACAAGATGCACATCGCAATGTGTCCGCCCGCAACCGACACACTCGTCAACAAGAGGATCTCCTTCATGATGAGGTGCAACACGGACGACATCAAGAAAGAATGCAAGAAGAAGCTCCTCCTCAAGCGCGGCAAGAGCAAGAATACCAACAAGAACATCTACATCAACAAGAGCAACAAGATATGGCAAACCGCCAAAATCGAGATCGCCCTCCCAATAGGCAAGGCAACAATGACGAGCATCGCTATGGCAAGCTCAAGTTCACCATGCCAAAGTTCTCCGGAAGCATTGATCCCGAAGACTACCTCTCATGGGCATTGAAAGTTGACAAGATCTTTCGCCTTCACAACTTCGATGAAGAGAAGAAGATCGCAATGGCATCCCTTGAGTTCCAAGACTATGTTCTCATTTGGTGGGAGCAAATCATGGAGAGAAGAGAAGCAAAAGGCGAACCTCCTATCACCACTTGGGCTCAAATGAAGGAAGTGATGAGAGCACGCTTCGTGCCTACACACTACAACCGCGACTTGTTTAAGAAGCTACAACTCCTCAAGCAAGGTACCAAGTCCGTTGAAGAGTACTACAAGGAGATGGAGATTGCCATGATACGAGCAAACATCACGGAAGATGAAGAGCAAACTATGGCGAGATTCTTGAATGGACTCAACTATCCCATCAAGAAGATTGCGGACTTCCAACCATACAACAATCTCCTCGAGCTAGTACACCAAGCAACCAAAGCGGAGCGACAAGTTCAAGAGGACTACAAGTACTCCAAGTTCAACTCCAAGAACTTCGGCTCCTACAACCAAGCTTCCACGACTTCGGCTACTCCTCCTACCTCTACCAAGCCTTATACAAACCTCGGAGACAAGCCAAGCTACAAGAATGCGACTACATCGAGTCGTCCACCTTCTACCAACAACTTCAAGCCAAGAGCTTCCTCAACTACTACTCCAACCGAAGATACCAACAAGACGAGCTCCATCAAATGCTTCAAGTGCCAAGGACGAGGCCACAAGTCATTTGAGTGCAAGACCGTTCGCACCATGATCATCAACGACGACGGATCCTATGACTCCATGAGCGATGATGAGATGGAAGCACTTGAGCATGTCGCAATGCATCGCCAAGTGAATGACGACGAAGACCATCAAGTGTTTTGCGACAATGACTCAAGCCCCAACCTTGTTGTCTCCAAAGTCTTGACACTCCAACATCAACAAGATGACGACCAACGTTGTCACATTTTCCATACGAAGGCCGGCATCAATGGACGCGCCGTCAAGGTTATCATCGATGGAGGAAGTTGCCACAACTTGGCAAGCGAAGAGCTATGCGACAAGCTTCATTTGGTCAAGACGAAGCATCCTCACCCTTACTAGGTCCAATGGCTCAACGACGCCGGAATTCTTCGAGTCGAGCACACCGTGCAAGTCTCTTTCAAGATTGGCGCTTACGAGGACACTCTTGAGTGTGATGTGATACCCATGTCCGTGTGCCACCTTATTCTTGGACGCCCATGGCAATATGATCGTGGAGTCACACACAATGGACGGACGAATCACTATCATTTCAAGATGAAGGGCAAGGAATTCGTGCTTCGGCCAATGTCTCCAAGCCAAGTTGCCGCCGACAAGCTTTTACCTACCACCCATCGTGGAGAGAATGGTGAGAGAGCGAGCCACCAAAAAGAGAGTGAGAGCCACAAGCCAAATATGAGCGACTCCACGATGAGCGACAAGAAGCAACTAGTGCTATTTGCTACCAAACGTGAGATGAGAGAAGTGTGTGAGAACCCATCGAGCGTCTTCCACCTTGTGCTTCTATGCAAAGGGGAAGCCAAACCTACTAACACTTCACCACCTCCACCTTTTGTGTTGTCTAAATTGTTGCAGGAATTCTCGGACGTCTTTCCCGATGAGCTACCACCGGGTCTACCTCCACTTCGAGGGATAGAGCACCGCATCGACCTAGTACCCGGCGCTCCACTTCCAAACAAGGCTCCTTACCGCGTCAACCCCGAGGAAACGAAGGAGATACAACGACAAGTGCAAAAACTCATCGACAAGGGTCATGTACGTGAAAGTCTAAGCCCTTGTGCCGTTCCCGTTATTCTCGTGCCTAAGAAAGACGGAACTTTTCGCACGTGTTCCGATTGCCGCCCGATAAATGCTATCACCGTTAGATATCGTCACCCTATTCCTCGCTTAGATGACATGCTTGATGAACTATGTGGTGCCACCATCTTTTCAAAAATTGATCTTAAAAGTGGTTACTACCAAATTCGCATTCAAGAGGGTGATGAGTGGAAAACTGCTTTCAAAACCAAGTTCGGGTTATACGAGTGGCTTGTTATGCCAATGGGCTTATCGGAAGCACCCGGCACTTTTGTGCGTCTTATGCACTTTGTTCTTAGACCCTACATAGGTGTCTTTGTCGTGGTTTACTTTGATGACATTCTCGTGTTTAGCAAGTCGCTTGAAGAACATGTTGACCATGTTCAACTAGTTTTGCAAGCACTTCGCAAGCAACAACTGTATGCTAATATGGAAAAATGCACTTTTGGCGTTGACAAGGTTGTCTTCCTAGGATTTGTCGTGTCTTCTCAAGGTGTTCACGTTGATGAAACTAAAATTGAAGCAATTAAAACTTGGCCTCAACCAAAGAATCTCATGCAAGTGCATAGTTTCCTTGGTTTAGCCGGTTTCTATCGACGTTTTGTGAAGGACTTTAGCACCATTGCTATGCCTTTACACGCTTTGAGCAAGAAGAACGCACCCTTCATTTGGGGTCCTTCGCAAGACACCGCGTTCAATGAGCTTAAGAGCTTGCTCACGCACGCACGACTTCTAGCCCTACCAAACTTAGACAAACTGTTTGAGATTCATTGTGATGCTAGTGGTACCGGCATAGGTGGCGTGCTAATGCAAGAAAAGCGCCCAATTGCGTACTTTAGCGAGAAGCTATCGGGAGCGCAACTTAACTACCCCATATATGATAAAGAGCTTTATGCCTTGGTGAGAGTTCTACGTGTTTGGGAACACTATCTTCGACCTCATGAATTCATTCTTCATACGGATCATGAGACACTCAAGTATCTCAAAGGTCAAACTAAGTTGAACAAGCGTCATGCTAAATGGAGTGAGTTCATTGAGTCTTTTCCCTATGTCATCAAATACATCAAGGGCAACAAAAATGTTGTGGCGGACGCGCTTTCCCGCAAATGCATGCTTGTAACACAACTTGAGTTGAATGTGATTGGCTTTGAGCATATTAAAGATTTATATGAGCATGATCCTTTCTTTGCAAATGCTTATGCTAAATGCTTGACTCACACTTCTTGGGAACATTACTACATCAAGGATGGATATCTTATGAGAGCTAACAAACTTTGTATTCCCGAGTCTTCGCTTCGTTTGCTCCTTTTGCAGGAATCGCATGGAGGAGGACTCATGGGACACTTTGGACGCGACAAGACGTTTGCTACTCTCTCTAAGAACTATTTTTGGCCCAAGATGCTTCGTGACGTCTCACGCCTCACCAACCGATGTTCGACATGCCGCAAAGCTAAGTCCAAAGCTCAATCTCACGGTCTTTATATGCCTCTCCCTATACCATATCATCCATGGGAAGACATAAGCATGGATTTCATACTTGGCTTGCCTAGGACTCAAACGGGCAAAGATTCTGTGCTTGTGGTGGTAGATAGATTCTCCAAAATGGCTCATTTCATTCCTTGTAACAAGATCGACGATGCTTCACATGTTGCCACACTCTTTTGCAGGGAGGTACTTCGTCTTCATGGCGTGCCTAAAACGATCGTGTCGGACCGGGACGTCAAGTTCCTGAGTTACTTTTGGAAAACACTATGTGCCAAGCTGGGAATCAAGCTACTCTTTTCTTCGGCGTACCACCCACAAACGGATGGCCAGACGGAGGTGACGAACCGCACGCTATCCACTCTTCTTCGTGTGTTGATCAAGCGGAACATCCGGGAATGGGAGAATTGCTTACCCATCGCCGAGTACGCCTACAACCGGGCAAGACATTCGACCACCGGCAAGTCGCCATTCGAGGTTGTCTACGGCTTCAACCCGTTGTCACCTTTGGACATTCTACCTCTACCGCTACAAGAGCGCATCAACATGGATGCAAGCGCTCGAGCAACCTATCTCAAGAAGGTGCACGAAGATACAAGGGCAATGATCGAGCGCCAAGTCCAACGTCTCGCCACCAAGCTCAACGTCAACAAGACACAAATGGTGTTCCAATCGGGCGATCTTGTCTGGCTTCATCTTCGCAAGGACCGCTTCCCACACGAGCGCAAGTCCAAGCTTCTACCTCGCGCCGACGGACCATTCAAGGTGCTCGCCCGCTACAACGACAACGCCTACAAGATCGAACTCCCGCCAGACAAGTACTCCGTGAGCGACACCTTCAACGTCAAGGATCTCTCTCCGTTCCATGGTGATGACGAATTCGATCCGAGGACGGATCTCTCCCAAGGGAGGGGAGATGATGCGGAGCATCCCAAGGTCATCCCCACGGACCCTTCTTCACCTCCTCAAGTACTTCAAGGACCGATGACACGTGCTCGTGCTAGAGCTTTCGAGACCGAGGTGACGTCACTCCTATCCCTACTTCCATACGAATCTTGCGAGACATGGTTGCTACCTCAAACGGGTGTGCTTTGTGTGCTCAGGTGTGAAGGAGACCACATCGGAGAAGAGCTTGAAGATGGACAAGTCCCCAAGGTCATGGACGAGCTGATGCAACAAGAAGACCAGAAAGCAGCTCCAGGCCCCGGACATCCGGCCCCCTGGCCCGGACATCCGGCCCCTGGGCATCTCTCTACAGAAGGCCAGCCTCAGGGCCCGGACATCCGGCCAAGCACGGCCCGGACATCCGGCCTCGGGCCCGGAAATCCGGCGCTCCTGTCCAGAGAGCACCCGAGGCTCCGCTCCTCCCGCCCGGACATCCGGGCCCCCGCCCCGGACATCCGGCGCCCCGCGAAGTCCCGGACATCCGGCCCACTGCCCGGACGTCCGGCTCCTGATCTGCGTGCGCGTAGCACTTGGGCCGAGGCCCGTGTATCCCCTTCGCCCGTAGACTATATATACTCCTCTCCTCATTCCGTTTAGGGTTAGCTGTGGTTTAGCTCATTCTCATACTTGTGTGGATTTCTCCCACGAGACGGTGCGCCTCGACGGAGAAGATCCACTACGGATTCAGGACCTCCTTCACGGAGAAGATCCCCCGGGATATCAAGACCTCCTCCGGGAGAAGACTATCTGTATCACCGTTGTTGACTTTGGATCATGGATCTCGACTTTGTATCGCGAATCTAGCGCTTGTGTGATTGCTTCCGTGTTGATTTGAGTGTTTTCTCTTGTGTTTTCCCCGTCCTTCTCTTGTTTTTCCCCGTGTTCATCGTGTGCCACCCTCCAAATCGTGAAAGGTCCGCTGATTAGGGTTCCACCCTACATCACCCGTATATGATTCCCTTTGTCTGTCGGTATAGTACTTGCCCGAGATTCAATCGTCGGTATACCGATACCTTGTTCAATCTCGTCATGGCAAGTCTCTTTACTCGTTCCATAACACATCATCCTGTGACCATCCCCTTAGTCACATTGAGCTCATTATGATGAAGTTTTACCGAGTGGGCCCAGAGATACCTCTCCGTCATACGGAGTGACAAATCGCAGTCTTGGTTCGTGCCAACCCAGCAGATGCTTTTGGAGATACCCGTTGTGTACCTTTATAGCCACCCAGTTACGTTGTGACGTTTGGCACACCCAAAGCATTCCTACGGTATTCGGGAGTCGCACAACCCCATGGTCTAAGGAAAAGATACTTGACATTGGAAAAGCTTTAGCATATGAACTACACGACCTTGTGCTAGGCTTAGGATTGGGTCTTGTCCATCACATCATTATCCTAATGATGTGATCCCGTTAGCAATGACATCCAATGTCCATGGTCAGGAAACCATGACCATCTGTTGATCAACGAGCTAGCCAACTAGAGGCTTACTAGGGACACGTTGTGGTCTATGTATTCACACATGTATCACTGTTTCCGGATAATACAATTAAAGCATGAATAACAGACAATTATCATGAACAAGGAAATATAATAATAACCATTTTATTATTGCCTCTAGGGCGTATTTCCAACAGTCTCCCACTTGAACTAGAGTCAATAATCTAGTTACATTGTGATGAATCGAACACCCATAGAGTTCTGGTGTTTATCATGTTTTGCTTGTGGAAGAGGTTTAGTCAACGGATCTGCGACATTCAGATCCGTATGCACTTTACAAATATTTATGTCTCCATCTTGAATATAATTCCGGATGGAGTTGAAACGGCGCTTGATGTGCTTGGTCTTCTTGTGAAACATGGGCTCCTTGGAAATGGCAATAGCTCTAGTGTTGTCACACAAGAGAGTCATCGGGTCCGACGCACTTGGAATAACTCCTAGGTCGGTGATGAACTCCTTCATCCAGACTCCTTCCTGCGCTGCTTCGGAAGCAGCTATGTACTCTGCTTCACATGTAGATGTCGCCACGACGCTTTGCTTGCAACTTCACCAGCTGACTGCCCCACCATTCAAAATATACATGTATCCGGTTAGTGACTTGGAGTCATCCAGATCTGTGTCAAAGCTAGCACCGACGTAACCCTTTACGACGAGCTCTTCATCACCTCCATAAACGAGAAAAATATCCTTAGTCCTTTTCAGGTACTTCAGGATGTTCTTAACCGCTGTCAAGTGTTCCGTACCGCGATCACTTTGGTACCTCCCCACCAAACTTATGGCAAGGTTTACATCAGGTCTGGTACACAGCATGGCATACATAATAGAACCTATGGCCGAGGCATAGGGGATGACACTCATCTTTTCTCTATCTTATGCCGAGGTCGGGCATTGAGCCGTGCTCAATCTCATACCTTGCAATACATGCAAGACCTTTCTTGGACTGATCCATATTGAACTTCTTCAATATCTTGTCAAGGTATGTACTTTGTGAAAGACCAATGAGGCGTCTCGATCTATCTCTATAGATCTTGATGCCTAATATGTAAGCAGCTTCTCCAAGGTCCTTCATTGAAAAACACTTATTCAAGTAGGCCTATATGCTTTCCAAGAGTTCTACATCATTTCCCATCAACAATATATCATCCACATATAATATGAGAAATGCTACACAGCTCCCACTCACTTTCTTGTAAATACAGTCTTCTCCCCAAGTCTGTATAAACCGAAATGCTTTGATCACTTCATCAAAGCGAATGTTCCAACTCCGAGATGCTTGCACCAGCCCATAGATTGAGCGCTGGAGCTTGCATACCTTGTTAGCATTCTCAGGATCGACAAAACCTTCCGGCTGCATCATATATAGTTCTTCCTTGAGGAAGCCATTAAGGAATGCCGTTTTGTCGTCCATTTGCCATATCTCATAATCATAGAATGCGGCAATTGCTAACATGATTCGGACGGACTTCAGCATCGCTACGGGAGAGAAAGTCTCGTCGTAGTCAATCCCTTGAACTTGTCGATAACCTTTAGCGACAAGCCGAGCCTTATACATGGTCACATTACCATCCGCGTCAGTCTTCTTCTTAAAGATCCATTTATTTTCTATGGCGTGCCGGTCATCGAGCAAGTCGACGAAAGTCCATACTTTGTTATCATACATGGATCCTATCTCGGATTTCATGGCTTCAAGCCATTTATCAGAATCCGGGCTCACCATCGCTTCTTCATAGTTCGAAGGTTCATCGTTGTCTAACAACATTATTTCCAGGATAGTGTTGCCGTACCACTCTGGTGCGGAACGTGTCCTTGTGGACCTACGAAGTTCAGCAGTAACTTGATCTGAAGCTTCATGATCATTATGATTAACTTCCTCCCTAGTCGGTGCAGGCACCACAGGAACATCTTCCCGTGCTGCGCTACTTTCCGGTTCGGAAGGGGTGACTATCACCTCATCAAGTTCCACTTTCCTCCCACTCACTTCCTTCGAGAGAAACTCTTTCTCCAGAAAGGATCCATTCTTGGCAACGAAGATCTTGCCTTCATATCTGAGGTAGAAGGTGTACCCAATAGTTTCCTTAGGGTATCCTATGAAGACGCATTTTTCCAATTTGGGTTCGAGCTTTTCAGGTTGAAGTTTCTTGACATAAGCATCGCATCCCCAGACTTTTAGAAATGACAACTTAGGTTTCTTGCCAAACCAAAGTTCATACGGTGTCGTCTGAACGGATTTATACGGTGCCCTATTTAAAGTGAATGCGACAGTCTCTAAAGCATAACCCCAAATGATACGGGTAAGTCGGTAAGAGACATCATAGATCGCACTATGTCCAACAGAGTACGATTATGACGTTTGGACACACCATTACGCTGAGGTGTTCCAGGCGGAGTCAATTGCAAAACAATTCCACAGTTCCTTAGGTGCATGCCAAATTCGTGACTTAAATATTCTCCTCCACGATCCGATCGTAAGAACTTTATTTTTCTATCACGTTGATTCTCAACCTCATTTTGAAATTCCTTGAACTTTTCAAAGGTCTCAGACTTGTGTTCCAAGTAGACATACCCATATCTACTTAAGTCATCTATGAGGGTGAGAACATAACAATAGCCACCGCGAGCTTCAACACTCATTGGACCGCACACATCGGTATGTATGATTTCCAATAAGTTGGTTGCTCGCTCCATTGTTCCGGAGAACAGAATCTTGGTCATCTTGCCCAAGAGGCATGGTTCGCACGTGTCAAATGATTCATAATCAAGAGACTCCAAAAGTCCATCTGCATGGAGCTTCTTCATACGTTTGACACCAATATGTCCAAGGCGGCAGTGCCACAAGTATGTGGGACTATCATTATCAACCTTACATCTTTTGGCATTCACACTATGAATATGTGTAACATCACGTTCGAGATTCATTAAGAATAAACCATTGACCAACGGGGCATGACCATAAAACATTTCTCTCATTAAATAGAACAACCATTATTCTCGGATTTAAATGAGTAGCCATCTCGCATTAAACGAGATCCAGATACAATGTTCATGCTCAAAGCTGGTACTAAATAACAATTATTGAGGTTTAAAACTAATCCCAAAGGAAGATGCAGAGGTAGCGTGCCGACGGCGATCACATCGACCTTGGAACCATTCCCAACGCGCATCATCACCTCGTCCTTCGCCAGTCTCCGCTTATTCCGCAGCTCCTGCTTTGAGTTACAAATGTGAGCAACTGCACCGGTATCGAATACCCAGGAGCTACTACGAGCGCTGGTAAGGTACACATCAATAACATGTATATCACATATACCTTTGACGTTGCCGGCCTTCTTATCTGCTAAGTATTTGGGGCAGTTCCACTTCTAGTGACCCGTTCCCTTGCAATAAAAGCACTCAGTCTCAGGCTTGGGTCCATACTTTGGCTTCTTCCCGGCAACTGGCTTACCGGGCACGGCAACTCCTTTGCCGTCCTTCTTGAAGTTCTTCTTACCCTTGCCTTTCTTGAACTTAGTGGTTTTATTCACCATCAACACTTGATGTTCTTTCTTGATCTCCACCTCCGCTGATTTCAGCATTGAATACACCTCAGGAATGGACTTCTCCATCCCTAGCATATTGAAATTCATCACAAAGCTCTTGTAGCTAGGTGGGAGCGAGTGAAGGATTCTGTCAACGTCTGCTTCATCTGGGAGATTAATTCCCAACCGAGACAAGCGATTGTGCAACCTAGACAATTTGAGTATATGCTCGCTGACAGAACTATTCTCCTCCATCTAGCAACTCTAGAATGCGTCGGAGACGTCATATCTCTCGACTCGGGCATGAGCTTGGAAAACCATTTTCAGCTCTTGGAACATCTCATATGCTCTGTGGTGCTCAAAACGCTTTTGGAGCCCCGATTCTAAGCTGTAAAGCATGCCGCACTGAACCAGGGAGTAATCATCACAACGCAACTGCGAGGCATTCATAACGTCTTGGTTCGCTGGGGAGGGAGTATCACCTAGCGGTGCTTCAAGGACATATGTTTACTTGGCAGCTATGAGGATGATCCTCAAGTTACGGACCCAATCCGTATAGTTGCTACCATCGTCTTTTAGCTTGGTTTTCTCTAGGAACGCGTTGAAGTTGAGGACAACATTAGCGTGGGCCATTGGATCTACAAGACATATTGTAAAGATTTTAGACTATGTTGAAGACAATTAAGTTCATCTAAACAATTTTAATGAACTCCCACTCAGATAGACATCTCTCTAGTCATCTAAGTGATACATGATCCGAATTGACTAGGCCGTGTCCGATCATCACGTGAGACGGACTAGTCATCAATGGTGAACATCTTTATGTTGATCGTATCTTCTATACGACTCATGTTCGACCTTTCGGTCTTCCGTGTTCCGAGGCCATGTCTGTACATGCTAGGCTCGTCAAGTGAACCCTAAGTGTATCGCGTGTGTAAATCTGGCTCACACCCGTTGTATGCGAACGTTAGAGCCTATCACACCCGATCATCACGTGGTGCTTCAGAACAACGAACTTTAGCAACGGTGCACAGTTAGGGGGAACACTATTCTTGAAATTTTAGTGAGAGATCATCTTATTTACTACCGTCGTTCGCAAATAAGATGTAAAAACATGATAAACATCACATGCAATCAAATAGTGACATGAAATGGCCAATATCATTTTGCTCCTTTTGATCTTCATCTTCGGGGCTCCATGATCATCATCGTCACCGGCATGACACCATGATCTCCATCATCATGATCTCCATCATTGTGTCTTCATGAAGTTGTCTCGCCTAACATTACTTCTACTACTATGGCTAACGGTTAGCGATAAAGTAAAGTAATTACATGGCATTTTTCATTGACACGCAGGTCATACAAAAAATAAGATAACTCCTATGGCTCCTGCCGGTTGTCATACTAATCGACATGCAAGTCGTGATTCCTATTACAAGAACATGATCAATCTCGTACATCACATATATATCATTCATCACATCCTTTTTTGGCCATATCACATCACAAGGCACATGCTGCAAGTTAGACGTCCTCTAATTGTTGTTGCAAGTTTTTACGTGGCTGCTATAGGTTTCTAGCAAGAACGTTTCTTACCTACGCCAAAACCACAATGCGATATGCCAATTTCTGTCTACCCTTCATAAGGACCCTTTTCATCGAATCCGATCCGACTAAAGTGGGAGAGACTGTCACCCGCTAGCCACCTTATGCAACTAGTGCATGTCAGTCGGTGGAACCTGTCTCACGTAAGCGTACGTGTAAGGTCGGTTCGGGCCGCTTCATCCCACGATGTCGCCGAATCAAGATAAGACTAGTAACAGCAAGAGAATTGAACAAATCTACGCCCACAACTACTTTGTGTTCTACTCGTGCAAGATACTACACATAGATTTAGCTCATGATGCCACTGTTAGGGAACGTAGCATGATTTTAAAATTTTCTACGCATCACCAAGATCAATCTATGGAGTCATCTAGCAACGAGGGAGAGGGGAGTGCATCTACATGCCCTTGTAGATCGCGAGCGGAAGCGTTCAAGAGAACGGGGATGATGGAGTGGTACTCGTCGTGATCCAAATTACCGATGATCCTAGCGCCGAACGGACGGTACCTCCGCGTTCAACACACGTACGGAGCGGGGACGTCTCCTCCTTCTTGATCCATCAAGGGGGAGGACAGGTTGATGGAGATCCAGCAGCACGACGGCGTGGTGGTGGAAGCAGCGGGATTCCAGCAGAGCTTCACCAAGCGCAACTGGAGGAGGAAGTGGTGTCACGGGAGGGAGAGGGAGGCGCCAGGGCTTAGGGTGTGGCTGCCCTCCCTTCCCCCCACTATATATACGGGCCCTGGGGGGGGGGCGCCGGCTCCCTAGAGATCCAATCTCAAGGGGGGCGGCGGCCAGGGGGGGACTTGCCCCCCAAGTCAGGTGGGGCGCCCCCCACCCCTAGGGTTTCCAACCCTAGGCGCAGGGGGAGGCCCAAGGGGGGCGCACCAGCCCACCAGGGGCTGGTTCCCTTCCCACTTCAGCCCATGGGCCCCTCTGGGATAGGTGGCCCCATCCGGTGGAACCCCGGGACCCTTCCGGTGGTCCCAGTACAATACCGGTGACCCCCGAAACTTTCCCGATGGCCGAAACTGGACTTCTTATATATAAATATTTTCCTCTGGGCCATTCCAGAACTCGTCGTGACGTCCGAGATCTCATCTGGGACTCCTAAAAACTTTCGGGTTACCGCATACTTATATCTATACAACCCTAGTGTCACCAAACCTTAAGTGTGTAGACCCTACGGGTTCGGGAGACACGTAGACATGACCGAGACGACTCTCCGGCCAATAACCAACAGCGGGATCTGGATACCCATGTTGGCTCCCACATGCTCCTCGATGATCTCATCGGATGAACCACAATGTCGAGGATTCAATCAATAACGTATATGATTCCCTTTGTCTATCGATATAGTACTTGCCCGAGATTCGATCATCGGTATACCGATACCTTGTTCAATCTCGTCATGGAAAGTCTCTCTTTACTCGTTCCGTAATACATCATCCCGTGACCAACCCCTTAGTCACATTGAGCTCATTATGATGATGTCTTACCGAGTGGGCCCAGAGATACCTCTCCGTCATACGGAGTGACAAATCCCAGTCTTTGGTCGTGCCAACCCAACAGATGCTTTCGGAGATACCCGTAGTGTACCTTTATAGCCACCCAGTTACGTTGTGACGTTTGGCACACCCAAAGCATTCCTACGGTATCCGGGAGTCTCACAACCTCATGGTCTAAGGAAAAGATACTTGACATTGGAAAAGATTTAGTATACGAACTACACGACCTTGTGCTAGGCTTAGGATTGGGTCTTGTCCATCACATCATTCTCCTAATCATGTGATCCCTTTATCAATGACATCCAATGTCCATGGTCAGGAAACCATGACCATCTGTTGCTCAACCAGCTAGTCAACTAGAGGCTTACTAGGGACACGTTATGGTCTATGTATTCACACATGTATCACTGTTTCCGGATAATACAATTAAAGCATGAATAACAGACAATTATCACGAACAAGGAAATATAATAATAACCATTTTATTATTGCCTCTAGGGCATATTTCCAACATGCGGTCGGGGAGAGGGAGAGAGAGAGAAAAGAGAGACAGAGAGAGGAGGGGGCGGGGGTAACGAGCCGTTAGTTAGTGGATACTTTGTCGTCCGCTAGCGGACGACAAAGAGGGGGAATGGGCCAGTCCCCACGCGCTGGCCTCCACTGGACCCCAGCCCACCTCTTTGTCTTCTACTAGAGGACGACAAAGAATCTTTGTCATGCGCTAGCGGATGGCAAAGCACTGGCTGATGGCAAATAATAGCTTTGCCAACACCCAATTCATTGTCGTTTGTTTTTTGTAAGCAGACGGTAAAGACCTTCTTTGCCGTCAGCTAGCAGACGACAAAGAACTGGCTGATGGCAAATTCTGTGATTCTAGTAACGCATGTAAAATTTCTCTTGTGTAACTCGCCATTAACTATAGTCATGGACTTGGACCTCCTGATAACCTGTCGGGCAATGATTTCCTCTTCAGGGAGCTTGCCACGAGTAAGATAAGCTAGATAAGGTACCGTAGAATTTGGTATCGCATGAACAACAGCTACTAGTGTTGCCTCTGGGTTAGGAATAACAATGTCTTCGTCCGTCGGTAATTTGACCGACAGGTTATGTAAATCATCCATAAAAACATTTCGTGGAACAGGTTTGCGCTAAGATCCCAAATGAGATAGTGCATCTATTGCCTAATTAAGCCGACTATCAATGTGATCAACCTAGTATCCCTTCAAGTAACCTGCAATTACTGTAATAGCATGCATGTAAGCCGCCGTGAGGGGATCTTTATAATCCCAAGCCTCGGAGACCTGTTGGCGACCAGATCCGAGTCGCCAAACATCTGACCCGACTGAGGTTCATCGCCTTAGCCATGCGAAGCCCATGAAGCAAAGCTTCGTATTTAGATTCATTGTTAGTTCTGCGAAATATGAGCCTAAAACATGACAAAATTTATCACCTCGCGGAGAAGTTATGTCAACTCCAGCCCCAGAGCCCTCCAGTTATCTGGAGCCATCAAAATGTATCGTCCAATATGTGTCATCCGGCTTTTCTTCTGGAGTCTATAACTCAGTCTAGTCATTGATGCAATCCACCATAGCCTAGGATTTGATAGTCTGTGGCACATATGTCAGATGATATGGTACAAGCTCAATAGCTACTTACCAACCTCGCATGTAGCCTCCCAGTTTTGGATGATGTCTCCCAGGGGTGTTGAACTGACCACAGTGATGGGGTACACCTGGAAATAGTGCTTAAATTTGCACTAGCCATGAAAACACCAAAAACCATCTTTTCGCAATGTGAATATTGCTACGTTGATGCCATGAGAACCTCACTAACATAATAAACTGACCGTTTGACTAGATAGTCCTTCCCTTCTTCCTTGCATTCGACAACAACTTTAACACTGGCGACTTTGTTGTTGGCAACGATATATAACAACATCAGATTCTTCTTTTGAGGAGCGGCAAGGATCGGTGGCTCATACAACTGCATTTGAGGTACTCAAAATCTTTGTCTGTAACATCATCCCAAACAAAATTATCCTTCTTATCCAGCAACAGATATAGAGGGATGGCCTCCTCTCCAAGCCGGCTTGTGAGCTAACTTAAAGCCACCACGCAACATGTCATCTTTTGGACATCGTTGATGTTGGAAGGCTTCTTCAAGGTAGTAATTTCCTTGATTTTTTTCCGGCTTGGCCTCAATGCCACGATCAGAAATGAGAAAACCTAGTAGATTCCCAGCTGGAACCCCAAACACACATTTGGATGGGTTGAGCTTCATATGGTATATTCAAAGATTGTCAAACGCCTTGTTCAGATTGTCAAGAAAAGTTTTTTCTTCTGAGACTTGGCCATGATATCACCAACGTAAGTATGAACATTGTGACCAATCTGGCTGTGGAAACAATTCTGCACACAACGCTGGTAAGTGGCTCCCACACTATCCAGCCCAATGGCATAAATGTGTAATAGAAAGCACCAATGGGCATGATAATGTTGTCTTATCCTAGTCTTCCTCCTTGATCTTGATCCAATGTTATCCAGAATAAGCGCAGTGGCAATAGAGACATTCACAACCAATAGTAGAATCGATTATCTGGTCAATGCCACAAAGAGCAAACATGTCCTTGGGATAGGCCATGTTGAGCTTAGTGTAATCCACACACATCTGCCACGTCCCGTTCTTCTTCCGAACAAGCACTGGGTTAGCCAACCACTCGAGGTGAAAAACTTCAATGATGAACCCATTAGCTAGGAGCTGAGCCACCTCTTCACCAATAGCTTTGTGTGTCTCCTCGTTAAAATGAAGGAGGTAATGTCGAACAGGCTTCATCTTCGAACCGACATTTAGGCATTGCTTAGCTAGTTCTATTGGCACACCTAGTTGTATAAAGGTTCCCATGCAAAGATGTCCCGATTCTCATGGATGAATTTGATGACCATGCTTTCCTATTTGGGATCAATATTTTCCCTAATAGTGAACTACTGAGACAAATCACAAGGGGTAAAATCAACTTGCTTAGTATCGCTGGTTGACTTGAACTTGAGCAGATGATCAGACTCATTAGTTGGCATTTTTAGGGAAGTCATGTCAACTGGGTCAATGCTGTTTTTGTAGAACATCAACTCCTCGGCTGCACAGGCTGACTCGGTGTCTCCAACGTATCTATAATTTTTGATTGTTCCACGCTATTATGTTATCAACTTTGGATGTTTTATATGCATTAATATGCTATTTTATATCATTTTTGGGACTAACCTATTAACCTAGTGCCAGTTTATGTTTTTTTCCTTGTTTTTGACTTTTACAGAAAAGGAATATTAAACGGAGTCCAAATGGAATAAAACATTACGATGATTTTTCTTGGACTAGAAGGCACCTATAAGACTTGGGGCGGAGACCAGACTACCTACGAGGCGGCCACAAGCCATAGGGGCGCCCCCCAGGGCTTGTGGGCCCCTCAGAGGTCTCCCAACCCTAATTGTCGGATTTTGGGTTCCGCAAACCCTTGAGAGGTTCGAACTCTTGGGTGCGCATGAACAACACTCTCTCCCCAGCGCGCTCGCCCTACGATTCCACAGCCTAGCTGGACGAACTCAAAGAACAAGGGACACAAAGGATTATACTGGTTCAGGCCACCTTGCGGTGTAATACCCTACTCTAGTGTGTGTGCTGGATTGCCTCGTGGGGCTGAGGATGAACTAGTACAAGGGATGAACAGCCTCTGGAGGAGAGGTGTTCTTGGGCTCGAATGAGCTTGTGGGGTGTGTGTAAGGTGGAGTGGAGTCAATCCCAGATCAGATGATCCCTCTCTCTTAGATCCTTCCCATCTCGATGGTGGTGGATAGGACCTATTTATAGTGGCCTTGGTCCTCTTCCCAAATATCGACGGGAAGGGATCCCACAACGGCCAAATTTGAAGGTGAACAACTAGTACAAGTTATCCCGACAAAAGTGGTCTTCGCCTACGAAAGGCTCTGGTCGTGATGCCGCGTCGAGCTCCATGATGACCTCCAGTCTGCCGCCCTGATGGTCATTGGTCTTGTTGCGCCGATATGGAAACCTTTGTCTGATTCCACGGGACTCCGCGCCTGCGCTTGCTCCCCTAGCACCAAAGGGGAAACTAGTACACTACGCCCGCTGGCTCCCACCTAGCCTTAGAATTCATGGCTTACGTCACGTGAACTTCGCGAGGTGCACCTTGCATAGATATCTCCGCTCCTCAGGAGCTAACCTAGGGAGACTGCCCCCAGGGAGGTCTTGCTGTCGCCCGCCTTGCAAGGCTTGGCCCCTCGCGAGGGTCTTGACTTGCGGTCGCTGAAGTTGGGCCATACCAGGCCGCTGTTGGAGCCACGCCATGGGCCGCAGGCAGGCAAGTTTGGGTACCCCCATTCCCAGGACGCCGACAGTAGCCCCCGGGCCCAAGGCGTGCTCGGACTTGGCTTCGAGGCGAAGCCAAAGGGGCAAGTGCGAAGCACCGCGGGCCCCAATCGCCTGTGGCCTTGGTTGACGTGTGGCGACTTGATTGGACATGGGTGTCTCCGCTTCCCCACGCTACCTCGACAACTACTCGACTTGACGAGACCCTGTTGCATGAACAGAAAACCATGGAGGCCAGCAGTTGGCCTTCTTCAGGCTATAAATGGGGAAAGGGCGAAGCCCCCATTACTCATCTCCTTCTTCTTGTCGCCCGCCTCTTCTTCTTCCTCCCTATTTCGTCCTTTGGTTGCAGCCTCCATGGCAGCAACAAAGAGGTTCTCTGTCGCATAGAAAGGGAAAGCTCGCCAAGAGGGATCTGACTTGCCGCCGCTCAAGAGGGGGCGGGGCCGCCCCCGCAAGATTGTCGATACCCCTACAGCGGTGCTTCAGGGTCATGGGAGTACTCCTTTTGGGGTTAATGCCGCCCTGGGTAGTCGCGACAACACCTCTTTCCGCGGTAGGGGCCGCTCTCGTCGCGGCAACCCCCTTGCCGTGGGAGGGCGTGCCGTGGTCGCCCGGCCTCCCCGATCAGGCTTCCATTCGTCGGAGGCGCTCCTGGAGTTCGTCGTGTGGCCGGAGAGTCCGGTCGGCGCTAGCTCCAATTGCCGTGCTTCTTTGCCCACGAGCTGCCGGCCGCGGGTCTTGATGGCCTCTGGCTACAGGCCAATGGCTAATGCAGCAAAGCATCCTGGGTTGCGGTGGATATCTCTGCTGCGGGTAACGTGGCCCTGACCTACGGTTGGCAGACGTTCATCCGTGCACATGGCTTGGGCAGGCGATGCACCCTCCACTTCAAGTATGATGGTGCCACGACCCTCTTCGTGAGCTTCGTGAGGGTGTTGGGGCGGACGGTCGCTGCGCAGGGTGCTGTCCTGAAGACTGCAGCGGCGACGACGGGCTCAGCCTTGGCGACGGTCCCGACGAGGCTGCAGGTGGGCTTGCCCTTGGCGACAGCCGTGGCTCATCCAGCGGCGGCGGCTCCTCTACCAGCGAAAGAACTAGCAGTGGTGGTTACGACCAACCACCTGATACGTCTCCAACGTATCTACTTTTCCAAACAATTTTGCCCTTGTTTTGGACTCTAACCTGCATGATTTGAATGGAACTAACCCGGACTGACGCTATTTTCAGCAGAATTGCCATGGTGTTATTTTTGTGCAGAAATAAAAGTTCTTGGAATGACCTGGAAATCAACGGAGAATATTTCTGGAATATATAAAAAATACTGGCGAAAGAATCAAGACCAGGGGGGCCACACCCTTTCCATGAGGGTGGGGGGCGCGCCCATCCCTGTCTCGTGGGCCGCCTGAGGCTCCACCGACCCCGACTCTAACTCCATATATTAAATTTCGGGGAGAAAATAAACCAGAGAGAAGTATTCATCACGTTTTACGATACGGAGCCACCGCCAAGCCCTAATCTCTCTCGTGAGGGATGATCTGGAGTCCGTTCGGGGCTCCGGAGAGTCGAGATCATCGCTGTCGTCATCATGAACCTTCCTCCATCACCAATTTCATGATGCTCACCGCCGTGCGTGAGTAATCCCATCCTAGGCTTCCTGGACGATGATGGGTTGGATGAGATTTACAATGTAATCGAGTTTGTTTTGTTAGGGTTTGATCCCTAGTATCCATTATGTTCTAAAACTGATGTTGCTATGACTTTGCCAGGCTTAATGCTTGTCACTAGGGCCTGAGTGCCATGATTTCAGATTTGAACCTATTATGTTTTCATATATATATGTGAGTTCTTGATCCTATCTTGCAAGTCAATAGTCACCTACTACGTGTTATGATCCGGCAACCCTGAAGTGACAACAATCGGGACCACTCCCTGTGATGACCGTAGTTTGAGGAGTTCATGTATTCATTGAGTGTTAATGCTTTGGTCTGGTACTCTATTAAAAGGAGGCCTTAAGTTCCCCTAGTTTCCAATAGGACCCCGCTGCCACGGGAGGGTAGGACAAAATATGTCATGCAAGTTCTTTCCCATAAGCACGTATGACTATATTCGGAATACATGCCTACATTACATTGATGGACTGGAGCTAGTTCTGTGTCACCCTATGTTATAACTATTACATGAGGAATCGCATCCAACATAATTATCCATCACTGATCCAATGCCTACGATCTTTTCACATATTGATATTTGCTTAGTTACTTTTCAATTGCCACTGTTACAATTGCTACAAAACTACTACTATTACTTTTGCCACCGTTACCGTTACTTCCATACTACTTTCCTACTAAATACTTTGCTGCAGATATTAAGTCTTCCAGGTGTGGTTGAATTGACAACTCAACTGCTATTACTTGAGAATATCTTTGGCTCCCCTTGTGTCGAATCAATAAATTTTGGTTGAATACTCTACCCTCGAAAACTGTTGGGATCTCCTATACTTGTGGGTTATCACCACCGCGCCGCTGGGCTCGCTTCAAGGTCGGCGATGGGTCATCCCGCCGCCACGCGGGGGTGAAGCGCGAGGAGGGCTCAGACTTAGCTAAGCCCGGGGGCACTTGGGGCCGGATCTCGCGAGCTCATGCGGCTGTGCGACCCGCTTTTGTTTAGCTTTCCTTTCTTCCTGCACTTCAAAAAAGGGTAGGTAGCCCGACTGGGGCGTGTAATGAACTGTGACGCCTATGCTGCTATGTTATGTTTTATGCTCTCATGCTATGTTACGATATTCATGTGCCTCGCGAGGGTCGAGGGGTAACTTAGCTTGATACGCTCGAGGGTGGCGTGAGGGTACGTTTTACGGTATCTGGAGAGGTTTCCTTGTTGCCGACGCGGGCGCTGCTGGCCCTGGGGGGCATCTGCAAAAGTTGTTAGGGAATCCACCAGATACCTTGTTCCTTCTTGCGCGAACCCTCAGGCATGGGCTGATCATGGCTTGACGCGCCGCGTCACGCCACCCGGGGGTCACGGACCTTAGGGGGTGCGTCAATCAAGAGCTCATATGAGGGCGCCTCGCGAAGATCAAGGAGGCCGAAGTTCTGGGGTGAGAGGGTGATACATCTCCAACGTAACTACTTTTCCAAACACTTTTGCCCTTGTTTTGGACTCTAACTTGCATGATTTGAATGGAAATAACACGAACTGATGTTGTTTTCAGCAGAAATGCCATGATATTATTTTTGTGCAGAAATAAAAGCTCTCGGAATGACCTGAAAATCCACGGAGACAAGTTTTGGAAATAATAAAAATATATTGGCGGAAGAATCAGCACCAGGGGGCCCACACCCTGTCCACGAGGGCGGGGGCGCGCCCCTGCCTCGTTGCACCCGTGGAGCTCCAACGACCTCAACTCCAACTCCATATATTCACGTTCGGGGAGAAAAAAAAATAAGATAGAAGGATTCATCTCATTTTATGACACCGAGCCGCCGCCAAGCCCTAATCTCTCTCGGGAGGGCTGATCTGCAGTCCGTTCGGGGCTCTAGAGATGGGAACCCGTCGCGATCGTCATCATCAACCTTCATCCATCAACGATTTCATGATGCTCACCACCGTGCGTGATTAATTCCATCGTAGGCTTGCTGGACGGTGATGGGTTGGATGAGATTTACCATGTAATCGAGTTAGTTTTGTTTGGGTTTGATCCCTAGTATCCATTATGCTCTAAGATTGATGTTACTATGACTTTGCCATGCTTAATGCTTGTCACTAGGGCCCGGGTGCCATGATTTCAAATCTGAACCTATTATGTTTTCATGAATATATGTGAGTTCTTGATCCTATCTTCCAAGTCAATAGTCACCTACTATGTGTTATGATCCGGCAACCCCGAAGTGACAACAATCGGAACCACTCCCGGTGATGACCGTAGTTTGAGGAGTTCATGTATTCACTAAGTGTTAATGCTTTGGTCCGGTACACTGTTAAAAGGAGGCCTTAATATCCCTTAGTTTCCAATAGAACCCCGCTGCCACGGGAGGGTTGGACAAAAGATGTCATGCAGGTTCTTTTCCATAAGCACGTATGATTATATTCGGAATACATGCCTACATTACATTGATGAACTCGTGATAATTCTGTGTCACCCTATGTTATAACTGTTGCATGAGGAATCGCATCCGTCATAATTATCCATCATTGATCAAATGCCTACGAGCTTTTCACATATTGATCTTTGCTTAGTTACTTTTCCGTTGCCACTGTTACAATTGCTACAAAACCGCTACGGTTACTTTTGCCACCGTTACTGTTACTTCCATACTACTTTGCTACTAAATACTTTGCTGCAAATATTAAGTCTTTCAGGTGTGGTTGAATTGAAAACTCAATTGCTAATACTTGAGAATATTTTTTGCCTCCCCTTGTGTCGAATCAATAAATTTGGGTTGAATACTCTACCCTCAAAAACTGTTGCGATCCCCTATACTTGTGGGTTATCAAGACTATTTTTCTGGCACCGTTGCCGGGGAGCATAGCTATATTCATTGAGTCACTTGGGATTTAAATTTGTTGATCACTATGAAGAACTTGAGAGACGAAAAAACCAAAGATCTTTCCCTCAACTATGAGGGGAGGTAAGGAACTGCCATCTAGCACTGCACTTGATTCACCTTCTGTTATGAGTAAATTTGCGACACCTACACCTGTTATTGAATCTGATATGTCGCATGTTCTTGATGATGCCACTTCTGCTATGCATGATACTTATGATGAAACTACTTCTATGCTTGATAATACTGTGCCACTAGGTGAATTTCTTGATGAACAACTTGCTAGGGCTAGAGAGAATGAAAGTATTGGAACTGATAATATTGATGAAAGTGATGATGAAGATTCTCCCCCTAGATATGAATTGCCTGTTGTGCCAGAGGGTTATGTTATGGATGAAGAAACTGCTAGAGATCTTTTAGCTTGCAAAGATAGATATGATCTTAAGAAACTGTTAACTAAGCTGAAAGAAAAGTCTTTGAATGCTAGAATGAAATATGACCCTGCTTTTGCTACTTTACCTATCTGTATTTCTGATAAGGATTATGATTTCTCTGTCGATCCTGGGTTAATTACTTTGGTTGAATCTGATCCTTTCCATTGTTATGAATCTGAAACTGTTGTGGCACATCTTACTAAATTAAATGATATAGCCACCCTATTCACTGACGAGGAAAATTCATTACTACTATATCCTTACGTTATTTCCGTTATCCTTAAAGGGTGATGCTAAAACATGGTTTAACTCTCTTGATCCTGGTTGTGTGCGTAGTTCCCAGGATATGATTTACTACTTCTCTGCTAAATATTTTCTCGCTCATAAGAACCAAGATGCCTTAAGGGAAATATATAATTTTGTGCAAATTGAAGAAGAGAGTCTCCCACAAGCTTGGGGTAGGCTTCTCCGATTACTTAATGCTTTGCCTGATCATCCTCTTAAGAAAAATGAAATACTTGATATCTTTTATAATGGACTAACCGATGCTTCCAGAGACCACCTGGATAGTTGTGCTGGTTGTGTTTTCAGGGAAGGTACTGTTGATCAAGCTGAATTGCTATTAAATAATATGTTGAGTAATGAGAATAATTTGACACTTCCTGAACCAACTCCTAAGCCAAATCCTAAGAAAAGGGGTATTATGTTCCTTAGTCCTGAAGATATGCAAGAGGCAAAGAAATCTATGAAAGAAAAAGGTATTAAATATGAAGATGTTAAGAATTTACCACCTATTGAAGAAATACATGGTCTTGATAACCCGACACACGTAGTAAAGGTAAATTCTCTCTATAGATTTGATGAAGGTGATATTCCTCGTAACTAGTCTGCTAGCCAATGCTTAGATGAGTTTGATAATTTTATTGTTAAACAAGAAAACTTCAATGCTTATGTTGATAGACAATTGAAACGTAATGCTTATATGATTGAACACTTGAGTGATTATATGTATAGAGTTAAAGGTGAACTTAAAATCGTTAGTAAACATGCTTCTATGGTTACCATTCAGGTGGAACAAGTTCTTAAAGCACAAAATGATTTGCCCAATGAATTAAATAGTAAGAAAAATGATAATGTTGTTAGAGTTATGACTAGAGTGGGAAGAATGACTCAGGAACCTTTGTATCTTGAGGGCCACCCTAAGAGAATTGAGCAAGATTCTCAAAGAACCAATGTTGATGCACCTACTCCCTCTAAGCAGAAGAAAAAGAAAAATGATAGGACATTGCATGCTTCTAGTGAACCTGTTGTTGACACACCTGAGAATCCCAATGATATTTCTATTTCTGATGCTGAAACACAATCTGTGAATGAACATGAACCTAGTGAAAATGATAATGATGATGTCCATGTTGATGCTCAACCTAGCAATAATGATGAAGTAGATATTGAACCTGCTGTTGGTCTTGATAACCCACAATCAAAGAATCAACATTATGATAAGACAGACTTTGTTGCTAGGAAGCACAGTAATGAAAGAGAACCATGGGTTCAAAAACCCATGCCTTTTCCTCCTAAACCATCCAAGAAAAAGGATGATGAGGATTTTGAGCGCTTTGCTGAAATTATTAGGCCTATCTTTTTGCGTGTACGTTTGACTAATATTGTAGGTGTTTTGGGAACGGGGGTACCCAGACTTGCCTACCTACGGCCCAGAGCGTGGCTCATAAGGTGGCCTACTATGGCCCGTCGTCTTCAACAGCCACTCAAGACCCTCGTGAGGGGCCAAGCCTCGCGAGGCGGATGACACAAGGCATCCCCTGGGGCGGCCTCGCTAGGCCGGCTTGCGAGGATCGGAGATATCAAGGCAAGAGGCACCTCGCGAGGTCCTCATGACATGAGTAGTGAAGACCAAAGCCAGGCGGGCGCAGAGTGCCAGTTTCCTCTTCGGTGCTAAAGGAACAGGTGCAGGTGCGTAGTCCGAAGGCGTCAGGCAAAGGTTTCCATATCGGTGCAACGAGACCAAGACCAGCAGGACGGCAGGACAAAGGTCATCACGGAGCCCACGGCGGCGTCACCACGAGAACCTTTGGCAGCGAAGACCACCTTTTGTCAGGATATCTTGTACTAGTTGTCCCTCTTCGAATTTGGCCGTTGTGGGATTCCTTCCCGCTCAATATTTGGGAAGAGGACCCGGGCCACTATACATAGGAGTAGCCACCACCATTGGGAGGATCTCATACCATCTTCAGCCGATCTCATCTCCATCGGATCATCGAGACCTCACACACACCACAAGCTCACCCGAGCTCAAGAACACCTCTCCTCAGGAGGCGGTTGGTCCATGTACTAGTTCTTCCTCTGCGTACAAGGCAATCCACCACACCACACTGGATTAGGGTGTTACACCACAACGGTGGCCCGAACCAGTATAAACCTTGTGTCTCTTGTTCATCGGATCTGACGAGCTAGGCTTAGGTTTGTTGAGTAGACGAGCTAGGGCGGAAGGAGAAATCTTCATGCACACCCCAGAGTTCGAACCTTAAGAGTTTTGTCGGAACCCTAGATCCGACATTTGGCGCTCCAGGTAGGGGTGCGCCGGATCTGTTCTTCCGTCGTCCGCACCATCATCGCCCCGCATCCCGATGGCCGACGACCAGGGGGCTCATGCCAACTGCTGGGCGACCTGGCCAGCGCGTGCAGCGTTGCCCGACCACGGAGACCTCAACCCTGCGCTCCAGGGTGCCCTAGCACCACCCAGCGTCGGCGCCCGCGGGCAGCGCGGGCTGGCGGCCACCGCCTCAGGGTCCCGGCGCGCGTTCTCCGTGGCACGCTCTGCAAACCACGCCGCGGAGAAAGCACCTTACACCCGATGGGAGCAGGCGAACACGAGGGTTGCACTCATCGTGGCGCGGGAACTGTTACGATGCAAGCTGGCCGAGAGCAGCCGCGACGTGCTACTGGAACGCGTCGCTGAGCTACTGGGTTGCGCTTGCGGAGGCACACCGCCGTGTTGCTTCTCACCATCGCCCCAGATGGCAGGTGGGGCCCTCGTATGGAGATATGAAGTAATGCTCAGGCCCGTGAAGATCTCTGCCTGTGACACTCTCACGTAATAATGAGTGGGGATGTACATGCCCCTGAGTCTCCAGAGAGCCGCCCTCGGGCCTCAAGGTTCTGCTCCCCAACCCCGCCCTCGGGCCTCGCCAAGCTTCCCCCCCCCCCGGCAGAGGGCCCGTGGTCGCCGAGGGTGCCGGTGGCGTCGCCTTTCTGTCTTCTTGGTCATGTCCTGGTTTCCGGTCGCCCCAATGGAGGTCGAGGGCGGGGGTCGAGGGTGGAATCGCCTTTCTGCCTTCTTGGTCTTGTCCTCTTTCTCAGAGTAGGGCCAAGCATTGCTCAGGAAGCCTATGGCACGGACCGACAGCAGTCCACCTCAGGAGGGAGGCGGTCCCACGACCTCATAACCCTCGCGAAGACAGGGAAGATCTAGATAAGGCGCTACAATAGCTAAGCTAGAAAGGCTTGAGGGCACACGCCTCAGGTTCGTATTCAATCACCAAACAAAAAGGAAGAAAACGGAATACTGATTTACGAACATAGGGGGCTTCCCCCGTCAAAATGCTCTCATACCCCATGGGGACCTATGCAAGTTTACACGTGCAAGATCAGGTCAGAAGAATACGAGCTCAATCGAACATATCACTCGTCGAGCTGTCCAAGCCACCCTCATATGCGCCGCCAATGCTATCGCTGGACACATCTCCAGCGTCTTCGACCGTGCCTCCTTCATCTGCCACGACCATGGCATCATCATCATCGGTGGCGAAGGCTTGGACTAGGGCATCCACGCGGTCATCAACCCAGTGCGCCAAGTTGCCTTGGATAGCTCTGGGCACGGGGGCGATGGCGGCATCGAACTCAAAACCAGGATCAATGCTCTGGAGGTAGCTGAAGACCCGCGAGAATGCACGGCGCAGAAGGCCCCGACTTTTCTCCTCAACAAGGCGGCGGGCCCTCACGGCCCGGTTCTCCAGGCGCGTTACGATCTCGGTGAAGAAAACAAGATGACCGGCATAATCCTACACGTAGGGGTCAGGGGCGTTCTCCTCACAGATGGCTGCCAGCGCCCGGTTCGCCCTCGACCGAAGGGTCCGCAGCATGGGGCCATGCTCATGCCGCAGCACGGGTCGATGGTCATCCTCGTCCTCGTGCTGTCGTGCAAGGACCGCGGCCTCGTCAACCTGTCTCCGGAGCGAGGCCAGCTCTGCCTGCGCGGAGGCCAACTCGGCCTGGGCAGAAGACTGGGCTGCCGTAGCGGCCCTCTCACGCAGCTCTGCCTTCCTTCAGCCTTGTCCTGAGGGCGGCAGTCCTCCCGTCGGCCTCCGCTCGCTAGAACTCCAACTTCAAGTTATACCCCTCGGCGAGGTCCGCGCGGGCCTTCGCCACCCCCGGTCGATTTCCTCCTGGACCCTGGACTCTCGAGCGGAGACGACGTTCTCAGCCAGGATCACGTAGCGCTCTCTCGCCTCCAGCCGCTCAAGCTCCAGGCTGCGCTCCATGGCCTCTAGCATCAGTGCCTCCTCGTGCCTCAAGACCTCCGCCTCCTTGAGGGGCATCCCCCTCATCGATGCTAGGGCGGCCCTACGCACATCAGCGCGGTCCTCCAAGTCAGTGTGCAAGACTTGAAGCTCCAGGAGGCGGCTCTCCTTGGCCTCACGATGGGTGTCGGCGTCCCGGGCCTCCTCCATGGCTTGGACGGAGGCCTCTCGCAAGGCGGCAAGGGACGCATTTGCATTCGCGCTGGCGCTCTCATGCTGGAGGCGCCCAAGGTTGATGGCTACCCATAGCCAACGCCACTCGTCCAGTAGTTGAAGACCTTCAGCCTCATCACAAGTGTCGGCCCTTCGAGCTCCTTCCCAAGCCGGCCCAACGCGTTCGCCGCCTCCCGGAGAAGCACGCGGCGGGCAGCTCCGCGCCTGCGCACCGACTCGAGCAGGAGACTAGGGCCATCCTAGGCACCAGGAGCAGTTGAATAAGTCTGAGGAGACCCGTCCCCCCTCGGAGGTGGAACCGGGATGTCCTCTGCCCCAGGTATCTCTCGGGCCCCGACCGGGACCCGGGGGCTGGGACCCACCGCCTGAAGAAGACGCTAGAGCCGAAGTGGCCCCAGCGCATTCAACAACCATGGGGGGAGCCCTTGGCACACTCCCAGTCCCCAGGCGGGGTCACGGCGAAAGAATGGCAAGAATGCGGGGTCGAGGCGCCAAGCTGGTGCACTCGGCCTCGCGGACGGCCTCACGACCAGGGAGGCGCATCGCCTAGGGGCGCCCCGAGCAGGCGAAAGGCTCGGGGCCGCAGGGGGCCGCTCCTCGGTGGGTGTCGTAGTCTTGGCAGGCGAGGTCCTGAGGAATCACAGTCAGGAAGGAAGGAAACACACAAGAGGTCAGAAGGGCAAGCTACTCACTCCTTTATGGTGATGAACTTCCTCAGCTTCAGCGGTCGGGGAGCAGCGTCACCATCGCCAGGGACTCTCCCCCTCGTGCGGAGAACTTCGCAATTTGGCCGGAGCCGGCCGAAGCCCCGGAAGCGGTCGGCAACATCGGGCACAACCAGTGGGCCTCTCAGCGAGGCGCCCTCCAATACAGCAGCACCCCCTCAGGGCGACGCGAAGAGCCCATGGGGGCTTTGGCCTTAGGAGCATCCGGCGGCACTTGCACTCCAACCACTCCTTTCGGTCGACTCCCTTGAACTCCGGAGGGCGGCACTTCAGGAACTTCAGGAGGTCCCGGAGCAGAGGCAGCAGTACCACCGGCACTCGGAAGCAGTTGTCTTTCAGCACCCACCTCCGAGGTGGCCGCCTCAATAGCAGCGAGCGAGGGAGCCACACAGACTGCGTTCTTACGAGACCCAACAAGCCCAGGCGGACAAAGCCCCCATTCGTCGAAAGAGGGCATCTGCCTCACGAACTCCATCTTGTTCGAGCAACAGTACAAGAGACAGCCCTCCTGCGGTAGGCATGCTGGCGACGGATTGCCTATCAGAATCTTGAGCATTGTGCATCGTGCCTCGGAAGGAAGAGCGGGCGCCTGAAGCTTCATATAGTCCCCGTGACCGAAGAAGGCCCACATCGGCCGAGAATGGCGCTGGAGTGGAGCGACGCGGCACCGGATGAACTTCCTCACCACCATTGGCGCCGTCACACAAAGCCTCCGCAGCCTGGAGAATCGGAACCAAATAGGAACTAGCTTCGGACTAGCAAGCCTCACATGGCCCCAGCCAGAGCTCGGAGTGGCTGGGGTCTGGGGCGGGAGCCGCAGGGGGCTGCGCACCCCAATATCGACAAATACCCACTGCTTCCTGAAGCCCCCAACGATCGGCTCGAGGTCGAAATCTATGCCCGCATTGGCCGTCGCCGCGATGGTTTGGAAGGACGCACACTCAGAGCATTGGAGCGCCTTCGTCAGAGGGAACGAGAAGAAGTGGCGGAACAAGGCCACGGAGGGAGCAATGCCCACCATGGCCTCGCAAACGAAGGTGAAATCAACAAGGAGGATGATGGACTGAGGGTCAAGATGCAGCGCGCTGACTTGGTTGTGCGATAGCACCGCGTTGAAGAAGTCGGAGAAGGGAGGAATCAGGCCAGCCCAAAGCACGTGGAGATGAAGGGGGACCTCGCTGGTAGAGCTGTCAATCGCGGCGTGAGAAGCAGGCCAGGCCACCGTCGCCCCCCACTCGTTGGAGACAGTGGCGAGCGCCGGGCGCACCTTCTCCATCATCTCTTCATTAATCACCACCGACTACTTGGTGTCGGGCATGAAGACGGGCGGCGAAGAAGCCGAGACGCTGGGCTCCGCTCCCTCTTCCGTCTCTCTACCAGAAGCCATGGCGGCGGAGGGGTTTGGTGTTGGATCAGTCCGAGGAAGGAGATTCAAGAGATGAAGAAAACCGCTGGTGCGCCGCTGGCAGAGGAAGCAGAGTTGAGAAGGTAATAGTGGCCGCCCGGCCGGGCGAAAATCGAGGCTATATGGGGAAGTGGAGACGCCCACGTCCCATCAATCGCCACACGTCAGTCAGGACCACAGGCTTTGGGGCCCGCGGCGCTTCGCACTTGGCCCTTGGCTTCACCACAAAGCCAAGCCCGAGCGCACCTTGGGCCCGGGGGCTACTATCAGTGTTCTGGGAATGGGGGAACCTAGACTTGCGTGCCTGTGGCCTAGAGCGTGGCTCATAAGGCAGCCTGGTATGGCCCGGCGTCTTCAATAGCCACTCAAGACCCTCGCGAGGGGCCAAGCCTCGTGTGGCGGATGACACAAGGCATCCTCTGGGGCAGCCTTGCCAGGCCGGCTCGCGAGGATCGGAGATATCGAGGCAAGAGGCACCTCACGAGGTCCTCATGACGTAAGAAGTGACGACCAAAGCTAGGCGGGCGCCAGCATGCGCAGAGTGCCAGTTTCCTCTTCGGTGCTAAAGGAACAGGTGCAGGCGCGGAGTCCGGAGGCGTCAGAAAAAGGTTTCCATATGAGTGCAACGAGACCAAGACCAGCAGGACGGCAGGACAGAGGTCATCGCGGAGCCCACGGTGGCGTCACCACCAGAGCCTTTGGCAGTGAAGACCACCTTTTGTCAGGATAGCTTGTACTAGCTGTCCCCCTTCAAACTTGGCCGTTGTGGGATTCTTCCCGCTCAATATTTGGGAAGAGGACCCGGGCCACTATAAATAGGACTAGCCACCATCATTTGGAGGATCTAATACCATCTTGAGCCGATCTCATCTCCATCGGATCATCGAGACCTCACACACACCACAAGCTCACCCGAGCTCAAGAACACCTCTCCTCAGGAGGCGGTTCGTCCATGTACTAGTTCTTCCTCTGCCTACAAGGCAATCCACCAAACCACACTGGATTAGGGTGTTACACCACAACGGTGGCCCGAACCAGTATAAATCTTGTGTCTCTTATTCATTGGATCTGACGAGCTAGGCTTAGGTTTGTTGAGTAGACGAGCTAGGGCGGAAGGAGAGATCTTTGTGCGCACCGCAGAGTTCGAACCTTACGGGTTTTGCCGGAACCCTATATCTGACATATATGCTTAAAACAAATCCTTATGCTAAGTATATGAAAGATATTGTGACAAATAAAAGAAAGATACCAGATGTTCAAATTTCCACCATGCTTGGAAATTATACTTTTAAAGGTGGCATACGAAAGAAACTAGGAGATCCAGGAGTACCAACTATACCATGCTCCATTAAAACAAACTATGTTAAAACTGCTTTATGTGATCTTGGAGCAGGTGTTAGTGTTATGCCTCTCTCTTTATATCGGAGACTTGATTTGAATAAGTTGACACCTACTGAAATATCTTTGCAAATGGCCGATAAATCAAGTGCTATACCTGTCGGTATTTGTGAGGATGTGCAGGTTGTGGTTGCAAACATTACTATTTTAATGGACTTTGTTATTCTTGATATTCCCGAGGATGATAGTATGTCGATTATCCTTGGTAGACCATTTTTGAATACTGTAGGGGCTGTTATTGATTGCAACAAAGGCAATGTCACTTTTCATGTTATTGGTAATGAGCATACGGCACACTTTCCGAGGAAACAACCTCTAGTCCACAGTATCAATTCTATTGGAAAAATTTCAACGATCCCTATTGGAGGTTTTGAATTCCCTCCTCCTACTGTCAATAAGAAATATGATATTATTATTGTAGGGCACATACATATCCCCGTTGAGGTAACCTAGTGTTATTCGAAAATTCCCCAGTTTCATCTTATTCGAAAAGAGTTTGTTAACAAGACTTGATCAACCTTGTTAGTGGATTCCTTTTGATGAGCATGAGATCAATGAAGTTAGAAAGCAAAACTCTCTGTACCCTCTTTTTACTTTCTGTTATTTAGATTAAATAAAGCAAAAAAAAATATTTTTTGTCTGTTTTCTGAAATATCCTTGCAATAAAAATACCCTGAAAATAAAAGTACTCCAAATGTCCCGAAATTAAAATATGATTTTTTGTAGAATATCTAAGAATTTTTGGCACTCAAAACACACCAGGAGGCACACCACCTAGCCACGAGGGTGCATGGCGCGCCCCCTGCCTCGTGGGCCCCACGTGGCCCCCTCCACTTATTCCAGCACACACACACTTCATCTTCCTCTAGAAAAAAATCCTCCCATAGCTTAAACCCGTGTTCTAGCTCATCTTGCTACCATTTTTTATCTCCTTTCTCAAAGCTCCATTCACAAAACTATTTTGGGGGATTGTTCTTCGGTATGTGACTCCTCCAATGGTTCAATTAGTTTCCTTTCTAGTAGTTTATTGATTGCAAATTTTTGCTGCTTAGGTGACGCTGTTCTTGAGCTATCATGTCAAATTTATGTGGTCAAAAGTAGTTCTAATGCATGATATAGCCTCTAGGCACTTGTGGGAGTAGTTGTTATCAATCTTCTTGAGTTTGGTTCACTTTTATTTTGAGTCACTAAAAAATTCAGAAATTTTTCAATGGAAGAAAATGTTGAGGAGATTGTTGAGAGGCTCTTCGAGCCAAGGCTCGGAGGATAAGCAGAAAGAGGAGAATAAAAAGCGCAAATGCAGTCTTCCTCACACTGCGGAAGTTCGGCCTTGTGATGAGTTCCTGAGAGCCGCCATAATTTATGAAGACTTTTATTACTTGGCTAAGAATGCAGGCCTCACCGACTTCCTCCATGACCAGCGCGAACAATATCTCTTACTCACTAATATTTTCGTGCAAATTTTTTATTTCCATGCTAAGAAATCACCACCTTCACTGGAGTTTCACTTATATGATGAGGTTAGGGAGATGTCACATTATGAATTTTGTCAGGTCTGTAAGATACCCTTAGCGGGCAGCATAGAGGAACCACATCGTAATGATGTGGGGGGGGGGGTTTATTGATACAATTGTTGTAGGCGAAATGAGAACGTTTCAGATGCAAGAATTACTAGTATACATTTTCCTATTCTACGTTACTTTGCGATATTTGCTAGTAGATGCTTAATTGGTCGCGGGAACAGTGGAGATCTTAGTGCCCCTGGTATTGCCATTTTGCACCATGCTTTGTTTCGTGATACCACTTTTAGCTTAGGAGCTATTATTGCTAAACGATTAAGTCTGAATCGTACAAAGGGCCCCATCTTCGGAGGGACCTTTGCTTCACGCCTTGCTGAACACTTTAGGATACCTATTAGGCATTATGAGAAGGAGGAGAAGTTGCTACCCCCTGTTTTTCTAGATTATAAGAGTATGATAGCACATGATTTTATTATTAAAGACAAGAAGAAGTTGCTTAAGTATAAATTGATATTTGATGTAAAGTACTATGAGATTATTACCTTGCCTCCGCCCTCTTTGTTTAATATGCTTTCAGGCACGTACCTCATCTTGCCAGATGTCGTTTACACGTACTAGATCCTGGCACAGGTTCCTGAGCCTAAGCCGGAGCCACCACTTGATCCTTATCGGCAGTTGGTTTATAAGTGAGATCCGAAGGAGATCGCCAGCCAGTGGCACTCAGAGGACACTCCTCCATACACCGGAGAGAGTAGCTTTGATCCGTGGCCATAGACCAACTTAGGCCAAAAGCCGAAGCTTGGGGGAGTATGTATTTCTCACCGACATTACATTCATGTTCACACACTCATTCCAGTTATCGGTGCTCATACTTTTTCATTGTACTATCCATACTAGATTCTTTTCTTTTCTAAGCCTTCTTCTTGTGTGTCTGAAAAACCTTAAGAAAACCAAAAAAAAATTAGTTGTAGCTTTTAGCTAGCTTACTTTCCATGCCTGTAGTAGTAGTAATTAAAAGAAAAACCCAAAAAGATGTCTCGTTCTTCTCTTGCTTGTTGGGAGCTTTCCCGTGTAAATAATTTTATTTCTTTTCTTTTCCTTGGGGGTCTAGAGGAGAAGCCCGTGATGAAAATGTTGAGTGACTCTCATATGCATTTTTGTTGATTAACCAAGAGCCATATTACCTTGTCTTCTCCCTTGTAATAAATGCTTGCAGATTCCAGCTTAGTCCAATGCACGTGCACTATTATTATTATTCACACTGTTCTATCGTGCGAGTGAAAGGCAATAATGACGATATATGATGGACTGATTGAGATGAGATAATCTGGTATGAACTCGATCTATCCTATCTTTGTAAATATGATTAGTTCATCATTCCTGATTCAGCTTATTATGAATGAAACATGTTTGCAATGACAATTAGAGATTATTGTGGCCCATGCCATGCTTGATTAGCTACGAGTTTATAATGGTTTACCTTGCGTGCTGACATGCTATTAAAATGGTTGTGATGTGGTATGAGTGGCTTGACTTAGCATATGTTCACGCATGTAGTTGAAGAAAAATCAACATAGCCTCCATGATATTTATATTCATGGTGATATATATCCTACTCATGCTTGCACTGATTATTGATTAATCTTAATGCATGTTCATGACTGTTGTCGCTCTCTAGCTGGTTGCTTCCCAGTCTCTTTCTAGACTTCACTTGTACTAAGCGGGAATACTGCTTGTGCATCCACTTCCATAAACCCCAAAGTTATTCCATATGAGTCCACAATACCTTCCTATATGTGGTATTTGGCTGCCGTTCCAAGTAAATTTGTTTGTGGCAAACTCTAAACCTTCAAATGAAATTCTGTTTTGTATGCTCGAATAGATCATGTATCAACTAGGGCTGTCTATATCTTCCATCCTAGGTGGGTTATTCTCACGATGAGTGGACTCCACTCATCATTCACGAGAAAATGGTCGGTAACCAGGATGCCCAGTCCCATGCTCAAATCAAATCAAAATAATTAAAGAAAACTCCCCCAGGACTGTTGTTGGTATGGTCGGTACTCGTTGTTTCAGGTTAGCTGTGGAGTGTGCTTGTTGGTGGTGGGGGAGTATAAACTTTACCATTCTGTTCGGAAACCGCCTATAATGTGTGTAGCATGGAAGATATCGAGATCTCTTGGTTTTTATGTTGATAATGAAAGTCTGCCACCCAAAATATTATTTATCTTTGTTTCAAAACTCGAGCTCTGGCACCTCTGCAAATCCCTGCTTCCCTCTGTGAAGGTCCTATCTATTTACTTTTATGTTGGGTCATCATCCTCTTATTAAAAAGCACCATTTGGAGAGCACCGCTGTCATTTGCATGCATTGCTATTAATTTACGTTAAGTATGACTGTGACTGGATCTCTTTTACCATGAATTACAATTTCTAGTTAGTCCTTGATCTTCAGAGGTGCTCTGATTTATGTTTTGCGGTCTCAGAAAGGGCTAGCGAGATACCATCTTGTTATATCATATTATGATTGTTTTGAGAAAGTGTTGTCATCCGAGATTTATTATTATTGCTCGCTAGTTGATTATTCCATTGATATGAGTAAACATGAGACCTAAATGTTATTGTGAATGTGGTTAGTTCATAATTTTTGCTGAAAACTTGAATGTTGGCTTTACATATTTGCAACAACAAAACACTTTCTTTATCAATGTTGACCTAAATGTTGGGTAAACATGAGACCAAATAGAGTTTGTAAAAGTTTTTCTTTATCACTTTCAGTTTGGCAACTGAATTGCTTGAGGACAAGCAAAGGTTTAAGGTTGGGGGAGTTGATACATGTCCAACGTATCTACTTTTCCAAACACATTTGCCCTTGTTTTGGACTCTAACTTGCATGATTTGACTGGAACTAACCCGGACTGACGTTGTTTTCAGCAGAACTACCATGGTGTTATTTTTGTGCAGAAATAAAAGTTCTCGGAAAGACCTAAAAATCCACAGAGACAAGTTTTGGAAATAATAAAAAAATACTGGCGGAAGATTCAGCACCAGGGGGCCCACACCTTGTCCACGAGGGTGGGGGCGCGCCTACCCCCTGGGTGCGTCCCCTGCCTCGTGGGCCCCGTGAAGCTCCACCGACCTCAACTCCAACTCCATATATTCACTTCGGGGAGAAAAAAATAAGAGAGAAGGATTGATCACGTTTTACGACACAGAGCCGTCGCAAAGCCCTAATCTCTCTCGAGAGGGCTGATCTGGAGTCCGTACGGTGCTCCGGAGAGGGGAATCCGTCACCATCGTCATCATCAACCTACCTCCATCACCAATTTCATGATGCTCACCGTCGTGCCTGAGTAATTCCATCGTAGGCTTGCTGGACGGTGATGGGTTGGATGAGATTTACCATGTAATCGACTTAGTTTTTTAGGGTTTGATCCCTAGTATCATTATGTTCTAAGATTGATGTTGCTATGACTTTGCCATGCTTAATGCTTGTCACTAGGGCCCGAGTGCCATGATTACAGATCTAAACCTATTATGTTTTCATGAATATGTGTGAGTTCTTGATCCTATCTTGCAAGTCAATAGTCACCTACGATGTGTTCTGATCCGGCAACCCCGAAGTGACAACAATCGGGACCACTCCCGGTGATGGTCGTAGTTTGAGGAGTTCATGTATTCACTATGTGATAATGCTTTGGTTAGGTACTCTATTAAAAGGAGGCCGTAATATCCCTTAGTTTCCAATAGGACACCGCTGCCACGGGAGGGTAGGACAAAAGATGTCATGCAAGTTCTTTTCCATAAGCACGTATGACTATATTCGGAATACATGCCTTCATTACATTGATGATTTGGAGCTAGTTCTGTGTCACCCTATGTTATAGTTCTTGCATGAGGAATCGCATCCAAAATAATTATCCATCTGATCCAATGCCTATGAGATTTTCACATATTGATCTTTGCTTAGTTCTTTTCCGTTGCCACTTTTACAATTACTACAAAACCGCTACTGTTACTTTTGCCACCGTTACCGTTACTTCCATACTACTTTGCTACTAAATACTTTGCTGCAGATATTAAGTGTTTCAGGTGTGGTTGAATTGACAACTCAACTGCTAATAGTTGAGAATATTCTTTGGCTCCCCTTGTGTTGAATCAATAAATTTGGGTTGAATACTCTAACCTCGAAAATTATTGCAATCCCCTATACTTGTGGGTTATCAGAGGGTTTCGGTGAGGTGTGCCCGTGCCGTGGACCGGCCAGCGCGCAGACACGGACACTCCTGCCTAGCCCCTGCGCGAGGTGTGCGAGGGAGAACTTCGAGCAACTGTCGTCCTCCTTGAGGCAAGAAAAAGGGACGAGCAAAGCGGAACGGGGAAAACTCAACCAAGCAACCGAGAAACACCAGAATTCCAAATCCATTGAAATATCGCAACCATATACAGAAAGCAAATGAACAGCCGCGTTCGGCACCTAGTCTAGTCTTCTCACTAGCGCGGAGCCAAGTGATGCCACTAGGACAGGGGATGGAGCCCCCGAGGCCCGAGGGCGGCACTCTGGAGACTCCGGGGCGTGTATAGCCCCACTCATTATTACGTGATAGTGTCACGGGCAGAGACCTTCACAGACACTGGGCCTTGCTTCACAGGCACTGGGCCTTTCTTGACAAGCACCTGGCCTTGCTTCACAGGCACTAGGTCTTTCTTCATGGGTAGAACTTCCGAAGGTGCTGGATGTTCCAGGCATTCCAGATGGGGACGCCGTCCTCCGTCTCCAGGCGTACGGCGCCAGGCCTGGAGACGTGGGCAATCCTAAACGGGCCCTCCCACATGGGTGAGAGCTTGTGCAGCCCTTCCCTGGAGAGCACCCGCCTCAGGACTAGATCGCCCACCTCGAGCATCCTGGAGCAGATGTTGCGGCAGTGGTACCGCCGCAGCGCCTGCTGGTACCTTGCTGCTCGGAGCGAGGCTTGACGGCGACACTCCTCCCCCCGCACGAGATCCATCCCCCGCACGACGTCCTGGTGTGCCTCGTAAAACGCTCAGACCTGTGTGGATCGATGTTTGACCTCATGAGGGAGAACCGCTTCGGCTCCGTAAATGAGGAAGAACGGGGTCTCGCGTGTTAGCTTGGTGGTTGTGGTGCGGATGGACCACAACACGGACTGGAGCTCGTCGTGCCAGCCCCTACCGCAGGCCTCGAGCTTCTTCTTAAAGGTCCTCGCCTTGAGGCCTCTCAAGTCCTCCGCGTTGGTGGACTCAGCTTGACCGTTGCTCTTGGGGTGTGCCACTGCGGCGTAGCATATCTGCGTTCCAAGGTTAGCACAATATGTTTTGAAGAGGTTGCTAGTGAACTGTGAGCCGTTGTCGATGATGATGCAATTAGGGACCTCGAACCGGCTCACGAGTCCCTGATGAACTTGACCACCGAGCCGGTCGGGATGGTGCGCACTGGCTCCACCTCCACCCACTTGATGAACTTGTCGATGGCAACGTAGAGGTAGCGATAGCCCCTGGGCGCCCGAGAGAACGGTCCCAGATTGTCCAGCCCCCAGACCACGAACAGCCACGAGAGCGGGATAGTCTGAAGGCCCTGAGTAGGTTGGTGGATCTGCTTGGCATGGAACTGGCAGGCTTCACAGGATCTCACCAGCTCTGTTGCGTCACTGAGCACTGTTGGCCAATAGAATCCACTAAAGAACGCCTTGCCCACTAGGGTGCACGAGGATGAGTGATGCTCGCAGTCCCCACCATTTATGTTAGTTAGCAGCTCGCACCCCTTCTCCCTGGAGATGCATCTCAAGGAAATTTCATTGGGTCGTTTTCGGTACAACTCACCATCCTGAAGGCAGTAAGTTGTGGCCTGCCGGGCCACGTGCTCCGCGTCCTCCTCCTCCGATAGGGTTCCCCGTAGCAGGTAGGCCATGAACTCTTGAGTACAGCATCCGATATGTATCCAAAGACTAATTTAAATTGCATCCAAAATAAAAATTGGGATCAAGAGCAAGGCACAAGCGCGCTCCTAAGGTCGGGCCACGGGCGGTAGCTCCCGAGGTTGGTGAAGGGGGAAGCTCCTCCTGCGGTAGTGTCAGCTCTGCAGCCGGAGGGGCTACTGAGGGCTTGAAGAGCTGCTCCTCGAAGATGTCGGGCTCCTGTGACTAGCGCCTGGACGCCCTCTTGGCGATGTCGTCTGCCTCTTTGTTCCTGCCACGCGGTACGTGCTGCAGCTCCAGGCCCAAGAATTGTTTCTCCATTTTGTATAACTCCGCTAGGTACGCCTCCATGTGATCATCCCTTGGCTCGTAGACCTTGTTGGATAGGTTGATGATGAGTTGGGAGTCGCCCTTGATGATGAGGCACTTCACACCCAGGGCGGCCGCAGCCTTCATGCCGGCGATCAGGCCTTTGTACTCTGTGATGTTGTTGGATACCTTCTCACCGTGGTGGAAGCAGAGCTGCATGGCGTAGTAGAGCTTGTCCTTGGTGGGCGAGATGAGCACGGCGCCAGCCCCTGCGCCCTATCGTGCGAAGGCGCCGTCAAAGTACATGACCCAGCCGGCAGGTGCTTCACTCCCTGGCGAGAGGGACCGGTCTTGACCCGCTCCAGGCTCTGGAGTGTCGGTCCATTCTGCCACGAAGTCGGTGAGCATGGTGCCCTTGACGTCCCTGGTGGTGCTGAACTCCAGCTGGAACGCTTATATCTCAATGTTCAATTTGGCGACCCTTCCCGCAGCATTAGGGCTCCACAACACCCTCTCCAACGGGTAAGCGGATACAACCTTGATCGGATGGCCTTGGAAGTATAGGCACAGTTTGCGCGTAGCAACGAGGAGCGCGAGCAGAAATTTCTGCGGCATGGGGTAGTGTGCCCGAGCGTTGCGAAGCACCATGCTGACGAAGTACACCGGGTGCTTGACGAGGGTGGGAGTGTTGGCGGAGATCAAGCTTTCCTGGGGCCGTGGCGCATCTTGAGGCAAGGGGGGGGGGTCAGGAGCTTGTTCACCAGACGGGGTAGCTACAACTTCACGACCGTCGTCTCGTGGAGCCTGATCGTTGGTTGGCCCTACTGGAGCCTTGGGAGTATCACCCCGGGGCTGTGTGGTCTTGTCCTGGCGCTCCTCCCGGACTGCCACTAACGTTGCGCTGGCGAAATGTGTTGTAGCGGCTAGGTAAAGCACCAACGGCTCTTGTGATTTGGGCGCCACCATTACCGGCGGGCTGGTGAGGTATTTCCTGAGGTCTTCGAAGGCTGCATCGGCTTCAGGATTCCACTCGAACGGGCCTATCCTTTTCATTAGTTTGAAGAAGGGGCGGGCACGCTCCCCCAGCTTGGAGATGAAATGCTCGAGCAACGTCACGCAGCCGGCTAGCTTCTTAATCTCTTTGAGGGTCTTCGGCGGACTCATCTTCTCTATGGCCTTGACCTTCTTGAGGTTAGCCTCGATTCCTCTATGTGACACCAGGAAACCCAGTAGCTTGCCTGATGGGACGCCGAACACACACTTTTCCAGGTAGAGCCGCAAGTCTGCCTTCCGCGGGCTGGCGAAGGTCTCTTCCAAATCTTCGATGAGAGTCTTGGCCTCCCGAGATTTTAACACGATGTCATCAACGTAGGCCTCAGTGTTCCTCCCGAGCTGCTCACCCAGGGCGATATGCATCAGTCGCTGGAAGGTTGCTCCTACATTCCGCAACCCGAATGGCATACAAGTGTCGCAGTATACCCCGCACGGGGTGAGGAAGGCCGTCTTCTCGACATCTTGCACCGCCATCTTGATTTGATGATAGCCCGAAAAGGCATCCATGAAACACAGTAGGTCGCACTCGGAGGTGGAGTCGACAATCTGGTCGATGCACGGCAGCGGGAACGGGTCTTGTGGGCAGGCCTTGTTCAGGTTGGTGAAGTCGACACACATGCGCTCCTTCCCACCTTTCTTGGGCACGACTACTGGGTTTGCCAACCATTCCGGATACCGCACCTCACGGATCACCCCAGCTAGTGAGTTGAGTGCACTAGATTATCTTTATAAGGTTTTTCTTGAAATTCATGAATTTGAAAATGGTGATGAAGTGTTAAAAGAAGAAATTTATAAAGTGATTCATGATAGCTCCTTGAATGAAAAGAATGATTGGAATGATGTTATTATAAATTCAATGAATGTCAATTGTGCTAATGATATGCAAAATCCCAAGCTTGGGGATGCTAATTTTTCAATGTCCACTATTTATTGTAGTGATCATGATTAGGGTGATGCTTCTTATGATCTTGAAAATGTATTTAAGCCTCATGATGAATATGATATTGATAATAATGCGTATAATAGTATTGAAAGTGGGATTGGAAGAATGTAAACATTTGGTAATTATGACCCCACTACTTTGGAGATTGAACAATCTTATGATTTTTTTATAAAAGTAGGATCGGAGAGGTCATGACTTTATTTGATGATAATCCACTATTTTGGAAGAGTGTCAACTTTATATGCATGAGGATCATGTAGAAAATATATTATATGATAGCAATATTGTTGAATTTTATTATGATCCTACATGCAATTACTATGACAGAGGAAAATATGGTTGTAGAAATCTTCATGTTACTAAATTACCTCTCTTGATGCTTAAATTGTCAAAGTTTTATTCTTCTTCCTTGCATATGCTAGTTTTTGCTTGCCTTTATTATTTGTTTGCTTATAAAATTCCTAAGCATAGGAATTATGTTAGACTTAGATGTGTTTCTCACATGTTTTATGACGATGTATTTGTCCTTCAATTCTTGTCTTCCATGTGAGCATCATCAAAATTATCAATGCCTAACTAAAAGACTTTTAAGAAAAGCACTTGTTGGGAGACATCCCAATATTTCTGATATATGTTTTAAATAAATATACCTTCTAGCCTCTAGTTAGATGTGTTTTCGTGTTTTAAATTAGTTTTTGTGCCAATTAAGACCTTTGGGATGATTTGGAAGATTGTTGATTTGCTTTTGCTGAAAAACATATACTTTTTTGTCTAGTACAGAAAATTCTAAAATTCACTGGAGCATGATAATTTTATGAAATATTGACACATGATTGATATAGAAATTTCCCACGTTGTCCTAATTTTTCAGAATATTTAGAATTGCAGAAGTATACAAAGTTTTAGATTGCTACAGATTGTTCTATTTTTGACAGATTTTGTTTTCATTGTGTTGTTTGCTTATGTTGATGAATCTATGGGTAGTATCGGGGGGTATGAACCATGGAGAAGTAGGAATACAGTAGATATAACACAAATATAAAATTAGGATAAGTTCAGAACAGTACCTAAAGTGGTTATATGCTTTATTATAGTAACGGATCTCACGAGTGTTCTGTTGAGTTTTGTGTTGCAAAGTTTTTCAAGTTTTGGGTAAAGATTTGATGGACTAAGGAATATGGAGTGGCAAGAGCCTAAGCGTCGGCATGCCCAAAACTCCCCGAGGTAATAGTAAAGGACAACCAAGTATCTAAGCTTGGGGATGCCCCAGAAGGCATCCCCTCTTTTGTCTTCAATCCATCGGTAAATTTACTTGAGGCTATATTTTTACTCACCACATGATATGTGTTTTGCATGGATTATCTTGTATGATTTGAGTATTTGCTATTTAGTTTGCCACAATCATCCTTGTTGTACACACCTTTTGAGAGGGACACACGTTAATCATGAATTTATTAGAGTACTCTATGTGCTTCACTTATATCTTTCGAGCTAGGCGTGTGCTCTAGTGCTTAACTTATATCGTTTTGAGCACGGCGATGACGTTATTTTGAAGAAATTGGTGAACTCTCATGCTTCACTTATATTATTTTGAGAGTCTAATAACAACATGGTAATTTTCCTAGGTTATGAATTTAGTCCTAACATGATAGGCATCCAAAAGGGATATAACTAAAACTATCATAAAGAGCATTGAATATATGAGAAGTTCGATTCCTTGCAATTGTTTTGAGATACGAAGATGATAATATTAGAGTCATACTAGTAGTAAATTGTGGAATAGAAGAAATACTTGTGTTAAGGTTTGTTATTCCCATAGCATGCTATGGTCTTCTAGTTATGTGATGAAGTTGGAGCGCAATTTATCCTTGGTTGTCTTCGTTTGTGTGAAAGTCGGGAGCGCGCGATGGTTAACTCCTACCAACCTCTCCCCTAGGAGCATGCGTAGTAGTACTTTCCTTCGAGGGCTAATAAACTTTTTGCAATAAGTATGTGAGTTCTTTATGACTAATGTTTGAAGGAAATATGCCCTAGAGGCAATAATAAAGATGTTATTTGTATTTCCTTATATCATGATAAATGTCTTTTATTCATGCTAGAATTGTATTAACCGGAAACTTGGTACATGTGTGAATACATAGACAAAATAGTATGTCCCTAGTATGCCTCTACTAGACTAGCTCATTGATCAAAGATGGCTATGTTTCCTAGCCATAGACATGAGTTGTCATTTGATCAACGGGATCACATCATTAGGAGAATGATGTGATGGACTAGACCCATCCGTTAGCTTAGCATTATGATCGTTTAGTTTTACTGCTATTGCTTTCTTCATGACTTATACATGTTCCTATGACTATGAGATTATGCAACTCCCGAATACCGTAGGAACACCTTGTGTGCTATCAAACGTCACAACGTACCTGGGTGATCATAAAGATGCTCTAAAGATGTCTCCGAAAGTATTCGTGGTGTTGGTAGACCAAGACTAGGATTTGTCACTTCGAGTGTCGGAGAGGTATCTCTGGGCCCTCTCGGTAATGCACATCATAATAAGCCTTGCAAGCAAATGACTAATGAGTTACTCACGAGAAGATGTATTACGGAACGAGTAAAGAGACTTGCCGGTAACGAGATTGAACTAGGTATTGAGATACCGACGATCGAATCTCGGGCAAGTAACATACCGATGACAAAAGGAACAACGTATGTTGTTATGCGGTTTGATCGATAAAGATCTTCGTAGAATATGTAGGAGCCAATATGAGCATCTAGGTTCCGCTATTGGTTATTGACTGGAGACGAGTCTCGGTCATGTCTACATAGTTCTCGAACCCGTAGGGTCCGCACGCTTAACGTTTGATGACGATCGGTATTATGAGTTTATGAGTTTTGATGTAGCGAAGGTAGTTCGGAGTCCCGGATGATATCACGGACATGATGAGGAGTCTCGGAATGTCCGAGACGTAAAGATTGATATATTGGACGACTATATTCGGACACCTGAAGTGTTCCGTAAAGTTTCAGAATTAACCGGAGTACCGGGGG
>LR738710.1:435433002-435475266 GCA_902687465.1 Secale cereale | reverse complement strand
GAACCCCTAGGGAAGCTATGGGACTTAATGGGCCGTAGGAGAAAGAGGGAAGGATGGCCGGGGCTAGGCCGCGCGCCCCCCACCCCTTGGTCCGAGTTAGACAAGGAAGGAGGGTGGGCCGGCGCCCTTTTCCTTCTCCTTCTCCCTCTCCTTCCTTTCCCCCTTCTCCCTTTTGGTAGTTCCTACTAGGAATAGGATTGCAATCATATTCCTAGTAGGATAGCACCTCCTAGGCGCGCCACTAGGGGCCGGCCGGCCTCCCCCTTGCTCCTTTATATACGGGGGCAGGGGGGAACCCAAAGACACACAAGTTGAATTGTTTTAGCCGTTTGTGGTGCCCCCCTCCACAAAAACACACCTCGGTCATACTGTCGCAGTGCTTAGGCGAAGCCCTGCGCCGGTAACTTCATCATATCCATCACCACGCCGCCGTGCTGACGAAACTCTCCCGTGAATCTCAACTGGATCAAGATCTCGTCGGACGTCATCAAGCTGAACGTGTGCCGAACGCTGAGGTGCCGTACGTTCGGTGCTTGATCGGTTGGATCACGAAGATGTTCGACTACATCAACCGCGTCACTTGACGCTTCCGCTCCCGGTCTACGAGGGTACGTAGACACACTCTCCCTCTCGTTGCTATGCATCTGGTAGATAGATCTTGCGTGATTGTAGGAAAATTTTAAAATACTACGTTCCCCAACAGTGGCATCAGAACCAGGTCTATGCGTTGATGATATGCACGAGTAGAACACAATGAGTTATGGGCGATACTAGTCATACTGCTTACCAGCATGTCATACTTTGCTTCGGCGGTATTGTGAGATGAAGCGGCCCGGACCGACATTACGCGTACGCTTAGCGAGACTGGTTTCTCCGTTATGAGCACTCGTTGCTTAAAGGTGACTGGCGGGTGTCTGTCTCTCTCACTTTAGCTGAAACAAGTGTGGTTACGCCCGGTCCTTGTGAAGGTTAAAACAGCACATACTTGACGAAACATCGTTGTGGTTTTTGTATGCATAGGTAAGAATAGTTCTTACTAAGCCCGTAGCAGCCACGTAAAATGTGCAACAACAAAGTAGAGGACGTCTAACTTGTTTTTGCAGGGCATGTTGTGATGTGATATGGTCAAGACATGATGAGTTATATGGTTTTGTATGAGATGATCATGTTTTGTAAAGTTATCGGCAACTGGCAGGATCCATATGGTTGTCGCTTTATTGTATGAAATGCAATCGCCATGTAATTGCTTTACTTTATCACTAAGCGGTAGCGATAGTCGTAGAAGCAATAATTGGCGAGACGACAACGATACTACGATGGAGGTTAAGGTGTCGCGCCGGTGACGAAGGTGATCATGACGGTGCTTTGGAGATGGAGATCATAAGCACAAGATGATGATGGCCATATCATGTCACATATTTTGATTGCATGTGATGTTTATCTTATTATGCTTCTTATTTTGCTTAGAACGACGGTAGCATCATAAGATGATCCCTTACTAAATTTCAAGGTATAAGTGTTCTCCCTCAGTATGCATCGTTGCGAAAGTTCGTCGTGTCGAGACACCACGTGATGATCGGGTGTGATAAGCTCTACGTTCAAATACAACGGGTGTAAGCCAGTTTTGCACACGCAGAATACTCGGGTTAAACTTGACGAGCCTAGCATATCCATATATGGCCTCGGAACACTGGAGACCGAAAGGTCGAGCGTGAATCATATAGTTGATATGATCAACATAAGATGTTCACCATTGAAACTACTTCATCTCACGTGATGATCGGACATGGTTTAGTTGATTTGGATCACATGATCATTTAGATGACCGAAGGGATGTCTATCTAAGTGGGAGTTCTTTAAGTAATATGATTAATTGAACTTTAATTTATCATGAACTTAGTCCTGATAGTTTTTACATATCTATGTTGTTGTAGATCTATGGCCCGTGCTACCGTTCCTTTGAATTTTAATGCATTCCTAGAGAAAGCTAAGTTGAAAGATGATGGTAGCAATTACACGGACTGGGTCCGTAACTTGAGGATTATCCTCATTGCTGCACAGAAGAATTATTTCCTTGAAGCACCGCTAGGTGACAAGCCCTGTCGTGAAATTAGCACGGCAGATGTCCGGTTTAACGGACATGATGATGGAACCATCACACGGGTTAGCTTGAAGGGGTTCATAGCACACAAAGGACGCAGAGAGTTTATACTAGTTCGGCCCCTTCGATGAAGGTAAAAGCCTACGTCTAGTTGGTTTTGGTATTGCTTGGGCGTCGGATTACAGGGAGCGGATCGCTGGCCTGTAGTCTCGACGGGTTGATTCTTGCTTGTCCCTGAACCGTCGCCGGGTCGTCCCTTTATATAGAGGTGACGCCTGGTCCGGTTTACAGAGTCCCGAGGCCGGCTCATACTTGTGTCCGCCTCGGTCTCTGTTCTTTCTTCCTTATTCCTCAAGTTACATCATCGGGCGGTTTACAAACCATAATTCTATACATGGGCCCTAAGATCTCATGGGCCGTAGCCTTTACTAAATATTACAACCAAACATATTATAATAAACCGGTTTACACTAGCCGGTTCATACCTGCTAGTCATATCCCTGACAAGCCCCCTCCCGCCAATGTAGACGCTTTGAACGTCTGGCAGATGCGGTCTGATGACTACACGATAGTTCACTGTGCAATGCTTTACGGCTTAGAACCGGGACTTCAAAGACGATTTGAACGTCATGGACCATATGAGATGTTCCAGGAGTTGAATTTAATATTTCAAGCAAATGCCCGGATTGAGAAATATGAGATTTCCAATAAGTTCTACAGCTACAAGATGGAGGAGAATAGTCCTATCAGTGAACACTTGCTCAGAATGTCTGGGTACTATAATCATATGACTCAACTTGGTTGCAAAGTTGACGAGGATAGTGTTATTGATAGAGTTCTTCAATCACTGCCACCAAGCTATAAAGGCTTCGTGATGAACTATAATATGCAAGGGATGCAGAAAAAAATTCCCGAGCTCTTCGCTATGCTCAAAGCTGCGGAGGTAGAAATCAAAAAGGAGCATCAAGTGTTGATGGTTAACAAGACCACTAGTTTCAAGAAAAAGGGCAAGGCAAAGAAGGGGAACTTCAAGAAGAATAGCAAATCAGTTGCTACTCCCGCGAAGAAACCCAAGTCTGGAGCCAAGCCTGAAATTGAGTGCTTCTACTGCAAAGGGACTGGACACTGGAAGCGGAACTGCCCCAAGTATTTGGCGGATAAGAAGGATGGCAAGGTGAACAAAGGTATATGTGATATACATGTTATTGACGTGTACCTTACTAATGCTTGTAGTAGTACCTGGGTATTTGATACCGGTTCGGTTGCTAATATTTGTAACTCGAAACAGGGACTACGGATTAAACGAAGATTAGCTAAGGACGAGGTGACGATGCGCGTGGGAAATGGTTCCAAAGTCGATGTGATCGCCGTCGGCACGCTACCTCTACATCTACCTTCGGGATTAGTTTTAGACCTAAATAATTGTTATTTGGTGCCAGCGTTGAGCATGAACATTATATCTGGATCTTGTTTGTTGCGAGACGGTTATTCATTTAAATCTGAGAATAATGGTTGTTCTATTTTTGTGAATAATATCTTTTATGGTCATGCACCCTTGAAGAGTGGTCTATTCTTATTGGATCTGATTGTAGTGATACACATATTCATAATATTGAAACCAAAAGATGCAAGGTTAATAATGATAGTGCAACTTATTTGTGGCACTGCCGTTTAGGTCATATTGGTGTAAAGCGCATGAAGAAACTCCATAGTGATGGACTTTTGGAATCACTTGATTATGAATCACTTGGTGCTTGCGAACCATGCCTCATGGGCAAGATGACTAAAACTCCGTTCTCCGGAACTATGGAGCGAGCAACAGATTTGTTGGAAATCATACATACTGATGTATGCTGACCAATGAGTGTCGAAGCTCGCGACGGGTATCGTTATTTTCTGACCTTCACTGATGATTTGAGCAGATATGGGTATATCTACTTAATGAAGCAAAAGTCTGAAACATTTGAAAAGTTCAAAGAATTTCAGAGTGAAGTAGAGAATCATCGTAACAAGAAAATAACGTTTCTACGATCTGATCGTGGAGGAGAATATTTGAGTTACGAGTTTGGTCTTCATTTGAAATAATGTGGAATAGTTTCACAACTCACGCCACCCGGAACACCACAGCGTAACGGTGTGTCCGAACGTCGTAACTGTACTTTATTGGATATGGTGCCATCTATGATGTCTCTTACCGATTTACCACTATCGTTTTGGGGATATGCTTTAGAGACAGCTGCATTCACGTTAAATAGGGCACCATCTAAATCCGTTGAGACGACACAGTATGAACTATGGTTTGGCAAGAAACCAAAGTTGTCGTTTCTTAAAGTTTGGGGCTGCGATGCTTATGTGAAAAAGCTTCAACCTGATTAGCTCGAACCCAAGTTGGAGAAATATGTCTTCATAGGATACCCAAAAGAGACTGTTGGGTACACCTTCTATCACAGATCCGAAGGCAAGATATTTGTTGCTAAGAATGGATCCTTTCTAAAGGAGTTTCTCTCGAAAGAAGTGAGTGGGAGGACAATAGAACTTGATAAGGTAATTGTACCTTCTCCTGAATTGGAAAGTAGTACATCACAGAAAATTGTTCCAGTGATTCCTACACCAATTAGTGAGGAAGCTAATGATGATGATCATGAAACTTCAGATCAAGTTTTTGCTGAACGTCGTAGATCAACCAGAGTACGTTCCGCACCAGAGTGGTACGGCAACCCGGTTCTGGAAGTCATGTTACTAGACCGTGATGAACCTACGAACTATGAGGAAGCGATGATGAGCCCAGATTCCGCAAAATGGCTTAAGGCCATGAAATCTGAGATGGGATCCATGTATGAGAACAAAGTGTGGACTTTGGTTGACTTGCTCGATGATCGGCAAGCCATCAAAAATAAATGGATCTTCAAGAGGAAGACCAACGCAGACGGTAATTTTACTGTTTACAAAGCTCGACTTGTTGCGAAAGGGTTTCGGCAAGTTCAAGGAGTTTACTATGATGAGACTTTCTCACCTGTAGCGATGCTTAAGTCTGTCCGGATCATGTTAGCAATTGCCGCATTTTATGATTATGAAATCTGGCAAATGGATGTCAAAACTGCATTCCTGAATGGATATCTCAAAGAAGAGTTGTATATGATGCAACCAGAAGGTTTTGTCAATCCAAAAGGTGCTAACAAAGTATGCAAGCTCCAGCGATCCATCTATGGACTGGTGCAAGCATCTCGGAGTTGGAATATACGCTTTGATGAGGTGATCAAAGCATATGGTTTATACAGACTTTTGGAGAAGCCTGTATTTACAAGAAAGTGAGTGGGAGCTCTATAGCATTTCTAATATTATATGTGGATAACATATTGTTGATTGGAAATGATATAGAATTTCTGGATAGCATAAAAGGATACTTGAATAAAAGTTTTTCAATGAAAGACCTCGGTGAAGCTATTTATATATTAGGCATCAAGATCTATAGAGATAGATCAAGACGCTTAATTGGACTTTCACAAAGCACATACCTTGATAAAGTTTTGAAGAAGTTCAAAATGGATCAGTCAAAGAAAGGGTTCTTGCCTGTGTTACAAGGTATGAAGTTGAGTAAGACTCAATGCACGACCACTTCAGAAGATAGAGAGAAAATGAAAGTCATTCCCTATGCCTCAGCCATAGGATCTATCATGTATGCAATGCTGTGTACCAGACCTGATGTGTGCCTTGCTATAAGTCTAGCAGGGAGGTACCAAAGTAGTCCAGGAGTGGATCACTGGACAGCGGTCAAGAACATCCTGAAATACCTGAAAAGGACAAAGGATATGTTTCTCGTGTATGGAGGTGACAAAGAGCTCGTCGTAAACGGTTACATCGATTCTAGGTTTGACACTGATCCGGATGACTCTAAGTCATAAACCGGATATGTATTTTTTGAACGGTGGAGCTGTCAGTTGGTGCAGTTCCAGGAAGAGTGTCGTGGCGGGATCTATGTGTGAAGCGGAATACATAGCTGCTTCGGAAGCAGCAAATGAAGGAGTCTGGATGAAGGAGTTCATATCCGATCTAGGTGTAATACCTAGTGCATCGGGTCCAATGAAAATCTTTTGTGACAACACTGGAGCAATAGCCTTGGCGAAGGAATCCAGGTTTCACAAGAGAACAAAGCACATCAAGAGACGCTTCAATTCCATCCGCGATCTAGTCAAGGAGGGAGACATAGAGATTTGCAAGATACATACGGATCTGAATGTTGCAGACCCGTTGACTAAGCCTCTTCCACGGGCAAAACATGATCAGTACCAGGACTCCATGAGTGTGAGGATCATTTGTAATCTAGATTATTGACTCTAGTTCAAGTGGGAGACTGAAGGAAATATGCCCTAGAGGTAATAATAAAGATGTTATTTGTATTTCCTTATATCATGATAAATGTCTTTTCTTCATGCTAGAATTGTATTAACCGGAAACTTGGTACATGTGTGAATACATAGACAAAATAGTATGTCCCTAGTATGCCTCTACTAGACTAGCTCATTGATCAAAGATGGCTATGTTTCCTAGCCATAGGCATGAGTTGTCATTTGATCAACGGGATCACATCATTAGGAGAATGATGTGATGGACTAGACCCATCCGTTAGCTTAGCACTATGATCGTTTAGTTTTACTGCTATTGCTTTCTTCATGACTTATACATGTTCCTATGACTATGAGATTATGCAACTCCCGAATACCGTAGGAACACCTTGTGTGCTATCAAACGTCACAACGTAACTAGGTTATCATAAAGATCCCTACAGGTGTCTCCAAAAGTATTCGTGGTGTTGGCATAGACCAAGACTAGGATTTGTCACTCTGAGTGTCGAAGAGGTATCTCTGGGCCCTCTCGGTAATGCACATCATAATAAGCCTTGCAAGCAAATGACTAATGAGTTAGTCACGAGATGATGTATTACGGAATGAGTAAAGAGACTTGCCGGTAACGAGATTGAACTTGGTATTGAGATACCGACGATCGAATCTCGGGCAAGTAACATACCGATGACAAAAGGAACAACGTATGTTGTTATGCGGTTTGACCGATACAGATCTTCGTAGAATATGTAGGAGCCAATATGAGCATCCAGGTTCCGCTATTGGTTATTGACCGGAGACGAGTCTCGAACATGTCTACATAGTTCTCGAACCCGTAGGCTCCGCACGCTTAACGTTTGATGACGATCGGTATTACGAGTTTATGAGTTTTGATGTACCGAAGGTAGTTCGGGGTCCCGGATGAGATCACGGACATGACGAGGAGTCTCGGAATGTCTGAGATGTAAATATTTATATATTGGACAACTATATTCGGACACCAGAAGTGTTCCGTAAAGTTTCGGAATTAACCGGAGTATCGGGGGGGTTACCGGAACCCCTGGGGAAGCTATGGGCCTTAATGGGCCGTAGGAGAAAGAGGGAAGGAGGGCCGGGGCTGGGCCGCGCGCCCCCCACCTCTTGGTCCGAATTAGACAAGGAAGGAGGGGGGGCCGGCGCCCCTTTCGTTCTCCTTCTCCCTCTCCTTCCTTTTTCCCTTCTCCCTTTTGGTAGTTCCTACTAGGAACAGGATTGCAATCCTATTCCTAGTAGGATTGCACCTCCTAGGCGCGCCACTAGGGGCCGGCCGGCCTCCCCCCTTGCTCCTTTATATACGGGGGCAGGGGGAAACCCAAAGACACACAAGTTGAATTGTTTTAGCCGTGTGCGGTGCCCCCCTCCATAGAAACACACCTCGGTCATACTGTCGCAGTGCTTAGGCGAAGCCCTGCGCCGGTAACTTCATCATATCCGTCACCACACCATCGTGCTGATGAAACTCTCCCGTGAAGCTCAACTGGATCAAGAGCTCGTGGGACGTCATCAAGCTGAACATGTGCTGAACGCGGAGGTGCCGTACGTTCGGTGCTTGATCGGTTGGATCACGAAGAAGTTCGACTACATCAACCGCGTCACTTGACGCTTCCGCTCCCGGTCTACGAGGGTACGTAGACACACTCTCCCTCTTGTTGCTATGCATTTGGTAGATAGATCTTGCGTGATCGTAGGAAAATTTTAAAATACTACGTTCCCCAACAATGTTGAGTCCATGGATTATACGCACTCTCACCCTTCCTCCTTTGCTAGCCACTCTAGTACCATGCAACTTTCGCCGGTGCATTAAACCCATCTTACGCCTTTCCTCAAAATAGCCACTATACCTTCCTATTATGGCATTTTCATAGCCATTCCGATAAACATTGCCATGTAACTCCACTGTTCCGCCATTATGAGTTTTTACCTTGATTTATAATTTGTGAGTTGTAAGTAAATAAAAGTGTGATGATCATCATTATTAGAACATTGTCCCATGTGAGGTCATAAAAAAGGCCACAGAGCCCAAAATAAAAAAACTGAGAGAAAAAGAGATAAGGGACAATGCTACTATTCTTCTCCACACTTGTGCTTCAAAGTTGCACCATGTTCCTCATGATAGAGAGTCTCGTATTTTGACACTTTCATATATTACTAGTGGTAATTTTTCGTTATAGAACTTGTCTTGTATATTCCAATGATGGGCTTCCTCAAATTGTCCGAGGTCTTCACGAGCAAGCAAGTTGGATGCACACCCACTTAGTTTTCTTTTGAGCTTTCATACACGTATAGCTCTAGTGCATCCATTACATGGCAATCCCTACTCACTCACATTGATATCAATTGATGGACATCTCCATAGTCCATTAATTTTCCTAGTTGATGTTAGACTTTCTCCCTTCTTTTGTCTACTACCACCTTCTATTCCACTTATAGTGCTATATCCATGGCTCACGCTCATGTATTGCGTGAAGAGTTGAAAAGGCTGAAGCGCGTTAAAAAGTATGAAACAATTGCTTGGCTGACACAAGGGTAGTACATGATTTATACTTTGCATTAGGAAGAGGGGACATAAGAAGATTATATGATTTTGTAGGGATAACTTTCTTTAGACATGTTATTTTTGAAGCTTCATGATTTTGCTTTCTAGTATGCTTGAAGTATTATTGCTTTCATGTCAATATTAAAATTTTGTTTTGAATCATATGGATCTGAACATTCATGCCAAGATAAGAAGAATTGCATTGATAAATATGTTAGGTAGCATTCCACATCTAAAATTCTATTTTTATCATTTACCAACTCAAGGACGAGCAGAAATTAAGCTTGGGGATGCTTGATACGTCTCCAACGTATCTATAATTTTTTATTGTTCCATATCATTATATTATCTACTTTGGATATTTTATATGCATTAATATGATATTTTATATCATTTTTTGGACTAACCTATTAACCTAGTGCCTAGTGCCAGTTTCTGGTTTTTTCCTTGTTTTGGACTTTTACGGAAAAGGAATATCAAATGGAGTCCAAACGGAATAAAACTTTACGATGATTTTTCTTGGACCAGAAGACACCTCTGAGACTTGGAGAGGAGTCCAAACTTCTACATCAAACTTACTTCCATTTGATGATGTGTGAGTAGTTTACGACATACCTACGGGTCCATAGCTAGTAGCTAGATGGCTTCTTCTCTCTCTTTGATCTTCAATACAATGTTCTCCTTGATGTTCTTGGATATCTATTCAATGTAATGTTCTTTTGTGGTGTGTATTTTGAGATGCGATGAATTGTGAATTTATGATCAAATCATCCATAAATATTATTTGAGTCTTCTCTAAACTCTTTTATGCATGATTAAGATAGCTTTGTATTTCTCTCAGATCTATCGATTTGGTTTGGCCAACTAGATTGGTTTTTCTTGCAATGGGAGAGGTGTTTTGTGATGGGTTCAATCTTGCGGTGTCCTCACCTAGTGACACAAGGGGTAGCGAGGCACGTATTGCATTGTTTCCATTAAGGATAACAAGATGGGGTTTATATCATATTGCTTGAGTTTATCCCTCTACATCATGTCATCTTGCATAGGGCGTTACTCTGTTCTTATGAACTTAATACTCTAGATGCAGGCAGGAGACGGTCGATGTGTGGAGTAATAGTAGTATATGCAGGCAGGAGTCGGTCTACTTGTCACCGACGTGATGCCAATATTCATGATCATTGACTTATATGTCGTCATAACTTGGCGCTTTTCTATCAATTGCTCAACACTAATTTGTTTACCCATTGTATGCTTTCTTAGAGAGAGAAGCCTCTAGTGAAATCTATGGCCCCGGGTCTATTTTCCATCATATATTTTCAGATCAATAAAATCAAAAACCCAAACATACCTTGCTACAATTTAGTTGTGTTTACTTTATTTTTCCTTTTACTTATATTTTAAATCTATCTCTATTAGATCTCACTCTTCCTAGTGACCTTGATAGGATCGACAACCCCTTTTCCACGTTGTGTGCAAGTGTTCATTAGTTTGTGCAGGTGCATATATCGGGGAATTGCTTGTGCCTCCTACAGGATTCATACCTTGGTTCTTAACTGAGGGAAATACTTATCTCTACTTTGCTGCATCACCCTTTCCTCTTCAAGAGAAAATCAAGGCAAGCTAAAGAAGTAGCAATAAGTTGCATCTCCTTCTTCACACTCAAGCGTGATTTTTCTATCACCATTGACTGTGACAGTGCCCTCGGGCCCTGGCATCTTCAGTTTTAGGTACACGTAGCAAGGAGGTGCCATGAAGCGTGCGTAAGCCGACCGTGTGAATAGGGCATGTTAAATACTTTTAATCTTGACCACCTCAAATGTCAGATATTCAGTCCTATAGTTGAATTATGTACCAAAATAAACTTGGAAATAAATCTTCCCAATGGGATATGCCTACTTGCTAGGAACAATACAAGGAAAGACTGTGAGGCTTCGACTGTGTTTCTGAGAGATTCATCCGCTTGAAGGTATCATAATAGAGTATATTGATACTACTCCCTCCATACATGAGAACCTTGGTCATCTTATAGCCACCAACTTGAGGAGCAACCACCAAATGTAGACACTCGGGGTTATCAACCCAGGGAGGGTGATCTTCTCTTCTCCATGTGATCAGTTATTCTGACCAGTTTAAGTACCCAGGGATTGCCGGCTCAACTTAGTTGACCATATGTCTCTAAAGCTTCCGATCAAGTTTGCATGTACTAGTTGTAAAAAGGTGATATTGCCCGGTGTTCAGCTACTTGGGATTGCTCTAATACCCAGACTAATTTCCCTGGTCCTAATTTCCCTATCTAGCTCGCTGGTTGTTTCCTACATTATTGCCATTACCCTGAAAACCATGCACCAGGGAAGTGCCCATGTGAGCCAGCGTCTGGCACGACGGCTCCAGAAATACCGGTTCCAGGGTGTCCCCGGTGTCCACCATGGTCTCCACCACCGTGATTATTCTGAAAGGCTTGGTTTTTGAATTCCTACATCATGAAGCAATTTTCCCAAGAATGAGTGGCCGGCTTCTCATCGAAGCTGTGTTTTGGAGAGAAACCTTTCAGGGCTTCCTCGTAATTACGAGGGCGATTACCCGAGTAAGACTTGCGAGTGTTATTATAATTACGACGCAGATTCCTGTAACTTGTGTTCATTGTTGTTTCCCTAGCCATTCTATTGATGACCCTTGCCACCACTATTTTTCTTGCCTTTGTCATTCTGTTGTCTGACTCAACATATCTCGTGAGGACATTCATGAGGTCACCCATATCCCGAACCTTCCTTTTCAAACGTCCGAGCTTCTGGACCAATGGTTGGAAATGATAGTTCCTTTTCAAAACAAGTACAACATGTTGAGCTGTGATGCTATCCGAGGACTAGATAATATCTGCTATCCGTCGTGACCAATGGTGAGCAGGCCCATCATCTCTTTGGGCACATTGCCCCAAATCTACAATTGTGGTTAGACGTTTGCAGGTTCCCTAGAAATTCTTAATGAAGCGTTCTTTCAACTCCTGCCAGGTGTCGATGGAATTTGGGGGCAGATTCTTCAACCAGGTCCATGCTGGACCCTCAAGCATCATAGTCAGGTATCGGGCGCATGCTGCATCATTGACCTCCAGCATATCCATGGCTAATTCATAACTCTCAATCCACATAGAGGGTTCTAGATCATTTGTATAATTAAAGACCTTGCGAGGACCCTTGAAGCCTACGGCATACACTCGTTTTGAAGAGTTGGTCCTAGGCATGACATCCCAATAGTCCTACTAGTTACGCTAGCACTCCATAGAGCTGACTGGGCTGAGGTGGGTGGGGGTTGCACCGCAGGTTGAGCATATGATGCACCTACATTTCCTGCCCCTGTTTCTCACAAAGCACGAGCGGCGTCGGCAATTGCTTGTGCATCTGAGACTGCCGGTTATGGCGGGTTTAGGTGTGGCCGTTGCTCCCTCTCCTGGCATACATTACTGAAGACTGTAGGGGACTCAACATGTTGACTCCTACTGCGACTCTTGTGCGGAGTGGAATGAAGCTGGGGTAGACTATGAGAATAGTTCTCCTTTTGAGTGACCGCCATTTTCAACATCTCGATAGAATTCCTAGTCTCGATCTCTATCGGATTGTTTCCAGTAATCGAAATTGCAACAAGATTGTGGGTCGCTGCCAGCACGTTGTCCACTAGCTTGGAATAATGACCAGCGAGCAGGTGGAAGCGATGAGACGGATACTGGACCGGCGAGGGTTGTTGAGCTGACGGTGTCTGATGCTGCTGAGCCTGCAAAGGTTGTTGAGCCGGCTAATATTGTTGAGCCAGAGGTTGCAACTAAGTTGTGTTTGGAGGTATAACCTGAGTCAGTTGGGGTATGACGGGTGCCGCACTGGGCGTACCAGCTGCTGGCCTTGGGATGGGTGCGTCTCGCGGTGTATCAAACAACCGTGTAGGCTCAAAACTTGCTGGTAGCCGACTCTGATGCCTCCTTTAGTGTACTATAGAGTTCTCGTTTTGATGAAAGCATATATGAAGCGCCTCGATTTCGAAGCGCTTAGTTTTGCTAAGGACGTGGGCCCGTGTTTCCACCATGCAAATATTTTCTACATTAATATCCACCTGAATATTGGCCATATGTTTGCGACGCTTTGCAACCTTCGTGTTGCACTCGACCATGTTTTTTGTGGTCACTAGGGCCGTCAACAGTGTGCCCAGAGTAGTCATCAACTCCGCGAGCGCCTGAGCCGGCGCTTGACTTGAGCCGGCAACAGAAGAAGCCACTGCCTCGGCCCCATCTACCATAGAATTTTGACCCGCCGCTGTTTAGACCGGGGTCCCTGCCATTTAGACACCTCCATGGCAGGCTGGCTCATAAACCTCCAGATCAATCTTTTCAGCAGAGTAACCCCGTAGCCCATCATTGAAAAGCAAAAGAATTGACTCGGTATCCCTGACCAAAGACTCGCCATCCGAGTTGACAAGCATGTCACCACCAGACATAGAATTACCTGACAGATCGACTCCATGGGTAAAGCCGACAAAAGCACTCATCCAACTAGGACTTGCCTGGTCGGGCCTTCCATGGCCGGGTCTGGTACAATGAGCTAACTCGACAAGGTCGGTGCTGATGTTTGGCTCAGGACCACACCCACCGATGATGCCTATGAAGACATGAATCTTGCTAAAGGGGACCCGGTACCGGTACTGGATTGAGTCGGCCTCAAGGCCCCAGCCGGAGTCGTTGATGTAGAGCTTGCCATGGCGAATCTTCGTCATCGGGCCAATCATGTATCCCTCGATCCCTGGGAGACCTCCATCCAAGAATTCAACACCATAGTGCACTGGCCCCATGGTGGGCGCCAACCATTCTGGTTTTGTCACAGAACATGTCCTTGTGAAGGGACGACTAAGTCTTGAGGCCATCACAACTAGGTGGTTGCTTGAATGGGGCTGATCGGAAACAAAGGACAAAAGTTTACCCAGGTCCGGCCTCCGACAGTGGAGGTAAAAGACTACTCCTCCTTGATTGATATTGATGATCATCTCAATTACAAGGATGCATATTTTCTAACCTAGCTTTCGAGAGATTGTAACTTAGTATTTTTGTCCTAGGGGCTCCCCTTTATATAATAGGTTGAGTCCCTAGGTTTACAAAAGATTAAGGGTCGTACTACGAACCCATACGCTACTCTATCTCTTGTTCATCTTATCTTCCAAGTTACGAAACCGGTCACTCTAGGGCCTTCCCTTTAGGTCCATGAGAGTCAGCCTACAACCGGGTCTTGCTTCTGGCTTCTAGCCTACCTGGGATGGCTTTGTCTCAAACCGGTAATTGTTGTGTATCACAAAGACTTGGGGCTCTAGGTCGGGTCACACATTTCCGGGTCTCAACCGTGGAGAACATCCCCAGCATGCATGGTTGGTGGGATGTAAATTTCTCTATCGTCGGCTTTACGTCTGATTTGGTCATAGACGGAAGACTTCCCGTCCAAAATTCTAAGGTTCCGGATTTGATCTAGCATCTCATTTGAAAGTGAGAGGTCTGTCGGGGCCATCTCTTAACAGCAGGTATGGCTAACCAGTAATATGCTTGGTGGTCCCTGTGAAGTGCCCTCGAAGCATTGGTCAACCAGGGTTGACTCCTGGGACGATGATTAGGTGATCAGATCAGGACATAGAATCAAATTCGAGATGAGTCCTGGTACGTGGTTCGGGTCCACGATTGGATCCGAGGTCAAGACCATGGCATCCACGGAGTTCTTAAGCTGGTCTGATACCCAACCTAAGAAAGAAAGATTGCCATAGGAATTAGTAGAGTATTCCAGATTCCAAAATCTAACTGTCTGGCCTGGGGCAAAACTTTTGAGTCGGTCGAGGTGGCTAATCAAATCAGGGAGAAAGCCGGTGCTGCCGAACGCGAAAAGCTTGTCAAGGAAAAGTGTGTCCTCGCAGCCTATGGCATAGTTGATCAGAAGACGAGCCATTGGTCACTTGTAATCACACAATGGGACCTCTATGGGCCACCAATGTTTGTGCTAAAACAGGCGGATCTCGAGTAGGGGGTCCCGAGCTATGAGTCTTGGAACAACGGAAACAGGAGACAAGGGAGACGTTGTTTACCCAGGTTCATGCCCTCTCAAAGATGTAAAACCCTACGTCATGCTTAGATTGAATTGATTCGATGGGGTACAGAGTACAAGATGATCTACCTCGAGATCGGATGATTGTGTTATAAACCCTAATGCTTGTGTTCGTGTCCCTAAAGTCTAAACCCATCGGCTTATATATGCACCAGGGGTATCTAGGTTACAAATACGGCTGGTTTCCTGCTAGGAGTAGACATGCCGACTAGCAGATCTTTCCTTGAAGTATAGGCCAACTCTTTGGAAGTTTCCATCTGGCTTACGTCGAGGGCCGTAACTTCGGTGGTCCTTTTTCCAGTGATCAGTGGGTCATCATCCTGACCCATAGATGATAGGCCGTACAGGTTGGTACCCCTTAATCTAGGACTCCCTCAAGGTGAATCCAAGTGTCTCGAATTATTGCATAGTAAGCAATTGAAAGGTGAGGAAGGTGAGGATCCTTATCAATACTTACAATTCTTCGAAGATGTATGTGGGACATTCAAATCAAATGCTTTTAGTCCAGATGATATGAAGCTGAAATATTTCCTCACACGGTGGATAATAAAATAAAAGAATGGTCAGTGTCTCACACCACATGTACCATTGATACATGGGATAAGCTCACAAAAACCTTCTTATCTAAATACTACTGTGAGATGAAATCTTATGAAGCCAGACGAAGGATCTTAAACTTCCAATAGAGACCTAGAGAAAGCCTGGTAAATGCATATCAAAGGTACCGAACTTTGCTAAATAGTTTCTGTAATCATAAACTCCCATATTGGCTTGTATATAATCTCTTCTATTGAAGACTTTGGGATGATTCCAAGAAAGAACTAGACTTAGCTTCTTCAGGTTCCTTCATTACCAACTTGGTGCCTGAGGCCCGGGAATTATTAAATGGTAAGCTTGCTAATCACAAAGCATGGGGAGTGATGAGGAAGAATAGGATGAGGTCGAGATCGATTTTGACTGCATAAAAGCTTATCTTAATTCAGGGAAAGTTAATCAAGTTAGTGATGAACTTTATCTTAGACCCTGATGTCGGTGTCAAAACCGGCAGACATAGGGGTAGGGGGTGCTAACCTAGTAGGCCAATGCTCCTTGGGTAGGGCCGATGGGCCCTTATTCGTGATCAAGATGGATTCCGAAGGCTATACGTAGGAGGCGTGATCAATACTACCTCCACCGAAGACTTGACGCATACTCCAAGATCTCTCATGATGCCTGTCTTCTAGATACCGACCTTGTAGCCCTAGATACCATGATTGGCGTGTATATAAGCCATAGGGCCGAGCCCGTAGAGGGGAGATCATCAACACAATATCATTCACCTAGCCCTGGAGTTAGACCACATCACTAAAAAAAGACACATCTGTGACATTTTGGGCCAAACAAAAAATATTCCTGTCATGCTTATGACACTTCTATGACTATAATTGTGACAAAAACACGTATCATCATAGATGTGGTGGGCTCCTACTTCTATGACAAAAAATCATGACAGTAAATGGGCTTTTCATCCTGGGCGGGCCGGGGACGCACCTGCATGACATTCTTTGGGCCGTCCATGATGGAAAAAATCATGGTAGAAGGGAGGGCGAGGAAAATTTCGGGGAGTTCCCACTTACGGTGGGTGGTCGAGGCGGAGCGATGCACAAAGGTTTGCGTGTTTCTCTCGTACACGTCACGTGTGTGGGAGGCGTTGGGCTCTAACTGAACCTGAGCGATCGCACTATTAGCTACATTATTGAAATCGAGCGATCAATCCCTTGGCTATTGACTGAACCCGAGTGATTCATTTGCTACTACTGCTAACTGAACCGAGCGATCGATCACTGCTGCTGCTAACTGAAGCCGATCAAGCCCCCTTGCAAGATGAGCCAGCCGGTGTTGGGTTGCCTCATGATGAACAGTGAATGTTTCTACGGTGCGCACGGTACGTAGAATGAGTCGAGACGTGGTGAGTCGAGCCGGTTGGTTGGCTGTGGATGAACAGTTCTTGGTGGGGGTGGATGAACAGGACCCTGTGGTAGTAGGCGGTTGCCGCTGGATGAACAGGACCCCGAGGAGGCCGCCACAGCCCAGCCGGTTGTGGGTGGATGTACATGACCCCGTGGAGGCTCTATGAACAGTAGCCGATGGAGGCTGGATGAACAGTAGCTGATGGAAGCTGGAGGAGCTCGACGGTGGATAAACAGTAGCGCGTTGAGGCTGGAGCGAGGCAGTAGATCGTGGATCAATAGGACCCTATTTCACCATAGGCGCTCCAATACAAGTTCGCTTCCTCCGTTTTGCGGTACGCCACACCCCTCCCGATCAACAGGACCCCGTTTCGACCGTAGGCACTCCAACACAAGTCCGTTTCCTCCATTTTGGGTACGCCATACCCTTCCCGATGAATAGGACCCTGTTTCGATCGTAGGCACTTGAACAGAAGTCTCTTTCCTCCATTCTACGGTACGCCAGACCTCGTTTCGACTGTTCTGTCCAAGCCGGTTGGGTCCCGATGAACATGAAATATTCCAACCCAGTCAGTTGCCTCCTGATGAACACGACACTATTTCCTCTGTTCCGACCCAGCCGGTTAGCTTCCTATGAACTGGACGACGTCGTTGTACGCCTTCGAGACCACGTCCGTATGTACGCACGAAGTTATATTTACTTTCTTGTAGTTTGGTTGTGCGTATGTGTACACATTATAGACGGGACTGCGTGACATGCTACATACACGGCTCTATTATGACACGTGTCGCTCCTTACTCGGCCATAGTTCATCGCTACAGAGACACCGGTCGACCAGTATGTGCGTACACGTTCGTGACCAGACAGACAATACTACGTAGGCTTCGACCGAGTGGATCCCAGACGTTCCTTGCATGCTAAGATATAGTAGGTGGGTCCCAGCTGTCAGGGGGAGAATCTTTTTTTGTAGCATGGACGCACTTCTTTGCGTGCGAAGATGTAGCTGGTGGGTCCCAGCTGTCAGGGTGAATTTTTTCCGCAAAATACAGAGTCCCTTCCGGTGGGTCCCTGGTGTCAGGTGGAGGAATAAATATTTTACGCGTAATAGGAGGCACCTCCTTGCTGCGGCCATGGACCCAGCTGTCAGTCTCTCCACGTACAGTCCTCTTCCGATGGAAGTCATTCCTTGACCATGTTGACCACGCCACGCCGAGAGCACCAAAGCACCGGACGACGGCGAGGCCTAGGAAGGGGACGACGCTAAGCCAGGGAAGACATGGTGGTGGATGCCCACATGGAGAGGAGTATGAGGGTTGACTAGTTCGGCTGCGGTGTGAGGCTGTCGTCGCCGCAGAATAACATGGGTTGTGGGTGACTAAAGGGATGGCCTGGACAGTGGTTGGAGTAGGATGGGACGGTGAGGCCTGTGAGGCAGCACAGCCGGCCACAAGAGGCATGAGCAGGCGGCACGACCCGCGATGGTTTGGGCGGCTGGAGCAAGAAGACCGGAGGTTGAAGAAGCACGATAGCCATTGGATGGACATCGTACAGTCACTGTAGCAAGAATCGTTTATATTGACTGAGTTGACAAAGCCCTACGTCCGCGTCAACTTAGTAGGCCCACAAGTCAGCCTCCAAATATGGTGGGTCCCACCTAGCAGCTGGGGTCTTCATTTTTTTGTGCGTAATAAGGAGGCACTTGCATGCGAAGAGATATAGCTGGTGGGTCCGAGCTATCAGCGTAGGGAATGTTTGTTCGTGAAATACTGAGGCCCTTCCGGTGGGTCCCCGCTATCAGGTGGAGTAATCATTATTTTGCGCGTAATAAGGAGGCACTTCCGTGCTGCGGCCGTGACCGAGCTGTCAGCCTCTCCACGTACAGTCCTCTTCCGATGGAAGTCGTTCCTTGACCACGTTGAGCACACTGCATTGAGAGCACCAAGGCGGGAACAATGTAGGCCTAAGGAAGGGAATGACCAGGAGTCGGGGGAAACTCACAAGTTGTTTCCCATGTTGAGGAGAGTATGATGGTTTACTGCTTTTCCTGCAGTGTGAGGCTGTCGTTGCCGTAGAATAACATGAGGTCTGGGTGAGTAGAGGGATGGCTAGGCCAGCGATGGGAGTACGGTGGGGCGGTGAGGCCTGCGCGGGAGCACAGCCGGCTGCGGGAGGAGGGAGCAGGCAGTCCCGCTGGTGCTTGTTTGAGCGGCTGGAGCAGGAAGATCAGAGATTGACGAAGCACATGGGCGTTGGATGGACATCCAATAGTCACTGCTCTCGTGTGTTGACTAAGTTGACACGGCGTTGCGTGTGCGTCAATATTTTTTTAGGAAAGCGTACACGTCAACCTATAGTAGGCGCACAAGTCAGCCTCAAATCTATGGAAAACATCATACAGCCCATCTGCCATTATTTCTAATAATTTACAGCCCATTAGCTAATTCTTAAGGTTTTTTTTGGAGCCCGTATTCTTTTTGTTAGCATTATAGCCCATATGGTGACCACGGCTAAAACATTATACGAAATTTTGCATATTTCAGTGCGGTCAAAACTATTTTTAATCCCGAAATTTCAAGTCACATTCAAACTAATTGGAAAATTAAATTCATATCAATATAAAATCCAAATAATTGTCCACACATAAAAATCAATGGTATTTAAAATCTTGAAATGAAAATAAAAATTGAAACTAATTGCCGGTTTGATGTGTTTTAAAAATGTACATCCCATTTCTCATTACTGATAGCCCATTTTCTCGGCAAGCCGAATGAAGCTCTCCGTGCCTTGAAAGATTTGCAGTCCAGCAGGGCTGACCAAGGAAGTAGGCATGTGTTGGGTATTCTACAAAAGAACAAAAAATTGGGCTAGCCATTTTCAAAAAGAGGAAAACACTATTGGGCTGGTCTTGTGGTAAATATAAAAGAAAAGGCTGGCTAGACAGGCCACAGTGCCCCGCATAGCCCAGTTGACACCCTGCTTCCGTCTCAAAAACAAAAATAACTAGGCACGCTGTTGGGTCCCTGGTGTGAGCCGCTCGTTGTGCAATTCTCTCATTTATTGACTACGTTGACAATGGCATGGGACCCAGATATCAGAAATCCATTAGGAGGAACCAATTTGTTTGGCTTGAAATAAGGAGACACTTGCTTGCGTACTGACATGACTCAGGTGGGTCCCTGCTGTCATCCTCTCCACGTACAATCATCTCCTGATTGTGTACGCGTCAAACTAGTAGGCCCATAAGTCAGCCTCTAAACCCGTGGCGGACAAATATAGCCCATTTAAAAAAATAACAACCAATTCCATATGTTCACACAGAAATTTCAACATTCAGAGCAAAGTAACAGGTCTGATCAGATATGGAGTAGAGAACTTCCACGTTGACAACTACCATAGCCAAGTTAACTATCTACTCCCACTAATACTCTAGTGTACAAGTACTAACTTACTCTTAGCTAACTAGACGATGCCAGCCGCCATCTACGGTACACGCTAAATGCTGGCACCGACGTCCTCCTCCTTACCTCGGACATGCCGGAGGTGCGATAGGGTGTGTTGCTTGCACGCGTTGGCCCATTCCTTGTCGGCTTGCTCCACCGAAGCTTCGGCTTCTAAGCGGGAAACCCACTTGACGAGCTGGTAGTAAAATACGGCGTCGCGCACGCGCGCGTGCCCGACAGCCTCTAGGGCTATTTTCCGGCCACCGGCCTCCACATAGTCGGCCCAGTTGCAGGTGCTTTGCTCGCGACTGAGAGCGGCAGTGCGCTACTGTTCCATGCCCCACTAGCGGCGCAAATTGGCGATACGCTGCTCCTCCGCCAGGCGGTCGCGCTCCAACAAGTCATCGTACTCTGCATTGCCATCTACAGACAGATAGAATGCCTCCTCCCTCCATCTTCCTTCCGGTGAATAAACGAACACTAGCTCCGGTGGTGAGCGTCTCTGGCGTCGCCCATTGTGGACAGTCGGTCGCATGACGAACGTGGCGAGAGCGAGGGCAAGTGGCGAGCGACGTCCGACCGGTGGGGGTTGTGAGGGGAGCCGATAGGGCGAGATGGATGAAGGTGCGACCGGAGACGGTCGGGAACCAGTAATTATACAACGAAGGTAGGTGAAACAGCGTGTCACGGGAAACGGGACGATCATCGCAATTCAATGCATAAGCAGACATGGCTAAGCGCGCCAACTTACCGTGGAAAACTGGAAAAACTGAAATTATGACTGTGTCTTCCCATCCCATCAGTGGTGCGTCCCATCCGTGTTGGGCCGCACATCGGCATGATGGTCAAACGAGTGCACTCGAATCATCTGGATGAGGTACTCCCTCCTTGTTAAAAATTATTCCACCACTCATCATCTACCTTGGTTGGTGAGAATTTTGAACTGAGCCCTGTAAACCGGAAAGGAAGTGGTATATGTGTGATCCGCTATTTATTCGTGTAGGATAGAGTAGGTTGGATAGTGTCCGTGTAGGATCGCATTAGCTGATAAACGTTCCCTGGGAGATAAGGCATTTGCAAATGTTTTTTGATGGCGGTATCTTCATATTCATGGCATTTTCTTCAGAACAGCTTGTCAGTTTGTTCAGAGGTAGGCATTTTTATTCAAAAAACTGCCACCTTTGGATCTTGCGTCGCAACTAAAAGTGCTAGGAGTGTATTAGTACGCTAGCTAGTGATCGATCAGTAACAAGTAAACACTGAGAGAACATAAATATAGAACTTCTAGTAACTTGTAAACATTGAGCACATAGAAATAAGGATCATGTTGTGCACACTAAAAGAGATGATCTGTTCGAAATGTTCATGTGATACTCACAGGCCTGGCTTTGTATTATGTTCCCATTAATATCCCAAATTCACAACCAACTAGTACCATTTCCATCCATAAGATCAACATGTTAATGCATCTCAATGATTCACAGATCGTATACAATATGTAGCTCCTAAATCAAAGATCAAGAAAAAACATTTTTTCTTGCTACTGACATGTATGCTTCTCTGGGCCAATATTCAGTACAAAGTGAAAGACCAATCTGATCGTAAAGTTCACATTTCCACTTGCAAACATAAGTGGTTTCACCAATGGATGGAACCATAAGAGTGAACCACACATGATGGAGGAACATCCACTGAAATATGAGTTGGTCATCTATCAGTCACACGGCGAGACTATTTTTAGACTACAACTTTAATGTTGGCAAAATGATGCCCATTGGACAATCAGAACAAAGAAATGTAGCACCTAGTGTTGGCCAATAAATAGTACAGTACTCCTTTTGTGCAGTCCATGAAGTGACTATCCAATATTTCCGTGCCTATTTTCAAATGACACTACATGCGGTGACTATACTATTCTCTTGTGCAGTTCCACAAAAATTGAAGCCACTTTGTTTTTCGCTAAATAGCAATGGGTAGACATTTGTTTGCACAAATATCAACCACCTAGTTAACATATCCCCCACCTTGTATTTTCAATTTAAACATTCCTCTGCTAGTCGTTTCTGCTTAGCATCTGTCATGTTTTGCACTGGACAATTTGATACTGTCATGTTTTGCCCTGGACAATTTCATACTGAATTGATTTGCTGGTACAGAGTAGAAATATAGCACCTATTCTTCATCAGACCAAGGTTATCCATGTCCGCAGTGATGCAAGAGGTGAAATCGATACAACTAAAATTGAGCATCCAATCATTGAATCGTGTCCTGCACCTCAATGTGGGTCTGCCCTGCCAATAAATTCACATGCAGACCACTAATATTACTATCTAATGACAATACAAAAAGAGTAGAAAGATAGTATCAAATCATGTACCTTCGTAATGAACAACTCATAATGCCACCAATTGGATATAACGGTTTGGAAGAAAACATGCTCATATGTTGAACCATTTGGACTTTTTGTGCAGTTCCACTAAAATCGAGCTTCCTTGTTTGCACAGATATTGAAAGTGTGATTACTATAAAGGTAGCACTTGTTGAAGCATAGACTCACAAATATAAGCATTCCAATTTCTTAATGGGAAAAGGTAGCAAGACTGTTTCTAACTACCTATCTGAAGGAATAAATAAGGCAACGGCGGCTGATTTTAGGAAGCCATACATAGTATTTTTCTGGAAAATTGAACCATTCCCGACCTTTCCTCTTCTTTTAAGCATATTTTATGCAGTTTAACTAAAATAAAATGCCATCACCACCTTGATAATTCAGTGACACTGTACAAAAAGAAATGACTTACCATTACATCATGATGTCAGGTATGTAATCGACAGGCATTAGAGACAAACATGCAGACATGCTCTGATAACATAATGAACATTAATTTTAACAAAGGTGTGACTAGCTTTACTAGCAGTATTTGAGTGAACTCTACACCCTATGTTCCCTAATATACGAAGATTCCCAGTTCAATTTAAAGTTTTCTTGAGCACATATCTGGGAAAGCTTGCCACACCTTATATATATCCATACGCTAATGCAACACAATTCAAATAGTACAAATATACACTAATCAAGTGGCTAGTGCAACAGCGGAGTAGTTTTTTTATGACGGGGTATTGTATAATGGTTTTACTAAACTACTTTCCATAAGCTAGCACTGGAAGATTTATATAAGCATTAACAATACAAAATGTAAAGGTAACAAGTTTCATCATTGGTTTACTAGTTGTGCAACAGCATTAAACCAAATACAAAAGTCTGAAGGTAACTAGCATTATGAACTAATGATAGTATAAAAAAATTGCAAAACATGTACCTTGAAGGTAAATATCATTTCGAACTCAAGAGAACCTGAAAATTGCTATCCCAATCTTGATAGTCGATCAAACATAAAACTTGGTCAACTGAATCATAGAAAACAGCCGGAGTAGGAGGTGCTCACTCTTGACCTTTCCTCTTCTCTTCGTAATTTTTTGGGCATTTTAACCAAAATAAAATTACATCAGTGCCTTGGCATTCTGGTCACACTATACAAAAAAATTGACTTATCGCATGAAAGTGAGGTATGTAATCTGTAAGCATTAACAGTGCAAACATCTGAAGGTAGTAACAAGTTTCGTTGTTGGTATACTGGTTGTGCAACATCATTAGAATGCCTTAGATGAAAAATTATTAATACATCCACAATCAATAGTTAACCCTGAAATAATCCAGTGACATTAAATGGCATTGCTTAAATTTATCGGTGGCATTAGACTGAGTGTGACGTTAGTTAAATGTGGCATCACTTTAGAAGTAGGATTTCTTGACTTTAGTGGTGACGTTACACTAACAACAAAAAAGTGGCAATAAGAGCATGGGAGGCCCATTCAGATAGTGGGCGCACAAGTGTGTACCTCCACGGACGCATAGAGTGGTGAGGGAGGCATGGTTGCCTAGAGCAACAAATATTCCGGCAACATATGTGGATTACGTCCCATTTTTGTTCTCTTTAGCCACCTTTTTCCTATGTGAGGAAAAAACCGATCGACCTGGTCATTCTCTATTGCGTTATCATGCCTTTCTACCCTTTTTCAACCAAGAGATACGACCATGTCAAAAAAAACATGAGATATGAGACTCGTTCCTTAGCAACTGATTTTCCCCTTTTCAACCTAGATGTGGGTTCGATACCTAGTCTCTTCGACAGTACTTTCTCCCTTCCTTCCCTTATTCAACCCAGACATGGATTAGTCTGCATGAAGTAGGGTTTCCATTAATAGTGCAAATTAAGGTTTTCATCCTATGACCAGCACGATAGAGGATAGCAAATTGGGGAGATGGTCGAGTGGAAAAAGATCCACATGCAGCGATGTGGCAGATGGGGCAATAGAACAAGGGTATGGTTCGAAAAGAGGTTGGATACCCGAGGGTCGACGGGAAGTGTCTTCACTCCTGGTCGTCGTCCTCCGAACACACTACGGCAGTGAGATTGGGGACGGAGGCCATCCTGCGCAGGCGCTAGGTCTGAGAGGATGGCCTTGTCGTCAGTGTGTGACCTCGCTCGCCAACGAAGAGTGTGTCAACACTACACGTCCTTTTCTTCCCCGGTAGATGCGATCCTGGCGGATCTGTGACCATCAGTGAGGAATGAGAAAGAGAGAGACCACCGCCGTCCTTTTTAGATCTGGAGAGAGGGTGATAGTGTGAGAAGGAAGTGAGCAGCCCTTAGCAAGCAAGCGCTGAAGCTCCAGCATATATATGTTTTTTTATACTAGTACGAGGTGGAGTAGCGGTACTGTGGTAGAATAGTTTAATATTTTCTCTGCATACAGTACAAATTAGTGGAGCTTCAAAACCGAATGGCGCGGCATTAAAAAAATAAAGTCGGGAAATAATGCGGCACCTCAGGCCAACCGGGCTAGATCGCATTTTGCACGAGAAATGACACACCATGTTTTGTTGACATGTGGTCCCATTCCAACATGTCAGTGAGACGACGGCCACTCCTTTTGTACAATTTCCGAATGGACGTCTATGTAGGTCGGGGCGCCTCTTCCTATACCGTGGCAACCCTCCACCACCTATTCGCCTTTCCCTCTCGATTTGGAACTGCTATCGCACACTATTCCTCCCTCCATTTGCCTTCACCCTTCCTTTTGCCATTATTCAATCGTCTTCTCCATGGAGGGAACTGGACGGAAACAAGCCCGTTATTCTTGCCCCAGTCTGAAAGATGACGTGGTGGAGGAACTCATTGATCGGTGCGACGTCATCACCTTGGCTAGCATGGCAGGTTCGTTCAAGACCATTCTCGACTCAACAAATAGGATCATTACAAAGAACCCAAGGGTTCAGGAGCGGTTTGATCTCCCCTATCTTCTTCGCCATGACCCTGCTCGCAGCCGCGGGGACGACGGAAGCCTCGCCTTGTGCAAGTTGATGTTGCTTGATAATGATACTTGTGCTGTTAAGATGCCAGCGCTTAAGGGTAAGGCATGGGCAGGTGCAAATGGAGATTGGGTTGTTTATATTGGTTACAACTGCGAGTGGGAACTTGTGAATGTGTACACTCGTCACCGGGTTCCACTTCCAAAAATCTCAGACTGCCCTGAGGTTCAGCACACAGATGATCTACGTACGTTCAAATACGATCATGGTGACTATCTTATACGAAAGATACTAATTTGTCGAGTTCCGCTCTTGAGATTACACGAACTATGATGTTGTTGCTATCTTCGACAAGATTGTTTCCGTCCTTACTTCCACAGCTCGATGGATATTGCTCAAAAATCAATTTATGTACACGGATGAGTACTGTAATGCAATTCAATACAAGAGTCTTGTGTTTGTTGCCACCAGTCGTGTCACTGTTTTTGCATGGAATCCTTATGGTTTTGGTACCTTTGTCTTCCACTGTAACTAGAATTGTTTCATCCACATGCATGCTAGTTAGTCCCGGTACTAATTAACCTTCTTGTAAGGTCTTGTGAAAATTCCACCACCTATACTTGAAAAAAATTATAACCAAGGGGGAGATGATGATGGTGGTGATCACGAGCAAGAGAAGGAGCAGGACCTACATACTGAGTGGCGCCGGGTAACTTATTCTGATCGATCACCTCTTCTTGTCTGTATACAGGGCACTACTAATGTTAATAAGGAAGCAGGTGTTGTCTCCCATGGTCGCACTCTCCGGACCTATTCCAACATCCATTGCAGGGTATTCGGGATGGATACTAGTGTGCTAGCGCCAACACCTTCTACCTGGTTCCGTATTGATAGTCTTGGAGAAAATTCACTCTTCCTTGGACAAAACTATCCAATGATGATGAAACGCGATCCAGATGTTGTTGCCACAATGTTACTACCATTTATTAGAAGCAACTGTATATATACCTATACCTCGGACATTTCTATGGTTCCCTACCCTAGCTATGAAAATATGTGTCCAGCTATAGGTCTCTTTAACCTAGATGACGAGTTCTGCGTTGGTCTCAATATTGACAATAGATGGCCCTTTGCAGAGGCTTACCAACGTCGAGGGTTGGTAGAGCTGAAGTTCATTTCATTGCTTGTTATTTCTTGTGTAATAAAAACTTTAGTATTTACTACTAGAACTTTTTGTTGGAAATAATATATAATCCAACATGTATCCTTGTTGTCGTTGTGTGTTGATGCCTTGCTGCATGTACTGAATGGTACATTTGCATAAGTATGTGATAAACTCAATTTATGAATGGTTTGCGAGTCACTTCTTAGAGTGTGAGTACCGTAGTAGTAAAGCCAACATCCGGTTATATGAAGTTGCCACATCACATAGAGCCAGTAGAAATATGCTAGTACAATAGTTAGTCCTAGTAGTAGTAGTATACCATCAACTAGAGCGAGGTGTTGCACGGAGGCCGAGAAATATGGTGATAGCTTGAGGCGGGCTTGTACAGTACGTACGTTAGATGTAGGCACGGGGCTTGCCCTGTTTCCTACTCCTCCAGTCTAAATGTGGAGAAGATTTGGTCGAGTTCTTCTTCATTTTGCCGACACATGGGATATCCAGCATGTCGTGTCATGCAAGAAGATGGACTGCTAGTTGAAGGCACGTGATGTGCATCTTGGGTTAAACTGTAAACAGAATCTTACTCTTGACTAACTCCAAAAGTGGCCACCGAAGATCTTTATTGGATTTGTTTTTCATCACCAGCACGCCGAGGTGAAAGATATGCAGGTTCAGTGGGTCGTCTTGCTTTTTCACTGACATGTGGGACCGAATGTGAGCAAACAAAGGATGGGCACAATCCGCGCATCTGCTGGTTGGCTGAGAAGAGAGGACGGTCAAGCACGGACTGCAAGAAATTTTGTGACAATGTGAGTAGTACTAGTGGTGTACCGTACTCTTGGAGAGATAATGTGTTCACTCTACGTAACCAGCACCTCGATATAGTTGTGTGGCAAGGGCCATAACTAGCATTCACGTCTAGCAATACATCACACGCCACCCACACAAGTCCCATCTGACACAAATTTTCTTGGAATCCATGCTACAACTATCTCTTCTCCCTCCTATTTTCTCTAACTCAGACATCGCCCGGTGGGAGGGGTGGGGTTTGCCGATAGTCGATTTTGTCAACTGTGGTCCCACCTGTAAGTGAAAATGCAACACAGCATTCACCCCCCCTTGAGCGGCATGCCGGACCAACCGTGTGGAGGTGGGACGCAAACATGGCAGGCTTTTCCTTTTGAACTTGTAATATGTAAAAATTGGTTCTGCTCCTTGGCCTGACCGATAGATAGTAATGAGAAGTTGATGCCAAAAAAAACTGAGAAGTTTGGTTCTAGCACGGTTCATGCATTGTACGTACGAAATTTATGAAGTTGATGCGAAAGGTAAGATAATTACTACAACATAGTCCCTCCATTCCTAAATATTTGTCTTTTTAGGAAAGATACATACTGATCCACGAACGACATCCTCACGCCCTAGTGCGCCCAGTCACCAACCGACGAGTGAGGAGCAGCGACGTTGGCGGTGGGCTAAATGTGCTTCTGAACAATGCCGTCCAAGGTTGCCCTGTGGTCCAAGAAGGACAGTGTCCAATCATCCTCCTCTGGCATGTAGTAGTCCTTGTGGACGATTTGCGCGTAGGCGTGGGTGATTATGTCGATGGTGTCTTGCTACGCCAGGAGCTGCGCGGTGAGCGCGACCTCGAGGTGGACAATCTCTGGCGCGATGGCAGGCAGTCGCAGGGCCACCAGTGCGTCGACGAGGTTGTCACCATAGAGGCCGTTGAGGGTGGCGGGCATCGCAAAGCCTGGGCGCGTGGGCTGGAGGCGTACGTCAAGGTCGTCCGCGAGCTTCTTGACGATGGTGAACTTGTCGAGGAAGCCGATGAGGACCTCATCAAACAAGGAGACAAATTGTCATCCAAGAGGCCTCTGGCCCTGGTGGCCTCAAGCACGACCTGGAGACGTTCCTCGGTACCGGGCCGCACACCGACGTCGTGGACCATCTGGCACAGCCGGCTGATGCTCGCGCTCATCGCCTCCCTAGGTCTAGCTTCTACTGGTGAACTGATCCGGTGATTGGAGTGATCACTCTTGCCCTTGGTTAGGGTGCGTAGGTGCGTAGGATTTCGTAGATTGGACTGGCGGGGAGCATTTATATGATAAGTGTAGACTGAGTTGCATTCACGTGTGTGTTGGCCATCTACTCCTTGGTCCTCTGCGCCCTCCCTCTGTGCTGGTGCAGTATAGTCATCTCACCGAGACCAAGTTGGGGCAAAACAAGAGAACTTTGATGTTTTCTGGCTTATTGGTCCCCTTTGCATTTTGCACCAAATTATGACCTTTGATTTAACTAATAAAATGTTAATGCATGTAACAAAAAATAATATCACTGGAAACTACTCCCTCCTTCCATCTATACAGGGCCTAAGTTTTGAATCTCTCATACCAAGGCTATTGCATAAAAAGCAGAGCAAATATTGGGAATAGTACTTGGTCGTGTAGCCCGCTCTCATCCCTCTCTATTACTCCTTCGTATGCAACTTCCTCTCCCACTTTTCCTGCAGCCCAACAAGCACTCCTCTACTCATGTGTCATGCCCAAGATGCGATTCTATCCCGATCACGTGAGAAACTCGTGATTGGGGCATAACCACATTTCGGGCGCTTAGCAAGATGGATACCGTTACATCGTACCATTAAATAAATAGACGGGGATACATAAAAGTCATATAATTGCCACATGAATACAACACATCATACACAAGGCATCCGACTACGAATGAAAATATGAAAAACACAACGACATCCATCCTGCTATCCCAGGCTGCCGACCAGGACCTATCCCAAGATCGACGAAAAAGAAAGAACCCCGACACAAGTAAACATCGCTCTCACGTCAAGACAGAGGAAACATGTACCTGCAACTATTCTTGTAGTATCTGTGAGCCACGAGGACTCAGCAATCCCATAACCATGGGTATCAGGACTAGCAAAGCTCAATGGGTATGGAAGGTATAAGTGGTGAGGTTGCAGCAGCGGCTAAGCATTATATAGTGGCTAACTTACGAGTACCAGAATAAGATGAGCATCTACGCAAATGGTTGCAAACTAGTAATGATCGCTAAGTGATCCTGAACTACCTGCGAGTCAAACATAACCCCACCGTGTTCTCTTCTCAAACTTACTCGAAAAGAGACGATAATGGTTACTCACGCAGTTGGTGTATTTTATTTTGGAGCCTCTGTCAAGTTTTATACAACCGGACATTAAAAAATTTCAATCTGCCACATAACTACGGGCACGGCTTTTGGAAGATCATAAACCTGTAGGGGTGTCCCAACTTAGCCCATCACAAGCTCTCAGGATCATCAAGTAGCTCTAGTTTGGGACCAACACCATTAGCACTGCCCCCTTGTAATATGTGGTATGAACCTGGGGTAGCGCTAACTCCCTATGCGTCAAATTTAATTAAGTTTATTATGTTGGGCAATTGGTAAAACCAATGTTGGGCCTTGTTGGAGGAGTTTTATTCAAAGTGAACCATCAAGGGGGTCCCATCCCCCCAACGGTGTTAGGAACACAAAATCGAGGAACATAACACCGGTTTATCGGTTCTTAAGGCGGCATGAGTGGAACAAAACACCAGGCAAAAGGCCGAGCCTTCCACCCATTGCCATGTATATAAGTGCATTAATTATAGTAAGATATATTGTGATATTCCAAATATCCAAGTTCCAACATGGAGCAATCTTCATCTTCACCTACAACTAACAACGCTATAAGAGGGCTGAGCAAGCGGTAACATAGCCAAACAACGGTTTGCTGGGATGGTGTAAAAGGTTAGAGGTTTCATGGCAACAATGAGAGGCTGACAAACAAATAGGTAGGTAGCACGACATATAGCGATAGCATCGAGACAACTAGCATAGCAATGATAGTAATGAGATCCAAGGTGATGGTCATCTTGCCTGAGATCCCGCTAGGAAGAAGAACGAGTCCATGAAGAAGACGAAGCCACGTAGACGAACCAATCGTAGTCGAACGAATCCTGACGATCGCAACGAAACAGGAACTAACGAGAAGAAGCAAAACAACATGGTAAACACACAACACATAAACACCACATGATGCTCAAACAAGTATAATGCATGACAATATTAAATATGCATGGCATCGCAAAGTGCAACAAACAATACTACAAATTAAGTGGAGCTCAATATGCAACGAGTTGCATATCGATGAAACATCACATTCACATATTTAGTTTGATCTCGTTTATGTACACATCAAGTTTAAATGTTGGTTAACATGGAAAGAGATGAAGCACAATTAATCTACCTATCTAGGCAATTTAAATGGGGCCGGAAACAACAAACAACAATTCCGGAAAATCCCCATGTGCATATTTTCGAATTAGCTACTGTTCTGCCTAAAACCACATTTTATTGTTGTTAAATAGCAAAAACAAGCACACCATGTTAATCTATACATTTTTATACCCCATTTACATATAAATTTTATTTAAAACCGAGCTACGGTTATTAAGTTATGAATAAAACCATTTTAGCATGTCATTTAAACAAATTTAAACAAACAACAAGTTTAAACATGTCTAACATGGATGAGAGTTGCATATTATTAATCTACATGAAATTCTGAGCATTTAGCATATATGACATGTTTTATTTGGATGCCTGGATAACTAGTTATTAAGAATTCAAAATGATGGCATTGATGTGAAAATGCAGAAAATGAATAAAATGCTAAATCACACCGGACAGAAAAAAATATGAACAGGCCGGATTCAACGCATTGTGCAAGCCCAGAAGTGGAACTGACCCAAGCAGCTGAGTGTGTGTGCAGGCAAAAGAAAAACATGGCAGTGAAATTAAGCGTGCATGGGATTCGATCCCTGGTTTTCAGGCTACAGGAAAGTGGCGCCAACCACCAAGATGACTAAACTGCTTATGAAAAGATAGGGGCTCAGCACTAGATTAACATGGCCTGAAATGAATCTAGATGAAAACGATAACAACATAAATGGAAAACAAAGGGGAGAGTTGGGTTTCGAACCCAGGATCTCTTGGGTGGAGGTTTGCTGCGCTGACCACTTCAGCTTCTGCTCTGCTTATGTAACAAATGAGAGCCATCATCTCTTAACCAATGAATAAAACAGACAAGCTCTGGAGCCATGGCTCACGGTGGTTGCCGGCGGCGCAGACGAGCACAATAGTGGCAACCTCGGCTGCAAAGGGCCGGCGGGGCTACGAAAGACGGTGACGGTACAGCTACAGGGTGCGCGCGTGCAGCGGCTCGAGCTTGAGCTCGCGCTTGACTCGGGCGCGCACAGCTCAGCGAGTGATGGCAGCAGCGATGATAGAATACAATAGGAAATATTATGGGGAGGAGAAGATCTTCATCGTGGGGTGCTGCTGGAGTCGATCGGGCTCGAAGGTGACCGAAGACGATGGGAGGACGCTCTGACGAAGACGCAGAGGAGGGAGTAGGCAAAGACGATGCGCTCCGGGAAGAAGTTGAAGCAGGGGAAGACGATGGCGACGTAGGGGATGGAGTCCTCGGGCTCGGCTTGGCATCTGAATGGAACCTGGGGTGCGCTGCGGGGCTCGCGGACATCGAGGAGGAGGCCGGGGTAGCATCTACGCTAGAGGGGAGCTCGGCCAGGACTCGGCCATGGCAATCGGTTGCAGTGGTAGGAGGGACACGACGGGGTCCTGTGGGCTGGCGGCACGGTGGAGGAAGGAGGAGGCAGGGGGAAACCCTAAGGCGAGGCGGATGCGGCTTTATGGGAGGGACGCGGGCGTCGTGGCAAGCCACGGTGGCCATGTGTGCTGCCCTGCAATTTTACTGTGAGAGCGAGAGGGGTACCGAGGAAATTAAGGAGAGGAGGAGGAGTCGCAGGCAGGTGGGACCCGCGTGGGCATCCGCATGGTTTTACCATGGGAGAGAGAGCGGGGTTGCGCTGAGGCCGCGGTTGGATCTGCTGCTGGGCCGGCCTGGGTGGGAGGAGGCCCAGCTGGCTACTGCTGCGGCTGGCTCTGCTATTTCCCTTTCCTCTTATATTTATTCAGACAGAAAATAAAGAGAAAAGCACAGGGGGGATGAAGAGATGTATGAGAGATATAAAAAATATCCTCATGACCCTGAATTTATGCTCTGTTTGATAAAACTGGTTTGAAAACTTTTATAGGTAGAAAAATAATTCAAGTTTGAATTAAATTCAGACTTGCGCCATTTTTGGACCCAACCAAAAGAACTTAAAATGGGGTGAAACTTGGCAAAGAGGTTAAGGATGAGGTGCATTAGCATGAGGAAAATAATGAACATTATTTGGGACAGAAAAAATGACACTTACATCAATGGGTGAAATTTCAAGAAAGGAAGAAGTGAAATTGTTTGCACTTGAGGAAGGGACTTGAAGAAAAGATTAAGAAGCAAACAACCATAGGAGGGGGTAAACAAGATGGAGAGCACAACCAACACATCAACATGAAGAATGCAATCGACATGGTGATCATGAGGCAATAAACGACAAGAGGCATATCAAAACATATATCATATACCAAAGTGAGATGACCATGGAAACAACAAGGATGGTGCAATGCAATATAAGCAATGATGAAGTAGATGCAAGTAGCAAATTACGACAATGACACTCATCATGATCAAGGCATAAGCATATAGGAATGAAATATGCAAAACAATTATGATGATGCAACAAACACAATAAACACACGACAATAACTAAAATAAATGGAAGGAATCTAGAGCATAGGTCTCTGGGTGTCACATCATGCATGCATTGGCCAAAGAAATACCTCTACGGAGAAAAAGGATGAGGAGGTGAGGTGAAGCATGCCTAATAACTGGTCTGTGCATGCATGCAAATCAATGTTCCCGCCATCTCGTTTTCACGAGGATGACCACACGCGACCTGCGAGGGGAATTACATGGGAATGCATTGATTAGCTCGTTTGGCCTTCTATAGATGGAAAAAATGAAATCATTTGAAAATAGAACATCTAAAGTTTACAATGGTATGTTTTTTTTGTAATATATGACTTCTATTAGGTTGGTAAAATTGACGAACTAGGGGTACACGCATGCCTTGTAAACAGAGAGAGAGAGAGGGAGCATATTGTGAAATTAATGTCATTGCATAAAGAAAATTGAGCACTGCATGGGGTGCATATTTTGTAATTAATGTCATTGCAAAAGGTGACGTAGCCGGGTTGTAAGGCTTAAAATAATGTACTATATCTTTGCTCAATCGGATGAGAGAGAAAATAAGCTGGTGGTAGATTTACACCCAGTCGTAGCATGAGATCCAAGACAAAATGTGAGAGTGAATGATGGGCCATGTTGTAAAAAAGTACTACTCCCTCCGTCTAGGTGAATAGTCATCTTGTGCACCGCAACCAAGGAGAAGTGGAAAACGAGAGAACTTAATGTTTACTATTATACATGAAATGAATAGTACTACATGTTCGCTATAGATGGCATGGCATCATGTTATAGCCACCGATCGGCTATATTATTAACCATGCTCTAAGTAGTCCCAATTCAATGAATGCATATGCACCCCACGTCTCCTATTGTGTGATTTATTTTTTCGTGGCAAAAAACAGGGAATGAGGTGGGTAGTTAATGCACCGCGCCTAAAAGTTTTGGGATTATTTGGTTTTCGTAACGTGACTAATACACAAGTACGGAAGGAGTATGGATGGAGTAGTAGTCTTTGATTATAATTTTTTGTTGGTAGCTTACCAAGCTGACCGCTCGGTGAGTACAGTAGTACTAGTCTAATTGATGAGATTTCATATTTGAGCCATCTATCGGAAGGAAGAGTGTATAATATCATCGGGAACTACGTTCAAAACTGAATAAAATAATACTCCATGTAGTATTTATTTACAGAGGGAGTAGTATATTTCTTGTAACATGCATTACTAGATATTGCTAGTCAAATAGACGGACGTGGTAGTACTACTAAATCCAGACGGTGGTGCTTGTACTAGTAGTAGTACCAATGTAGTAGTATTGTACTACTCGTTGGTCAAATTATTACGTGCTGCTCTCGCTAACACAGTGACCGTACAATCCCTCGGTATAGAGAGATTGAGTGAGAGGGGAGGCCCGTGAGAGATAGTAGAGAGAGAGAGAGCTACTCCCTCCGTTCGATAATGTAGTGACTGTATTTTTTTAAAGTCAAACTTTTGAAACTTTGACCAAGTTTATAAAGAAATTACTTATATCTACAATACCAAAGATAAATGATAGTATGAAGTAAGTACATGTTGTGATGAATCTAATGATCGTTCCATATGTAAATGTTTTTCTCCACGTATACCCGGTCAAACTTTCCTGAGGCTTGACTTTTCAAAACATACATATGTTTATGGACGTGAGAGAGTACCTAACTAGAGAGAGAGAGTGTGTGTGTGAAATAGAAAGAGTGAGCGAAAAAGTGTGTGTGTGTGTGTGTGTGTGTGTGAAAGAGACATGGACAACACATGATAAAGTACAGAAAAAGCGTGTGTGTCTTATGCAAACATATCACACATGCATCTTCGACAAAGGAAGTGAGGTGAGGAGATAGTGTGTGGTTGTTTGCAACCGAGAGAGAAAGACCCCAAGCACGTGGCCAAGAGAGGTCTAACAAACAAGGGAGAGAGGTCGAGAGAGATGTATGGAGAAAATGTAGACAATGGGTGCAGAGAGTGTATGTTTGTGACAGAGAGATCTCCTGGAGATCATGATGAGACTACATGGGTGTGAGATCGAGTGACAAGGTGAGTGTGCGATAGAAGATACCCCAAGAGATGTCGAGATAGACGTATGGATGGAAGGAGACAATATGTGTGTTCCTGATGGCTAGTGAGAGATAGTCATACTTAGGGGTGAGCGTGTGTGCCTATGATGGAGTGAGGGATAATGGTACTTAGGGGGTGCGTGTCACATAGAGAGAACAAGGGAAGAGAGTGTTAGATCGGTCTATCTAGCATGAACGAGATATGTGTATGTGTGAACTAGGGAGATATAAAGTTTGAGAGAGATAGAGGAGCCCCAATACGGTTGATCAGTGGTGTGTCAGACAGCCGAGAGGGGGAAAGAGATACTCCATTCGTTCGATAATGCAGTGCCTATAATTTTTTTAGAAGTCAAACATTAAAAACTTTGACCAGGTTTACGCAAATATTATTTATATCTACAATACCAAAGATAAATCATACGAAACTACATCGCATGATGAAACTAATGATATATGTTTGTCGTTCTAGATGTAAGTATTTGTCTCCACGTACATGGTCAAACTTTGTGATGTTTGACTCTTCAATTAATCTATATGCTATGGACCGAAGAGAGTGCCTAAGTCGAGAGAGATCAAGTGCGTGTGAAGGACAATGAGTGAGTGTGCAAACAGAGTGTGTGTGTGTGTGTGTGAAAGAGAAAGGGACAACAAACGATAAATTAGAGAGAGAGAGAGAGAGAGAGAGTGTGTGTGTGTGTGTGTTCATTTCTTGTGCAAACATATCACGCATGAATCGCTGAGATAGAAAAGCGAGGTGAGGAGATACAGTAAGATAGCTAGTGCGTGATTGTTTGCAACGAAGAGAGACACCCCTATAGCACATGCCCAATAGAGGTCTGTTCAACATGGGACAAAGGTCGAGAGGAACACATGGAGAAGATGGACACATGGGGAGGGAGAGAGGCTGTGTCTATGATAGAGAGATCCGCTCGAGATCGTCAGGGGACTATATGGGTGGGAGATCGAGGGACGAGGTGTGTGTGTGCGATAGAAAGAAGCCCCGAGAGAAATCGAGATAGACCAAGTTAGGGAAATAGACAATGCACATATTTGTGATGGATACTAAGAATTAGTCATCTACATATAGGAGGAACTGTGTGTGCCTACAATTTAGTGAGAGACAATCATACTTGGCTATGTTGGAGATTGCGTGTGTGTGCGTGTGAGATGGAGAGAGAACGGGGGAGAGAGGGAGAGTTTTAGATGGGTCTATCAAGTGCGAGTGAGATATGCATGTGTAGTTGTGACCCAGGGAGATGGAGAGTTTGAGAGAGAGAGAGAGGGAAGAGCTCTGAGACCGCAAAGTGGTGCATGAGAGAGTTACATGCAATGAGCCAGGGAATTTGTGTGCGTACGATGAGTGTCCAAGATACTAAGCTTGGACTAGAGAACCATACATAGTGTGCCAGAGAGACCTATACATAGAGTGTGCATGCGAACTAGAAAGCCCCCCCCCCCCACACACACACATGGAGAGAGATAGAGAGAGAGAGGGAGAGGGACCGACGAGGTTTGTGTTTCGATGCAAGCGATAGAATTGAAGATTGTTGGAGAGAGAGAGAGAGAACACGAGCCCAGGAGAGAGGGAGGTCGCATTTATACATCAAATATTTGCATTGGAGAACATGTTGTATGCAATCCACACATGAACGGAGATATGCATATCAAACAAGTTCCTTAATTTGTCTTTCCACATGTTCATGGAGTACTATAATATTGTACAACATGCTACTCAATTGAGGTGTTCAATTTTGGATTTAGTTCACTATTTTGACCTGGTAAACGAGCTATTTCGTTGAATCGAGATATTTCATTTTGGGTTTCTTCCCATTTTTGAGTGGGTCAACTATTTGACATATAGTAAATCGTTAGGAACGAGCATGTAAAAACACATTGGTCCCGAGCATCATCCCATTATCTAAAAAACAAGTGGCAAGCTAATATTTCAAATTTTGATTCAAATCGACTTGGTAAGGTAGACATGGATTCTCATTCTCCCAAAATTTGAACGAACCGCTAAACACCCTCTGCTCCGTGGAATTCGCCCGAGTAAATAAATGGGAGACGTGAAATTACCGGCCTATGTGGGGACACACATCAATTATCCTATTGTACATCGAGGGTAGGTTCGTAACGTCATCCAAGTGCGGCTTCTCCTCGGCCGAAATGATAGGTGACGAATAATTCATAAACCATGGGCGGCAAAACACCCTCTCCTCGTCTGAAATCGCTTCTGCCGACTATTTCAAAACACGCCCTCCTCGCCCAAAATCTGTCGTGCCCACTATTTCAAAACACACCCTCCTCGCCCAAAATCGCTCGCGTCCACTATTTCAAAACACGCCCTCCTCGACCGAAATCGCTCGCGCCCACTATTTGGGAGAAGCAAACTTACTCTACTATCCCCGACCCTCAATACACAGACCCAAGCCCAGAAGCCTAAAGGCAGGGGTAGAACTGTAACTCCCCCGCACATTTCAGACAAACACTACTGCAGGTTGCTGCTAACGCAACACTATGATCAGAGACCCTTTGATGAAATTTTGTGCGATGCATTAATCGCAAACGGTGATGTAAAAAAACCGTAAAAATGATGCAAAACATATGCGATGAATGATACATCAAACACGGTTCATATTTTAGCTGCGTGTGCGATGAGGGGCATACGGTTACGAACTGTTTTTGATGAGACAAAACAACAAAAACGGGCAGCCAGATCAAGGTGTGTGCGATATATGGCGTACAGTTCACTCCGATGAACCGTTTGCGATGATTGAGGTGAACACAAATGATTTGGCGTGACAAGATGTGTGTGATACCCGGCAAACATGTTGGTAATCAGAATTGTGTGCGATCATTATAGACAGCCCATAGGGTCTTTTTTGTGAATTGTGTGCTCGTCGGGGCCCACAGTTCAACATACCAACCTATGGGCGATGGTGTAGAAGATCTTTGTCGAATACATATTACTAACTGCCTGCGATGAGATTGACAGCATAAATTGAGATATATACAATCTGCTTAATTTAGTCCTTCTTCCTGTTGTTGTTGTTATTGGATGGCCCCACGACATCGTCTTGGTGAGGACGCTTGTTGCCGCTGACCGTTGGCTTTTCATCGGCGCGGCTGTCATCATCGTCGTTGATGTCGTCGTTGTCCTCCTCCTATTTTGAACATTCATCCTCCTCATCATCGTCATCCTCTTCTTCGTCCTCCGATGGCTCCTTGTCCGTCTAGATGTCATCTGACGACTCCGGAGGCGGCATCCCTTCCATGAACCAGATATAATCGAGGTCTGGGCTCGACGCTTGACTCATGGAAGACGAGCGGGATGATTCCGTTGTTGACTTATCATCGGGCGCCAGACTGCTGGACAAATGTCATCCTCACTATCGCTCGACATAGCTGTAGAGCGTGTGCCCGTGTGTAGTGCGGCCTCCCGGGGACGATGAAGATGGTGGACACTTAAGCGGGGTATGCAGAGAAGAGGAACTGCCAATTGAAGCGGGGTTGTAATATTATCTAACCGATGATATAATCAACCGCAATTATTTGTACCCAGTCGCTCCAAATTCCCGGGGTTGCGGAGGACTCCTATTGGCTATTTGGAAGGTCTCCTTTTCAGTACAAAAACAAGGAACGAGTTTTGGGATTATGCACCAGTACCGGTACAAACGGAGTAGGACAGTTGGCAAGCAATTCATTGAGCTCTTCTTATTGATAAAGCCAGTAATAATCAAACTAGAAAGGAAAAGAAAAAAGACAAATAAAAATATCTACACGAATCTTCGTGTAACATCAATGGGATAGGACCTATTTGTGCATTACTTAGAGCACATCTAGATGTGCTTTAGCAATACTGTCAAACAAAACCCCTGATCATCAATGTAAACCGTGCATAGAACATGGCTAATGCGACAACCACAACTACACATGCTAGTTCCTTCTTGTCTCTTGCTTTCATCTGTTGCCTGTGATTGACTCTTTCTTGCTTCATCGTACTGATTGTACATTCCAGATCAGCCAGTTTTTTCTTCAGGTTTACGTTATCTTCTGCGAGCTTGGTGATAACACTCCGAGCCCTGCGATGCCATTCCTTATCCAGCCAGTTAACAAAGGCTCAAGCCTCATATCCCTGCCAATGTTAAATAGTATTCAGGATGAGCGGTGGCATTAACTTAAGTAAAATGATAAATTAATTAGCACTAACCTCTAAGGGGTAATTGAGAAACCGCCTGCCAATGTTGAATTCCTCCGTGCATACACGTCGAGCGGGAGTGTGCCCGTGCACACAACTCAGCTTTTGGTACTTCTCGGTGGCGCAAAACTCGGAGTCAAACTCATGTTGCGGGAGTGTGGATTCATGCTCCCGATCCGGCGACACATCGCTTTCCTGGTGGGAGGGGGGTCATTCAGGATGGATTCAGCAAGGAGCTATACTTTGGTCATGCTAAAAAAGATCGGGATATATTGGAACCTGACAGGACGATTCAGATCTGTAGTACACCTGCCTTCTGATGAGCTTAGGCAAGTGCACGGCGGCAATCGCCGTCGTGGCGGCGATACGAGCAGGAGCAGCCGCACCGAAACCATCAGCACCACTCTCCGCATTCCCCCAATGTCAGGGCCACACGAGGGAAGTTGGAGGCTATGTAGGGATTTGGGGGAAATGGGGAAACTATGGAGATAAGCCAACGGTCGGGAGCTACTTATGGCACTATATGTTGTATATGACACACTGTTTATACATGTCGTTTGTGCTTGGTATTACAACGTCACACATGATTTCCGCACCAAACCGTGTGACAAGACAACTTAGGTTAGACAAGGTTTTGTTACATAACCGTATGTGATGTACTACCCTGCCCATATAATTGAGTTACAGTGAGATACCGTGTAAACAGCCGCTGTGCAGATATCCGTCAAAAAAATAGCCGCTCTGCATATAGAGATAGCGGCGGCGGCCAAGGTAGCAGCTATCGGAGAAGAGGTCAATCCTTGGTCGGTGGGCGGTCGCGGCGTCATAGGAGGTCAATCCTCGGTATGCGGCGGGAGATAGGAGGAGCTCAACCATCAAGGTGGGCGGTGGCATAATTCAAGCACATCCATCGCGGTCGATGGCGGGATAGTGGAGGTCGAACTTCAGGTGGCAACCGCACTAAGCTTTTCTCCTCGACCCTGCTATCTCGGCGTGCCGCCGCATCACGCTTCTCTGTCTGCTGGGTGGAGTTCGCCGGGCAACTAATTAATTAAGGTATTCTTTTTGTGAGTGGCTTAATTAAGGTACTCAATTCCTAAGGGTAGTGTTGTACTAGTACTCTGCGTGTAAATTGACTGGCCATTTATTTTTCTCATTGCATGTCTGGATAACAACATGGAGCACGCTAAGTAATTATCAAAATAGAACCTTATGATTTATGCACGCATCTTTGGGTAGGAGTTAATCCGCGTATTAATGTTGTTGTTTTGTTTTTAATTACCATTCGTGTGCTGCAGATGGAACGATCTCGATGGATGAAGAATCGGAAAACCGCAGATTTTATCAGTGGCATGACAGAGTTCATGAATTTTGCTGAAAGTACAAAGCGGAGAATTGGTAATGCGGATTACATCTCGTGTCCATGTACTGATTATGCCTATACGGACTCACATGAAGTTGCAAATATCCAGATGCACTTAGTCTCTAGGGGATTCAGGGATGGATATACACGTTGGACCAGACACGGTGAAGAGGAGGTCATGGATGAAGATACCCAGGGCAGCGAGATGGTAGACCCTGGTCAGTGTCACATGGATGTTGAATCTAACATCAGGGCAGAGGCGTCAAGCTACCAATGGAACACCGGAGAGCCGAAACGCCCACTGCAAAACCAAGACGTCAACGCAAATGACGACGATCTTGATATGCCAGATTTTGCTGCTATGATTGCAGATTTCAAGGGCCCAAAAAAGGATATGATTGGGTACAAGGATCTGCCAACCATTGATGCAGACTCTAAGAAATAATTGTTTCTAGGTTACAAAAAGAAATATTCCAAGTTGGGTGCCACCCTGGCGCTTCTCATATTTAAAGCAGCAAACGGTCTATCAAACAAGGGCTTCACAGAGATGTTGGGTCTTTTCAAAGAAATTCTTCTAGAACATAATGTGCTCCCCAGAAGCATGAATGAAGCAAAGAAAATTGTTTGCCCATTGAAACTTGAAGTACAGAAGATACACGCTTGTGTGAATGATTGTATATTATACCATGGTGAGTACAAAGATTTGCGTGCATGTCCCACATGCAAGCATGCACGATACATATATGTCATGGTAAAATAATTGTCCAATTTGGGCCAAGCTTTACCACAAGCCTCTTACAAACCGCAGCTTCTCGCAACCCTCGTGGTTCCGGTAGGGAAACGCCCCCCCCCCCCCCCCCCC
>LR738710.1:435408899-435432962 GCA_902687465.1 Secale cereale | reverse complement strand
CCCCCGTGGGTGAAACGATAATCATTGCCTCATCTTGACTTGTATTTTGTTTTCTACAGGCAACATAGAATAACAGGAGCTTCGTGCTGAAATTTGAAACTATTCAGGGTTTGTTTGGCCATTTTATATATTAATTGAATTTTCTATGCATTTAATGTCCATAATTCAAAGTTGAACTACAAGCACATGCTCCAGTGCACAAAAATTGGTTGAAAATCGTACATGCGTCCTTGGGTGCATGTTTACGTCTCATTGTAGGAATGTGAATGAATTACAAACGTCTCATCACCCTTCAACATTGAGATTCTAGGTTTACAAATCCTAGTAAATCCAAAACTCACCCAAAAATCATGAAACTTTGCATGGTTTCATGAAATGGCACATATATGTCGTGGTTAAAAAATCGTCTAGTTTGAGACAAGGCGCAGACGTTAATGGCCAACGAAGTCCTTTTGGAACAAATAGCTCACATGTTAATATCGCAAACGGTTGTATTTTTTGAACCTGTGTGTTCCTGCAACCATTTAAGTGCGGCCACACTCTTTTGATTGGAGAGTACTACCTCGGTCCTGGTTCATTGGTCCTCTTTGTCTTTTATGCCAAAATTTAACCATAGCCAGTGGAATGCGTGCAGCTGTTTGATTAGACACGATGAGCGCGAGAAGTCCATCGTGCTTGCTCGACGGGATGTGTGTGAGTAGTCTGTAGCATAGCCTCGACACGACACGTGTGACCTGTCCACTATGCAGGCTAGACGAGACACGTGCGAGCAGTCCGCTGCGCATGCTCGTCGGAAAGCGAGCTCTTTGACCTAGCCATCCACCAGCCACCCGCCTGGCTCACAACTTCTCCATTAATGGCGGTCGAGCCGCTGTTTAACATGTGGTTAATTAAAGAACCTAGACGGAGGGTGTTTCCTTGTGATCTCATGGCCTCGCTCAAAACTAGCATTTGCTTTGTTCGTATTTTCAACTTGTATTCTGGATAATTTAAAATTCCACATGCAGCAACGGAAAATACAATTACAAAATAAAATGGCAACGGATAATAAGATGAAAAATTTATAATGGTGCGCATAATATTTTTCTTACATATTCCAGATAATTTATAGTGCCACATGCGGCAACACCCGGGAGACATGGGGGCAAGAGAAGAACGAAATCGCAAACAACGATCTGGGTCGCTATTGTCTCTACTCCTCAATGGATCGCCGGCCGACGAGATCCTCCAACTCCTTCTTCAATTCCTGACGGCATTGCTTGACAGTAGCCACGGATTCCTCCACCTCCAGCTTGCACTCTATGCGGATCTTCCTTAAGTCACCCATAAGTTCCTCCACAACCACTTCCAGTGTCTTCCCCGAGGCACTGCCCTGCTCATGCACCTTCTTCTAGCCGACGCCCTCCTCCTTTTTCTCCGCGACCGCCTTAAGGAGCTTTGCATTGTCACCCATGAGTTGCTCGACTAGGCCGGTCGCCTTCTCAACCGAAGCATCGCTAATCTTGAGAAGCTTCATCAAGCTGTCGACCAGCTCTTGCTGCTTAATTAGGCTAGCGAGAATGTCATCGTTGCTGGCCAATGACTTCAGCACCGCGAGATCTTTGAGGCGAGTGCACTTGTTAGAGCCCTTGTGTGATGGTGAGAACTCGTTCAAGGGCTCCTCGGTGCGCCATGACATCGCTGCTTCGGCTGCCACGTAGCAGTGGAACCTCTGTAGTGCTTTCGCGGCCTTGGTCTTTCTTCCTGGTTATTTGTCGACCTAGTGAAACTCCTCCTACCAGTCATGGCGGAACGACTTGACAGAAAGGTCCATTTTTTGGTGATGAGGAGAGAAATGTGCGGTAATTTTTGAGTGGGTAGTTTTTATAGCCCAGTGCAAAGTGGGAACATGTTTAGGTTTGATTGGTGCGTACACATTCGCAATTACTTGTTGCGTGGTAATCTGGAATGTGACAGGAACAAGATAAAAATTTATTGATTGGTCGCCCACGTTTTCCTCGCCGAACATGGATGGCGTACAGAATTACAATATGCATGTGTGGTTGCTCGCTATTGGGGCAGCCGCAGTGCGCTCTCCCTATGCGTGATCTGCTCGCCATTGAGGCAAATTTACAATGACAACGGTTAATGATTGTCTTACATATTCAGCATAATTTAAGATGCCACATGCGGCAACACCCAAAACAGACACGACCTACATATGATTAGTGACTTGAAATGTAGATACGTGACATTTCCACACAATTATAATAAAATATAGGCTAAAAGGCTGAGCTGGCGGTCTTCTGACGATGGTCTTCTTGGACTCCAAGATCAGCATATAGCACCCTTGCGGCCCTTCATTCTGAGTGTCCGGACCTGCGGCCATGGTACCCGTCTCTGCCTGTGGAGCTGCTTGCACTAGGAGGCTCTTAGGGTTGCTAGGCCTCTTCCAGTAGAGCTTGATAACGTGTAATCGCACGCATGACACGCCCGTGGAACCACTCCATCTCTATGTCTTTGCACTGGTAGCAAATTCCATCCATCTCCTACATCCTCACGATATCATGTTGGCGATGTTCTGCCTCATCGTGGATGTCAACTCCGACAAGGATGCGCTCAAGCCTGGCCACCACATCGTCGGGATCGAAGTTGACATGGCGGCCAGTGGCAACGATGAGGCGGCAGACATGTTGTGTCATAACATCGTCGCAGAGGACCTCTGCCCATTCCTGGCGGGGCATCAGGCTCCCGATGAGCATCGATGATGGCGGCTCCTCAGGTGGGTCGTCGATCATGCCACCTAGCAACTCTGGATCTTTTGCACAGTGGATGGCAAACTTCTCATTGCACTTCCACTACAAAACTTCTATGTACGCCCAAGGATCGACACGGCGTAATCGTTGCCGATGGCCCATGGTGCCTGCACCGGCCGATGAAGCTCTTGCTCTCCGACCAGCGCTGGCTCATTCTCCTCACTGAAGATGTAATTCAGGAACTGGTCGACGTCGTCGAAGCTTTCGTTGCCTGGCATGCTTGGAATGACTAATGGTAGATGGATTTGGACTAGATATGTTATCAGTGCTATAGTGCGCGTTGCCACCTGGGTCATCTATATGGAGCTAGCCACTAGCTGGTGGCGGGAAACAGATGATGGTAGAGGTGGGAAGCATTGGCGTGGATTGCAGGACATGTGTATAAGGCCATTAATTTCTGCACTGAGCGCCCGTGTTGGTAGGTACGAGTTGGTATATGTATCCACCGACTTGTGGACGGCTATTCACTGGTTACTGCTATACACGTGTTAACATAAGGAAACGTATGTGGAACTTATTAATCATCGCACATGAGTACTCGCACATGCAACGTGTGTGATACTCCTAGCCTTTGCAAGCAACTTGTTTGTAGTTTTCAAAGTTTTTTTCTACACACAAAATCGCACACGAATTAACTCCAGTAACCGTCTGTGTTATATATTCTCATCGCAAATAGTTCTTTCGAGAGGGTTGTTTGCTGCATATCACACACACCTTGTCTACACAAATCGTTTGTGTTCTTTTGGCTCATCGCAAATAGTTCATCTATGTGAACCGTATGCCGCATATCACACACATCTTGTTAATTTGAACCATTTCTGTTGTGTTCCCTAATCGAAAATAGTTCATTAGAGTGAACCGTATGTCGTATATCGCACACACCTTGATCTGGCTAACCCTTTCTATTGCATTCCCTTATAGCAAACGGTACATCCGAGCAAACTATATGTGGTATATCCCACACACCTTTATATAGCAGCCCGTTTTTGTCGTTTTGCCTCATCGCAAGCAGTTCTTGTGGATTAACCATATGCCACGCATCGCACACGCAACTGTAATATGAACCGTGTTTGATGTATCTGCCATTGCAAATGTTTTGCATCTTTTTTGACAGCTTTTTAGCATCACCGTTTGCGATTGACCCATCACACATAGTTTCGTCGAAGGGTCTTTGATTGGATTGTCGCGTTTGGACCATCCTGCAGTAGTGCAAGGTTGAATTAATAATATATCCTACTAGATATGTATCAAAAAATCACAAATTTAAATCTGACAATTCAAATAACATGAATAATTAAATCAATAGTGAGAAACTCCGACAAAAATCCAAATTTCACTCATAGATTTCATTCAAAAAAATCTCGAGGTACCTTCATCCTCATGAGTTCGCATGGTCGGGCACATTACTCGCACTCTTTCATTATTTTCATAGCTCTCATGGTGGGCTTGGATACTATTTGCATCGTGTCGTATATTCCTTGGTAGTGGTAATCCTCAGCTTCTTCACGACCATCTTAGTCTTGAGTGTCTTCAGTTCTTCTTCAACCTCCTGGATGTAAAATTCTCAGTATTGGAGATGCCTTTTCTTAGCATCATTTCCATGAAGTATGCCTTAGTGCTCTTGATAGTCCCTACCACATATTAGTGTCAAGGTCATCGGAGTCTAGGAGGTTGGTCATGTAAGTTTATGAAAGAGTCCAGACCTTTGTGAAGAAAACCAGAGGTTTCGAGAATGCTATCTATACTACCGAAAATATAAGTTGTTCCTATAAAGGTCTTCCTATTTCTTAGCTATTTTCCGTGGTCACGCCCTACAGGAAATGTATGTTGTGATACCACTTTGTAACGAAATGGATTTTATAAGATCCAAGTATTCTATGATTGCTTTGATTACCTAGGATCATAGCTAGCACACACAGTAACAATAGTAAATATCAAAACACACACATCATTTTACTATAATGATAGATCCAGAATTACTAAATTCATACCTTAGGCACAAAATGTAGGGAAATCATACGTAGTCGCTAAGTTAGGTCTCTATCAATGCCACTGAGCTCGTTGAGTATAGACCATAACCCTACTGTATCTTAATCTGTCGAGATCTGCACATGAGAGGTGCAGATGAGTACATGGAAGGTACTCTCAAGTTTCTAAGGAATGTATAGCACAACATATATGTAGGGTAATTATTGGTGGAGGTTTTGTTTGCATAAAGTCAATTTTCAACTATACAAAGTTTTGTAAACCTTCTTTGACTTTCAAATAGTTTTGTAGTAAAATAGGGTTGGATCGAACACTTGGATAAATACACCAAGTTCTCTAACAGCTGGAAGAGAAGGGCCAACTCCCAAGAGACCCCATGCGCACATCATCTCTAGACCCCTTGCGGACGAGCCCTCTATAAACTTTCTGGACACCCCGTGTGCACGGGCCCCCGCTGCAGCTGCTGACCTCCCTGTGCGCATGAGCATGTATCAGGCACACATGGTCACATGGTCACTTTAGCCCATGCGAACGGGTCTGCTTTCGAGCTTGGACGAGGAATACCCCTTTTGCCCTTGACATCAACTCTCACCTCTAGCCACCTATATATTTCGTACCCAGACCATCTGTTTGGGTTAGCAAAGCATATGTTGAGATTTTGAGAGCTTTGCTCCTATCTACCTCTCCTCTTTGAGATCAAGACCTCCTAGGAGAAGATCCCCAAGTGGATATCAAGACCCCCCCCCCCCCTTACGGATTGGAGAGGACTAGCATCAAGACCTCAATTCCTTTAGGGATTAGACAGCGACGAAAAGTCCTGAGGATTTTCTGTGATTTTTTTCTAGGAAAAAATGTGATTTTATAGCAAAAGGACATCCGGAGATGAATCAAGATGGACCCACATGGCATGCCCTAGAGGGGCATCACTAGGGTGTGTCGAGCCCTGATGGGTTCCCTCTGGCCCATTCTTGCTCCATAATTCATAATATATTCTGAAATAATCGTCCAAAAATCCACACTGCATTTTGAGCTCATGTGAATTGTTTTCTCTTATGTTGCATTTTCTAGACATATTTCGAGTTGTCCGGTAACCCCCCCCCCCCTTGTGTTCCTTGCATTTTAAGAGAGAAAATTCATTAGAATTGCATCATAATGTGAAATATATCATTTAAATAGTGATGCAAAATGGGTCTATCACTAGTATTTGTATCATTCTCCCTATCCCCTGTTTGCGGTCATGTAGGATTCTGACAAACTATTGTTCTCGTTGTGACAAGCCTCGGTGTGTGATAACCCACAAGTGTAGGGGATCGCAACAGTCTTCGAGGGCAAAGTATTCAACCCAAATTTGTTGATTCGACACAAGGGGAGCCAAAGAATACTCTTAAGTATTAGCAGCTGAGTTGTCAATTCAACCACACCTGGAAACTTAGTATCTGCAGCAAGATAGTTTAGTAGCAAAGTAATATGATAGTGGCGGTAGCAGCAATAAAAGTAACGGTAGTGTTTTTGTAGTTTTCGTAATAGTAGAAACAGAAAAGTAAATAATCAACAAGCAATATAGGAAAAGCTCGTAGGCATTGGATCGGTGATGGAAAATTATGTCGGATGCAATTCCTCATGTAGAAGTTAAAACCTAGGGTAACACATAACTTGCTCTAGTTCATCAATGCAATGTAGGCATGTATTCCGAATATAGTCATACGTGCTTATGGAAAATAACTTGCATGACATCTTTTGTCCTACCATCCCGTGGCAGCGGGGTCCTATTGGAAACTAAGGGATATTAAGGCCTCCTTTTAATAGAGTACCGGACCAAAGTATTAACACATAGTGAATACATGAACTCCTCAAACTATGGTCATCACCGGGAGTGGTCCCGATTATTGTCACTTCGGGGTTGCCGGATCATAACACATAGTAGGTGACTATAGACTTGCAAGATAGGATCAAGAACACACATATATTCATGAAAACATAATAGGTTCAGATCTGAAATCATGGCACTCAGGCCCTAGTGACAAGCATTAATCATAACAAAGTCATAGCAACATCAATCTCAGAACATATTGGATACTAGGGATCAAACCCTAAAGAAACTAATAGATCCCATCCAACCCATCACTGTCCAGCAAGCCTACGATGGAATTACTCACGCACGGCGGTGAGCATCATGGAATTGGTGATGGAGGAAGGTTGATGATGACGATGGCGACGATCTCCACTCTCCGGAGACCCGAATGGACTCCAGACCAGCCCTCCCGAGAGAGATTAGGGCTTGGCGGTGGCTCCGTCTCTTGAAACGTGATAATTCTTTCTCCCTGATTTTTTTCTCGCCGATAGTGAACTTATAGGATCTGGGGATACATCGGTGGAGCACCAAGGGGCCCACGAGGCAGGGGGCGCGCCCTGGGCAGGGGGCGCGCCCCCACCCTCGTGGACAGGGTCTAGGTCCCCTGGTCTGGATCTTCTTGCAGATATTTTTTATATTTTCCAAAATAAATCTCCATGGAGTTTCAAGTCATTCCAAGAACTTTTTATTTCTGCAACAACACAACACCATGGCAATTCTACTGAAAACAGCGTCAGTCCGGGTTAGTTCCATTCAAATTATGCAAGTTAGAGTCCATAACAAGGGCAAAAGGGTTTGCAAAAGTAGATACGTTGGAGACGTATCCACTCCCCCAAGCTTAAACCTTTGCTTGTCCTCAAGCAATTCAGTTGATAAACTGAAAGTGATAAAGAAAAACTTTGACAAACTCTATTTGCTCTTGTTGTTGTAAATATGTAAGCCAGCATTCAGGTTTTCAACAAGATCATGAACTAACCACATTCACAATAACTTTCAGGTATCAAGACTACTCACATTAATGGCATAATCAACTAGCGAGCAATAATAATAAACCACGGATGACAACACTTTCTCAAAACAATCATGATATGATATAACAAGATGGTATCTCGCTAGCCCTTTCTGAGACCGCAAAACATAAATGCAGAGCACCTTTAAAGATCAAGGACTGACTAGACATTGTAATTCATGGTAAAAGAGATCCAGGCATGATCATACTCAATGCAAATTAAGAGTAATACATGCAACGACAGAGGTGCTCTCCTACTGGTGCTCTTTGATAAGAAGATGATGACTTTGCATAAAACTAAATAGATAGGCCCTTCGCAGAGGGAAGCAGGGATTTGTAGAGGTGCGAGAGCTCGATTTTTAAATAGAGATGAATAACATTTTGAGCAGTATACTTTCATTGTCAACATAACAACCAAGAATCTTGATATCTCCCATGCTACGCACATTATAGGCGGTTCCCAAACAGAATGGTAAAGTTTATACTCCCCCAACCACCAACAAGCACACTCCACGGATAGCCCGAAACAACGGGTACCGTCCAAACCAACAACAGCCCTGGGGGAGTTTTGTTTAATTATTATGATTTTGAGCATGGGACTGGGCATCCCGGTTACCAGCCATTTTCTCATGAATGATGAGCGGAGTCTACTCATCGTGAGAATAACCCACCTAGCATGGAAGATATAGACAACCCTAGCTGATACATGAGCTGTTCGAGCATACAAAACAGAATTTCATTTGAAGGTTTAGAGTTTGGCACTTACAAATTTACTTGGAACGGTAGGTGAATACCGCATGTAGGAAGGTATAGTCGACTCATGTGGAATAACTTTTAGGTTTATGGAAGTGGATGCACAAGCAGTATTCCAGCTTAGTACAGGTGCATGCTAGAAAGAGACTGGGAAGCGACCAGCTAGAGAGCAACAACGGTCATGAACATGCATTAAAATTAATCAACAATGAATGCAAGCATGAGTAGGATATAAATCACCATGAACATAAATATCGTGGAGGCTATGTTGATTTGTTTCAACTACATGCATGAACATGTGCCAAGTCAGGCCCCTTAAATCGTTCAAAGGAGGATACCACCCCATCATACCACATCACAACCATTTTAATATCATGTTGGCACGCAAGATAGACCATTATAAACTCTCAGCTAATTAAGCATGGCATAAGCAGCTATGATATCTAATTGTCATTGCAAGCATGTTTCATTCATAACGAGCTGAATCAGGAACGATGAGCCATCATATTTACAAAAACAAGAGAGGTCGAGTTCATACCAACTTTTCTCATCTCAAATAGTTCATCATATATCATCCTTATTGCCTTTCACTCACACGACCGAACAGTGTGGATAATAATAATAGTGCACGTGCATTGGACTAAGCTAGAATCGGCAGCCATTTAATGCAAGAGAGAAGACAAGGTAATATGGCTCAAGGTTAAATCAACAACAAAGCATATCAGAGCCACTAAACAATTTCAATCATGGTCTTCTACACTTAACCCCCAAAGAAAAGAAAAGAAACTATTTACACGGGAATGCTCCCAACAAGCAAAAGAAGAACGGGAAATCTTTTTGGGTTTTCATTTTAATTACTACTACAAGCAAAGAAAGTAAAGTAGCTAGAAGCTACAACTAATATATTTTTTGTTTTTCTGGATTTTTGTAGCACACAAGAAAAAGACTAAGAAAAAGAAATTGAAACTAAGCATGGATGGTACATCGAAAGAGTGTGAGCACCGACAACTAGAATAAGTGTGTGAACATGAATGTAAAGTCGGTGAGAAACACGTACTCCCCCAAGCTTAGGATTTTAGCCTAAGTTGGTGTATGGCTAGTATTGTCCTGACGAATATCCAAAGTTGTAGTTGGGGTTGTATTGAGATGCAGCAGCCACCGCATGTTGAGCTGTAACTCGAAGGCGGGCTGCCTCCGTCATGTTATAATAAGCATTTGCCTCCTCCATAGTTATAGTGTATCTCCCTTTTGCCTGAAAGTTAAACAAAGTGGGGGCAGGAAGAACAATAGGGATGGCATGCTGCCTCTTAAAGATTAGTCGATATTTGAGGGTTTGATCATCCCACTCTATAAACCGGTGACTAGTCATAGCATGCCAATCTAAATGAGCAAGAGGTAAAGGTTCATCATTTTCATGGACAGGCACACCAAGACGGCGGGCTATGCGAGTGGCATAAATCCCACCAAATAAATCTCCATGCAACCCATTATGGTGTAGCCTACGTGCAACAATGGCTCCCAAGTTATATTGTCTATCACCTAGTACAACACTCCTGAGAACACTAAGATCAGGGACACACATGTGGCAGGCCTCATCCTTACCGTTTATGCATCTACCGATAAAGAGAGCAAAGTAATGAATAGCAGGAAAATGAATGCTCCCTATGGTAACCTGTGTGATTTCTCTAGATTCCCCCACAGTGATACTAGTAAGGAAATCTTTAAATTCAGATTTGCGAGTATCACCCATACTGCCCCACTAAGGGAGCTTACAAGCATCATTAAAATCCTCTAAGTCCATGGTATATGATTTATCATAAAGGTCAAACAGGATAGTGTGAGAATTACGTGAAGATGAAAATTTAAACCTTCTCACAAAGCTATCAGTTAAGCCACGGTATTGAGGGCACTTATCTTGTATGAAGCCCTCGAGGTCAGCGTTGCGCACGTATGCGTAAAATTCATCCTTGATGCATGCCTGATCCATAAAGTCATCTGACGGCCATTCACAAGGCCGCATGTCAGCATCCCTCGGTGGTTCATCGTTCGGCTCAGGGAACGCGAGCCTCTCTTCTTGCTTCCTTGAAGAACCACCTTGGAAGTTTTTCCTATCCATTTTTCTGAAATTTTCTGAAATTTTTTGTAATTCACAATAAAAGTTAACCAAACTCAATAAGATTGATAGAAATAACTCCTATAAGTGCCTAGAGACTATATCATGCATTAGAACTACTTGGGACCAAGAAAATTTGACATGCAAGCTCAAGAACAAGGTCACCACAGCAGCATAAATTTTCAACAAATAAAGCACTAGAACAAAAACTAATTGGACCAATGGAGGAGTCACATACCAAGGAACAATCTCCCCAAACAGTTTGGTGAATGGTGCTTTCAGCAAGGAGATCGAAAATGGCAGCAAGATGAGCTAGAACTCGGGTTTGAGCTGGTTGGTGATTTTTTTTGGGAGGAAGAAGAAGAGCATGGGTGCAGGAATAAGTTGAGGGGGGCACGTGGTGCCCACGAGGCAAGGGGGCGCGCCCTGGGCAGGGGGGCGCGCCCTGGACCCTCATGGCCAGGTGCTGGCTCCCCTTGCTGTGTGTTCTGTGCCATATTTTCTCAAATATTCTAGAAAAAATCATATTTAACTTTCATGGCATTTGGAGAACTTTTATTTTCAGGATATTTTTTATTGCACGGATAAGTCTGGAAACAGACAGAAAATACTATTTTTGCTTTATTTATCCTAATTAACAGAAAGTAAAAAGAGGGTACAGACGGTTTGTGCTATCTAGATTCACCAATCCCATGCTCATAAAAAGGAATCCATTAACAAGGTTCATCGGGTCTTGTTAATAAACTCTTTGAGAGTAACATGAAACCGGAGAATTTTCGAATAACACTAGGTTACCTCAATGGGGGTATGTATGTCCCCAACAATAAGGATGTCATATGTCTTCTCGGTAGTAGGAAGAGGAATTTCGAAACCTCCAATAGTGATAGTTGAAAATTTTCCAATATAATTGATACTGTGGACCTGAGGTTGTTTCCTCGGAAAGTGTACCGTATTCTCATTACCATTGACATGAAAAGTGACATTGCCTTTGTTACAATCAATAACAACACCTCCAGTATTCAAAAAGGGTCTTCCAAGAATAATAGACATACTATCATCCTCGGGAATATCAAGTATAACAAAGTCCGTTAGAATAGTAACATTTGCAACTACAACAGGCACATCCTCACAAATAGTGACAAGTATTGCAGTTCATTTATCAGCCATTTGCAAAGATATTTCAGTAGGTGTCAACTTACTCAAGTCAAGTCTACGATATAAAGAGAGAGGCATAACACTAACACCGGCTCCAAGATCACACAAAGTAGTTTTAACATAGTTTTTCTTAATGGAGCAAGGTATAGTAGGTACTCCTGGATCTCCTAATTTCTTAGCCATTCCACCTTTAAAAGTGTAATTGGCAAGAATGGTGGAAATTTCTACTTCAGGTATCTTTCTTTTGTTGGTAATAATATCTTTCATATACTTAGCATAAGGATTTGTTTTAAGCACATCAGTCAAACGCATATGCAAAAAGACAGGTCTAATTATTTCAGCAAAGCGCTCAAAATCCTCATCATCCTTTTTCTTGGATGGTTTCGAAGGAAAATGCATGGGTTTCTGAGCCCATGGTTCTCTTTCCTTACCGTGCTTCCTAGCAACAAAGTCTCTCTTATCATAACGTTGATTCTTTGATTGTGGGTTATCAAGATCAACAACAGGTTCAATCTCTACGTCATTATCATTGCTAGGTTGAGCATCATCTTGAACATCGTCATTAATATTATCATTAAGTTCATGTTCATCACCGGATTGTGTCTCAACATCAGAAACAGATATATCATTGGGATTCTCAGGTGTGTCAGCTACAGGTTCACTAGAAGCATGCAAATCCTATCATTCTTCTTTTTCTTCTTCTTAGAAGAACTATGTGCATCTAAATTAGCTCTCTGAGAATCTTGCTCAATTCTCTTAGGGTGGCCTTCAGGGTACAGAGGTTCCTGAGTCATTCTACCACCTCTAGTCACAACTCTAATGGCATTATCATTATTCTTACTATTTAATTCATTGAGCAAATCGTTCTGAGCCTTAAGTACTTGTTCTACTTGAGTGGTAACCATAGAAGCATGTATACTAATGAGTTTCAGTTCACCTTTAGCTCTAGATAGATAATCACTCAAGCGTTCAATCATATAAGCATTCTGTTGTAATTGTCTGCCAACATAAGCATTGAAGTTTTCTTGTTCACAATAAAATTGTCGAACTCATCTAAGCATTGGCTAGCAGACTTATAACGAGGAATATCACCTTCATCAAATCTATAAAGAGAATTTACCTTTATGTCACACCCTGCATTTTGTAACATGTCATTTGCATCAGTAAAGCATGAAAATTTGGACCAGCAATTTTTTTTGGCATCATTTGGCTTTTATTTGGAATTAAGTTTTTCTCCCTGTATTTTTCAAGTGCTCTTTAAAGTCAACTGCTCCCTCTTGTAGAATTCATCTCCTTACCCAAAACTTCTGCCCAATGATACCAAGTGTTTATAGCAGTATAGTATTTTCTTATAAAATTAATGTGGCCAAAATGTATTTTCAAAAGTTAGTTTTCCAAAAAAAACCCTGAATTTAGGGTTGCACTGCAAGTGCTTGATTTAGGGTGAGAAAATTATTTCAAAAAGTATATTTGAATCCTATTAGGTATAGGACTCCCATAAACCACTGAATTATAATTTTAAAAGTTATTTTCCTATTTTATTTAAAGCTTCTTCTTAAGGCCAGAAATGATCTTTAATAGGGAAAAATTATTTAGTTACTCCCTCTGTAAACTAATATAAGAGCGTTTAGATCACTAAAATAGTGATTCAAACGCTCTTATATTAGTTTACGGAGGGAGTATTTCAGAAATATTTGCCAAAATTCAGGGAGACTCATAGGACATATATTGTCCATATATAAGAGTTTCAACACTTGGTCATGTTCAAAATATTGGTCAAATCCCTCAGAAACCCTTCCTGGATATTTCAAGCTTTTGAAATATTTACAAAGGAAATATTATCTAAAAATTCTAGGGAAATTCTATCATGTCATATATGTCATACTTGATGATCTTGCCAAGCCCCATGCCTTGGGAAGCAAGAAAACATCATCAAAACCCCTCAAAACCATTCTGCCCATATTTGAAGTTTGAGCAACTTTACATTGCCAAACTTGTCCAAATGCTCTCAAACTTGGTACACATGCTAGAGTGGTCTGATAAGGCATCTAGACCAAATGGAACAAGCTTTGGAGAAGGGTAACTTGATCAGAGTACCCCAAAACCATTTCTGTTCAAATTCAAATTTGAACAACTTTACATTACCAACTTTTTACTTGGGGCTTCAAACTTTGTGGGCATGATCATAACCCCAAATGATGACACTACACCAAGTGGTGCATCAAGGGGAGATGATTAGCTTGACTTAAACATGGTGAAACCATTTCTGTTGATTTCTAGGGTTCACCAAAGTAACATTGGCAAGTCTCTTCAAATAAGCCCAAACTTGGTGAAACACCCTATTTCCATATGCCATTCAATCCTGTTAAGTGTCATGGCTATTGGAAGTCATTTGCTTGCCCAAAACATCATCAAACACCTTCTGCCATTTTACTAAAACCACTGTTTTGCCCCCTTTTACTATTAACATTTGATTCAACTTTTTACCACAGCATCACCTAGTCACCTTCTACCTCCAGTAACTCTCCCATGACCAGAGCTCAATAATTGAAGGGTGAAAACCCCATTTTACCTTGCTGGACAGCCCAGTTCTCACCTTCCCTCAGCCTCCCTCCTCTTCCATTGGATAGCCAAGGCATCCAAGGCCTCAGCCCGTTTGTTTACTCCGTGCCTGACCCCCCAGACATGGTGGATGCGCCCAGCCAGCCAACGGCATGCCCTGGCATGCAATAGGCGCGCTCCAGAGCACGCTATAGTGCATGCCCGCACTGTAACCTCCTCCAATCAGCCGCCCCCGACCACCTCGTGCTCCCCCCTCGCGCTGTTCGATGTGCCTCGGCGTCCGCAACACCCCCCGGCATTGTCCCCCTCCTCCTTCTCCCTCCTGTGGATGCCCTCGCACGCGCGCCGGCCGCCCGCGAGCTCCAGTCCTCGGCCTCACACGCGCGCGGATCTGGCAGCTTCCCCCGCTCCCTCTCTCCCTCTCCCCAGCCCTGGACCTCATCCAGCAACTCCGCAGACACCACCCCAGCTACTCCCGAGCCCTGTGGCAACGAGCAGAGGCTCTCCGGCGCACAGGTCCACGGCACCTCGCTGTTCACCTATAAAAGGACCCCCGAGCTCCTCCTCACCTCACCAACGACTCTCTCACCCACTCAATCTCCCCCCTGCGCCACTCACCCCACTCAAGATAGGCCCGAGCTCGAGATCGAGCTCGAGCTCCGCTGCGGCGGCTCGTCATTGTCTGCTCGGTACAGGCCGACCCAGCCACTCCTCTCGCTCGATCTAGCACCACGACACCTCACTGATTCGTTTCCCCCTCTTTTCCCTCTCTACAGCTGCCGAAATCGACAGGAGCAACCTTCACCCGAAGCTCCTCCGCCACGTGACCTCACCGCCGGCGAACCAGGCCCCTCCGGCGACCCACTTCACCTCCACCAGATCGGCAACACCTCGCTGAATCCATCCCTGCCCTCAGCTCGCCCTGCCGTGCCTCGAGTCGTCGCGGTGAGCTCGTCGGCCCTCTGCCGGAGGGTTAGGGATGACAGGCAGGGCCCGCCTGTCAGCCTTCCCTCACCCTCGCTCCTCTCTCCTCTCACTGACGCCAGGCCCCGCCCGTCAGGTTTGAAAACCCTGGCGCGCGCGCTGGCGCCCGTGCGGTGGGCTGATTTGCCCTGGGCCTGCTGCACTGTGGCCGTTCTGGCCCAGTTGCATAGGGCCCTTTTTCCTTTTCTTTTCTGTGGAATTTTTAAATAATTCCACATGATTAAATATTTATCCAAATGAATTAATTCCAGTTCCTAAAAACTTGTGAAAATCCAACCTATTTAATGATGTCACTTTCACCCATATCCATGGACCTTTTCTGTTCTGTTCAAATTTAAATCCATATTTGAACACTAAAACCTCTGTTCAAAAATTCATGTACCCCATTCTGTCACTCCAAAACTCAAACTAAGAATTTTTGCCATCTTAGTTTTCCCTCTAGTATTTGATAAAAATAGGTTGACATTTTTCTGAGCACTTTGGTTTTTCTGTTTTTATTGTGGTCGTATTTTTCCGTTGTTTATTGCAGCGATTAGATACCGTGTTTGACGAGGTTGCTGAAGAAGAAGGAGGGGAAGGATTTGAAGACCTTGAAGACCAAGCCAATCCAGGGAAGCAGCCCTTTGACCATGATACCCTTGTGTTCCTCGGAACCCATTTATTTCTGAATGCATGATGATAAGAGTGACGGTGGTGACCTAGTTGAGAGCCACCACATGATGCATGCCTTACTCATGATCTTGCTATATGCTTAGATGAAATGCAAATGATTAGTAGTGATGCTTAGTGATGCATGTGTGCCATGAAACTTTCGTGGTTGCATTCTTTTCAAAAAACTATATATCGGGTGCCCCTAATGCCTGAGGGTGATATTGAGTTAGGTCATCACTTGAGGAAGAAGTGGTGTGCCAATAAAGATCTTGTGTGGGTGAAATGAAGGATTAGATTTATGTGTGACTACCGTCCCAACCAAACATGTGCAACCACTCTACCCCCTATGGGACGGGGCATTATTGATTACTTAGGCGGATACTAGCATGGTGCCCACATTACTAGTGATGGGAAGGATTTGAGGTCACTCCCGGGATGGGGTTGTGCCTCGATAGGCGACCATGACTGTTTTCACAGGGCACCGGACACACCGGTGGTCCCTTCGTGTACGCGTGACATTGAAAATAGGGCAAGTCCCATGATCTATTGTTTGTACTCGAGGGCTGTGCACCAACGAGTGGACCCTATGTTAGTGTCGTCTAGGGAAAGATAATGACCGGGTGCTTCCCCTGAGTACTTGAGGTACTGCGGGATCGTGGGTGACACGAAAGCTTCCCGGATCTTGTGGGTAAAGTGTGCAACCTCTGCAGAGTGTAAAACTATTCGAATAGCCGTGTCCACGGTCATGGACAGTTGGGTGGTGCTACTTAAACTATGTCCAGAATTTTACAATCTCGGTGATAGTATGTGTGTGTTGAGTCAAGGTGGTGACTTGACTCGTTGAGTTGATCTCTATTCATGATGATATCTGTAACCTGTCTTCGAGGTTACCCAAATTTATTGATGCATGTTACATGAAGGTAGAATATTTAATCTAGCTTGTAGCTAGGTTGCTCGTTGTTGTATATTACATTGTTACCTTGAACCAAATCATGGGTTGCTTGCGAGTACATTCAAAGTACTCATTGGCTTGCCACTGGTTATTTAATTGGCCAAGCATGGAGGAGCAGGAATATGAAGAAGAATTCTATGGAGACGAACATGCGAACTAGGACGCTTTCCCAGTCAGAATGCCTGTAGGGTTAAGGCAGATGGCATGGGTTCTACTTATCTACGAAGACTTCCGCTATTCGAGTTATTTGCTATTCAGCCCTTGAGGCTTTATCTATGTAAGACTTGACCAAAATGTTCATAATTTGTGTAAGACGGTATGTATGGATGTAAGACTCTTGTTATTCAGCTTTTGTGTGTTCAGTGAGCATTGATCTCTGGGATCACTGTACACGTGCATTCGGTGATCTCGGCTCTTAAGTCGGGGTCCCCACACTTTATTACCTGTGTCGGGTTATCAAGACCATGTATTTCTTCAATAGGTGGTAAATTCTTAACATCTTCAGCTTTAATACCTTTTTCTTTCGTAGATTTATTTGCCTCTTGCATATCTTCAGGACTGAGAAATAGAACACCTCTTTTCTTCGGAGTTGGCTTAGGGGCTGGTTCAGGAAGTGTCCAATTATTTTCATTAGCCAGCATATTATTCAAGAGTAATTCTGTCGGTGTACAAAAATAGGGGTACACTTTTTGTACACCTAAGACTGTGCACGGGCAGTCCGAGCCCCGGGCACCACCACACCAAGCACGGCAAGGGAGGTGAGCCAGGGTAAGACCGAAGCTCGATGGAACTAGAGCAACACCAAGAACAAGACCACAAAGAGCAAAGGGACGAAGCGGCTACCCCCGGCGAGATCCTTGTCGGGAGCCAGTTTCAGCAGCCCCGGCAAGATCCATGCCGGGGCCAGCTTCAGCAACCCCGGCAAGACCCTTGCCGCGGCAATTCGCCCCACGCCTATGGAGCGGATCACCCTTGAGTCCACTGCCCCCATGGGGCAAGGATTCGGGAGGCATCCCCGTAGTGGCATGCAGATCTTTGTGAAGACATTCAAGATCAGATACACGCTAAGAAGACGACGACCCTTGGTGGGATCCCAGCCAAGGAGGACCACAAGACCTCCGGCAAGCACCTTGCCGGGGATGACAGCAGGCGCCGCGGCAAGACCCTTGCCGGAGCCCCGGCAAGGCCCTTGCCGAGGACATCCGCAGGGCCACCATCAGGCCCACACCAACTGAGTTTCCATCGCGCCATGCAGCTGCCGACCCAACCAGCTGGGCAGGCACCTGCATGGCAACATGCAGATCTTCGTGAAGACCCACCATTGCGCCACCTCAGCTGCCTGCCTGCCTACATGGCATCTCAGGCATCGCTGGCCAGGGCGCGTGTCAACACAAGAAAGAGCGGTGACGGACAAGACGGACGTCTCCCCTCGCTCCCGATAAAGCAAGGACACCTAAGCTAGGCGCATTAAATGCGCCTTGTCATGTAATGCGAGGGATAACGTCGCATGAATGTACCCTTTCCACCTCCCGTGTGCCACTGTGGCAACCCCTTTTCCCTATAAAAGGAGGCCCGAGGCGACCAGGAGAAGGATTCGGTTCTTTAGAACTCCTCATGACTCGGCTTTTGGAGCTGTTCACGCCCCCTAGCTAGCTGAAGAACACAAACATATAATCCACCAAAGCAGGAGTAGGGTTTTATGCATCTTTGCGGCCCAAATCTGGGTAAAGGAACTGTGTGCTAACTGTTAGATCCGCTCTTCTCTCCACCCCACGCCCCGCAACCGTAGTAGGGATTCTTGTGATCCCATAGGTGTCGATCCAAATACACCGACAAATTCAGCATGTTCAACTGTCCTTTCCCTGAAAACACAATTAGGACAACTATCCAGGTGGTCTCTGGAAGCATCGGTTAGTCCATTATAAAAGACATCAAGTATATCATGCATTTCAAGAGGATGATCAGGCAAAGCATTAAGTAATTAGAGAAGCCTCCCCCAAGCTTGTGGGAGACTCTCTTCTTCAATTTTCACAAAGTTATATATTTCCCGTAAGGCAGCTTGTTTCTTATGAGCGGGAAAATATTTAGCAGAAAGTAATACATCATATCCTGGGGACTACGCACACAACCAGGATCAAGAGAATTAAACCAGGTCTTAGCATCACCCTTCAACGAGAACGGAAATAGCTTAAGGATATAGCAGTAACGAATCTTTTCATTGTTGGTAAACAGGGTGGCTATATCATTCAACTTAGTAAGATGCGCCACAACAGTTTCAGACTCATAGCCATGGAAAGGATCAGATTCAACCAAAGTAATTAACTCAGGATCAATAGAGAAATCACAATCCTTATCAGTAACACAGATAGGTGAAGTAGCAAAAGCAGGGTCACGTTTCATTCTAGCATTCAAGGACTTTTCTTTCAGCTTAGCTAATAATTTCTTAATATCATATCTATCATTGCAAGCAAGAAAGTCTCTAGCAGTTTCTTCATCCATAACATAACCCTCGGGCACAACAGGCAATTCATATCTATTGGGAGTAGCCTCATCATCACTTTCATAAATATCATCAACTTCAATATTTGCATTCTCCCTAACCTTAGCAATTTGTTCATCTAGAAATTCACCTAGTGGCACAGTGTTATCAGGCATAGAAGTAGTTTCATCATACATAGCAGAAGTAGCATCATCAAGAACATACAACATATCAGATTCAATAGTAGGAGTAGGTGTCGCAAGTTTACTCATAACAGAAGGAGAATCAAGTGCAGAGCTAGATGGTAGTTCCTTACCTCGCCTCGTAGTTGAGGGTAAGATCTTGGTTTTTCAGTCCTTCAAATTCTTCATAGTGATAAACAGATATAAATCCCAAGTGACTTAAAGAATAGAGCTATGCTCCCCGGCAACGGCGCCAGAAAATAGTCTTCATAACCCACAAGTGTAGGGGATCGCAACAGTTTTCGAGGGTAAAGTATTCAACCCACATTTGTTGATTCGACACAAGGGGAGCCAAAGAATACTCTTAAGTATTAGCAGCTGAGTTGTCAATTCAACCACACCTGGAAACTTAGTATCTGCAGCAAGATAGTTTAGTAGCAAAGTAATATGATAGTGGCGATAGCGGCAATAAAAGTAATGGTAGTGTTTTTGTAGTTTTTGTAATAGTAGCAACAGAAAAGTAAATAAGCAACAAGCAATATAGGAAAAGCTCGTAGGCGTTGGATCGGTGATGGGAAATTATGTCGGATGCAATTCATCGTGTAGAAGTTATAACCTAGGGTGACACAGAACTAGCTCCAGTTCATCAATTCAATGTAGGCATGTATTCCGAATATAGTCATATGTGCTTATGGAAAAGAACTTGCATGCCATCTTTTCTCCTACCCTCCCTTGGCAGCGGGGTCCTATTGGAAACTAAGGGATATTAAGGCATCCTTTTAATAAAGTACCGGACCAAAGCATTAACACATAGTGAATACATGAACTCCTCAAACTATGGTCATTACCGAGAGTGGTCCCGATTATTGTCACTTCGGGGTTGCCGGATCATAACACATAGTAGGTGACTATAGACTTGCAAGATAGGATCAAGAACACACGTATATTCATGAAAACATAATAGGTTCAAGATCATGGCACTCGGTCCCTAGTGATAAGCATTAAGCATAGCAAAGTCATAGCAACATCAATCTCAGAACATAGTGGATACTAGGGATCAAACCCTAACAAAACTAACTCGATTATATGATAGATCCAATCCAACCCATCACTTTCCAGCAAGCCTACGATGGAATTACTCACGCACGGCGGTGAGCATCATGGAATTGGTGATGGAGGAAGGTTGATGATGACGATGGCGACGATCTCCAGTCTCCGAAGCACCAAACGGACTCCAGATCAGCCCTCCTGAGAGAGATTAGGGCTTGGCGGTGGCTCCGTCTCGTGAAACGCGATAATTCTTTCTCCCTGATTTTTTCTTCCCGAAAGTGAACTTATATGATCTAGGGATACGTTGGTGGAGCACCAGGGGGGCCACGAGGCAGGGGGCGCGCCCTGGGCAGGGGGGCACGCGCCCCAGCCTTATGGACAGGGTGTGGGCCCCCTTGTATGGATCTTCTTGCAGATATTTTTTATATTTTCCAAAATAAATCTCCGTGGAGTGTCAGGTCATTCCGAGAACTTTTTATTTCTGCACAAAAACAACACCATGGTAATTCTGCTGAAAATAGCGTCAGTCCGGGTTAGTTCCATTCAAATTATCCAAGTTAGAGTCCATAACAAGGGCAAAAGGGTTTGGAAAATTAGATACGTTGGAGACGTATTAAGTCCCCCAAGCTTAAACCTTTGCTTGTCCTCTAGAAATTCAGTTGATAAACTGAAAGTGATACAGAAAAACTTTGACAAACTCTGTTTCCTCTTGTTGTTGTAAATATGTAAGCCAGCATTCAGGTTTTCAACAAGATCATGAACTAACCACATTCACAATAACTTTCAGGTCTCAAGACGACTCACATCAATGGCATAATCAACTAGCGAGCAATAATAATAAACCTCGGATGACAACACTTTCTCAAAACAATCATGATATGATATAACAAGATGGTATCTTGCTAGCGCTTTCTGAGACCACAAAACATAAATGCAGAGCACCTTTAAAGATCAAGGACTGAATAGACATTGTAATTCATGGTAAAAGAGATCCAGTCATGATCATACTCAATGCAAATTAATAGTAATACATGCAACGATAGAGGTGCTCTCCTACTGGTGCTCTTTGATGAGAAGATGATGACTTTGCATAAAAGTAAATGGATAGGCCCTTCGCAGAGGGAAGCAGGGATTTGTAGAGGTGCCAGAGCTCGATTTTTAAATAGAGATGAATAACATTTTGATCGATATACTTTCATTGTCAACATAGCAACCAAGAATCTCGATATCTCCCATGCTACGCACATTATAGGCGGTTCCCAAACTGAATGGTAAAGTTTATACCCCCCAACCACCAACAAGCACACTCCATGGCTAGCCCGAAACAACGGGTACCGTCCAAACCAAAAACAACCCTGGGGGAGTTTTGTTTAATTATTATGATTTTGAGCATGGGACTAGGCATCCTGGTTACCAGCCATTTTCTCATGAATGATGAGCGGAGTCCACTCATCGTGAGAATAACCCACCAAGCATGGAAGATATAGATAGCCCTAGCTGATACATGAGCTGTTCGAGCATACAAAATAGAATTTCATTTGAAGGTTTAGAGTTTGGCACATACAAATTTACTTGGAACGGCAGGTAAATACCGCATATAGGAAGGTATAGTGGACTCATGTGGAACAACTTTGGGGTTTATGCAAGTGGATGCACAAGCAGTATTCCCGCTTAGTACAGGTGAAGGCTAGAAAGAGACTGGGAAGCGACCAGCTAGAGAGAAACAATGGTCATGAACATGCATTAAAATTAATCAACAATGAATGCAAGCATGAGTAGGATATAAATCACCATGAACATAAATATCTTGGAGGCTATGTTGATTTGTTTCAACTACATGCGTGAACATGTGCCAAGTAAGATCACTTAAATCATTCAAAGGAGGATACCACCCCATCATACCACATCACAACCATTTTAATATCATGTTGGCACGCAAGATAGACCATTATAAACTCTCAGCTAATTAAGCATGGAATAAGCAGCTATGATCTATAATTGTCATTGCAAGCATGTTTCATTCATAACAAGCTGAATCAGGAACGGCGAGCCATCATATTTACAAAAACAAGAGAGGTCGAGTTCCTAGCAGCTTTTCTCATCTCAATTAGTTCATCATATATCATCCTTATTGCCTTTCACTCGCACGACCGAACGGTGTCGATAATAATAATAGTGCACGTGCATTGGACTAAGCTGGAATATTGATGGGCCTCTAACCCCTCGTTGGTTACCCCAAGTGGAAGGTGTAAGATGCAGTGTTGTGGAAGTTTTTCCCTTAGCAAAGATGCCAAGGATCGAATCCCCAGAGACTCCTAGGTTCAACAAGTAGGTGTCAACTGCTAACGACGCCGTATTAGTAATCAACGTGGACCTGCACACAGATACAAATAACTTTGCTCCCAACGAGTACAGAGAGGTTGTCAATCCCTACGGCCTTGTAGTTCACAAAGGATTAAACGCAAATGATAGTAGTGATAGATAATGTTTGCAATAGTAAGTAAAAGCGAAAAGTAAATAGCGGATGTGATCAATGATGGTAATATGGACCGGAGTCTCATGATGTTCACTAGTGATGTCTCTCTCCCAAAAGACGATAAAACAGCTATGTGAGGTAAACGAATTACAGCTGGGCAATTGACAAGACCACGAACGCAAACCAATGCTGACTACATTGCAAGAAAGGTTGAGGTTCAAAGCATGGGCAGTACACCAAAGTAAGTAGACCGAAATCCATCAATATCTACTACTAATCATCCACCTTGAGATATCTATCCAGAACATCTCGCTGGTATTAAGTTGCGAGCCCCACCCATAGTGTAAACTCAAAGCAACAGACAACTGCATTAAAAGAACTTTGCATAAAGTAAACAATCCTTGCACCCGCGGACACAAGCACCGTTGTTTTCCCCCTTGTGGCAACAACACATCCCCTAGACTCATGTTTCTGTCACTCAAGCTAGTCATCGAGGGGCATGAACCCACAATCGAGCATAACGTTCCCTCTTGGAGTCACTACGTATTACTTGGTCAAAGCAATAAATAACAACGGAGAACATGCAAGAATTACTTATGAACATAAATATAAAAGAGGTAGATCAAATATATTACTCAAGATCAATCTGAACATAATCTCATAATCCATCGGATCCCAGCAAACTCATCATAGCAACAGCATAAGGATTACATATGTGCCTCGATCATGTAGGGCAGCTCACGAGGACTAATTAGTGAAGCACAAGAACGGGAGGAGAACATCACATAGCTACTGTTCATGGACTCATGGTCTAAGGGAGACTACTCACAACTCATCCGGGAGGCGTCCATGGTGGTGGAGAAGCTCCCGATGGTGATCCTCCCCTCCGGCAGGGTGCCGGGAAGAGTTCTCCTGGTGCTCCCGATCTTGGAAGCGGCGGCGGCGGCGGAACAAAGATGAGATCGCGAAAAAGAGTTCCCGTCCCGAGGGTTTCGAAGGACGCTCTAAATATATGCCGAAGGGGGGCACCAGACGGGGCTCGGGGGGCCCAGGCGCCCCCCGGC
>LR738710.1:435271979-435408818 GCA_902687465.1 Secale cereale | reverse complement strand
CCCCCCCCCCCGGCTGTACTTCGGGCGCAAGGTAGGTTCTGGAACGCTGATTTTTTATATAATTTTTCTGGATTTTTCCGGGCAGTTCTCGTAACGTGAAAACCTGAAATACAAAAACAGCCGAAAACAGAAACTAGCACCGGGGTGCACTGGATTAGTAGGTTAGTCCAAATATGATCAAAAGTGTATGGAAGTGTATGAATATCATAGCAATATCATCCAAAAGTGGCATGGAGCAAGCAGAAATTATAGATACGTTTTGGACGTATCAACATCCCCAAGCTTAATTCCTGCTCGTCCTTGAGTAGGTAAATGATAACAAGCATAATTTCTGTGGTGACATGCTATTAACCATATAGGACTTTTTACAGTCATATGACAAAAGCTTACTGAGACAATGATTCTATAGTAATTAAGTTGCCTCATGAGAAAATCACAAATGACTGAAAGTTTTACAACATGACATTGAAGCATCAAAAAGATTTGCAATGAACATGATGTGCAAATATGATAAAGTGATATCTAGCTTGCCCCCTTTAGTGAAGCAAAACATAAATGCAGGGGCACCTTCAAGGTTTAAGTGATGACTAGATACAATGATTTCAGAAATAACGATATCACAATCATGCAAAAGACAATGCTACTTTGGGACAATGCACATTACACTCAGACTGACAATCATGCTCTCAGTAGTTGATGCTTGAAGAAAGAAGGTGGAGACTCAAAAAGTAAAAGAATGGTTATGTGCTAGAGATTTTTTTTTTTTGAAAACATAGAAGCAATTTTGTCAACGGTAGTAGTACTTCATATGTGTCATGCATAAGACATCCTATAAGTTGCATGCCTCATGCATCGAATACCAATAGTGCTCGCACCTTGTCCTAATTAGCTTGGATTTCCATGGGTTATCATGGCATTACATATGTTTCAACCAAGTGTCACAAAGGGGTACCTCTATGCCACCTGTACAAAGGTCCAAGGTGATAAATCGCATTTGATTTCTCGTTTTTGATAGATCTCAACTTGAGGACATCCATACCGGGACAACATAGAAAATAGATGATGGACTCCTCTTTAATGCATAAGCATATTCTTATAAGAGATTGAGGATTAATGTCCAAGCTAAAACTTCCACCATGATGCATGGCTTTGGTTGGCGGCCCAATGTTCTTCTCTAACAATATGCATACTCATTCAACCCATGGCAAATCACCCTTACTTCAGACAAGACGAACATGCATAGCAACTCACATGATCTTCAACAAAAGTGTGACAGTTGATGGCGTCCCCAGAAACATGGTTACCGCTCAGCAAGCAACTTATAAGAAATAAGATACATAAGCAACATATTATTTACCACAATAGTTTTTAAGCTACTTTCCCATGAGCTATGTATTGCAAGGTTAGTCTGCTTAGTACAGGTGGAGGTTAGCAAAAGACTGGGAGCGACCAACTAAGAGACCAATGACGGTCATAATCATGCAGAGCGACAAAGCAACATTGAATCAGGCATGGTAGTTATATCGCTACTCAGAAACAAAAGATCATCAAGGCTTAACAGACTTTCTTTACAGTCTTAAATATGCGTGAGCATACGCCAAGTCAATCAAAATAAATTCTCGAATGAAGATATTACTAAACCATACCACATCATTGGCAAACAAATCAAGTTGGTACTCCAATAACACATAGGGAAACCCCCAGCTATTTGAGACTAACCATAATAAAACCTGAACTACTAAGCGCCATTATGCACGTAGCATCTTTATCATAGACATATTAACCAATGCAACGGAAGCAAACTCTCTTAATAATATAAGCATGATAATTAAAGAGAGTTCAAGCAACCAACTAAACAAAAGCTCTTTGAAAAGATAAGCATGAATACTAAGAGCTGAACATGATAGTAGCCATTAAAAGACAAAGAACACACACAGCAAAGATAGACATAAAAATTCTATGTTATGTTCTAGGTAGAAGTGGAGCGTGTTTCTCTCCCACATAAAGAAAGTTGATTTCTGACTCGTTATGAAAAACTAAAAAGAAAACTAAAAGCAAGACGCTCCAAGCATAGCACTTAACACATGAAGTGATAAAAATATAGCGGAACGAAAGACGAACTGATAATGTTGATGGAGAAGGGGATGCACGGGGGCATCCCCAAGCTTAGACGCTTGAGTCTCCTTGAATATTTCTTGGGGGTGCACGGGGGCATCCCCAAGCTTGAGCGCTTGACACTCCTGAATCTTTTTATCATCTTCCCTCGCACACTTGAAAACTCCCTTCATACATAACTCATCATAATCTGATTAGCGAGGTTAGTACCCTTAATAAAATAATTATACCTTGCTGGAAATAAATATATTCTTGAAGGTATACTATTTCTCAAGATTTCCAAAAGATTTTTGCAAAGAAAAAAGCAAGCTCTTGGTTTGCAAAATGAAGGAAAGGCAAAACAGGACAGAATCTGTGAAAACAGAACATCAGGTAGTAATTGATTTGTTCGGGGCACTACTGCAACTCAAATCAAAAAAATCAGAACAGATGCACGAAAGACAATTATATAGAGAACGCTGTCGAAAAAATTCAGACCAAAAAGATGATCTGGTGATTTTATACGAATTTGTCTATCCAAGGACAGAATCTGTTTCCTGGACAGCACCTCACAACTTTTGAACTTTCTAGCAATCAGAGGCTATACTTGGCACAAATATGAAAAGCAAAGATACAATGATGATGCTACTGTAGTAAACAACATGAAGACACAACAAAAGCAAAATATAAAAATTTATTCATGTGGGCTGCCTCCCAAAAGCTCTTTCTTTTATGCCTTTAAGCTAGGCATAATGCATATAGATCAAGTTGTATCAATTGAACCATCATCAAGATCATCAAAAAGCTCTTCAATAATACAACTAGTCTTAAGAGGACTCTCAAATAAAGGCCTCATAGAGATACTCCTAGGTAGAAGACCAAAAGGATAAAAGTCAAGGGAAGATTCATTTATAAATTTATCAAAGACAGGTGTTTCTTCCAAGGTCTTTACAGTTTCAATCCCTTTGGCAATAGATGGATTACTTTTAGAACGGGGAGCCTTTGGAACGTGAACGAACTTAGGCTCCCTCTTTGCCGGAGTTTCTACCTTTTTGGTTTTGATCGAGGAGAAGGTAGTTCCTAGGGTATCAAATATTTCCTCAATCTTGTCTATCCTAGAAGAGCCCAAGTCATGGAATTTGACGGTCTCCAAAATTTTAAAAAATTTATGCATGGAGCTATCAAGTCTATTCTAATTCCCTTGGATCTTACGATCCAACTCATTTATCTTATTAATGCTTGGCATCTCTAGCTCTATCTTTTCAAGTTTTTTCATAATGTCAGCTAGGGTGATGTCCTCTCGAATGCTAACAACAGGGAGATTCCCAACAAGATTTTAAATAATACTAAGAGACTCCCAAACTGGGGCTTCTAGGAAATTCCCATTGATAGTAGTATCTAGAATAAACCTATTCCAAGAAGTAATTCCAACATAAAAATTTCTAAGCAAGATAGTAGTAGGTTTCTTCTTGGTGGTTCTTTTTTTGTGCATCATTAATTCTATACCAAGCATCTTTCAAACTTTCCCCACCTCTTTGTTTAAAGGTGAGAACTTCTGCCTCGTCAAAGACAAAAGGACCCGACATAATGACAACTAAAGAACGAGATAACTGTTTTTGTGATTTTTGATAAAAGATACTAAAGCAAAAACTGAAAGGTAAACTAACAAGACTAAAAAGCAAAGGTAAAAGATAGCATGCAACTCCCCTATCCTGAAGAGTGGAGTCCCCGGCAACGGCGCCAGAAAAACCTCCTTGATGGGCCTCTAACCCCTCGTTGGTTACCCCAAGTGGAAGGTGTAAGATGCAGTGTTGTGGAAGTTTTTCCCTTAGCAAAGATGACAAGGATCGAATCCCCAGAGACTCCTAGGTTCAACAAGTAGGTGTCAACTGCAAACGACTCCGGATTAGCAATCAACGTGGACCTGCACACAGATACAAATAACTTTGCTCCCAACGAGTACAGAGATGTTGTCAATCCCTCCGGCCTTGTAGTTCACAAAGGATTAAACGCAAATGATAGTAATGATAGATAATGTTTGCAATAGTAAGTAAAAGCGAAAAGTAAATAGCGGATGTGATCAATGATGGTAATATGGACCGGAGTCTCATGATGTTCACTAGTGATGTCTCTCTCCCAAAAGACGATAAAACAGCTATGTGAGGTAAACGAATTGCAGCTGGGCAATTGACAGGACCACGAACGCAAACCAATGCTGACTACATTGCAAGAAAGGTTGAGGTTCAAAGCATGGGCAGTACGCCAAAGTAAGTAGACCGAAATCCATCAATATCTACTACTAATCATCCACCTTGAGATATCTATCCAGAACATCTCGCTGGTATTAAGTTGCGAGCCCCACCCATAGTGTAAACTCAAAGCAACAGACAACTGCATTAAAAGAACTTTGCGTAAAGTAAACAATCCTTGCACCCGCGGGGCACAAGCACTGTTGTTTTCCCCCTTGTGGCAACAACACATCCCCTAGACTCATGTTTCTGTCACTCAAGCTAGTCATCGAGGGGCATGAACCCACAATCGAGCATAACGTTCCCTCTTGGAGTCACTACGTTTTACTTGGCCAAAGCAATAAATAACAACGGAGAACATGCAAGAATTACTTATGAACATAAATATAAAAGAGGTAGATCAAATATATTACTCAAGATCAATCTGAACATAATCTCATAATCCATCGGAACCCAGCAAACTCATCATAGCAACAGCATAAGGATTACATATGTGCCTCGATCATATAGGGCAGCTCACGAGGACTAATTAGTGAAGCACAAGAACGGGAGGAGAACATCACATAGCTACTGGTCATGGACTCATGGTCCAAGGGAGACTACTCACAACTCATCCGGGAGGCGTCCATGGTGGTGGAGAAGCTCCCGATGGTGATCCTCCCCTCCGGCAGGGTGCCGGGAAGAGTTCTCCTGGTGCTCCCGATCTTGGAAGCGGCGGCGGCGGCGGAACAGAGATGAGATCGCGAAAAAGAGTTCCCGTCCCGAGGGTTTCGAAGGACGCTCTAAATATATGCCGAAGGGGGGCACCAGACGGGGCTCGGGGGGCCCAGGAGCCCTGGTGCCCCCCCCCGGCTGTACTCCGGCGCAAGGTAGGTTCTGGAACGCTGAGTTTTTATATAATTTTTCTGGATTTTTCCTGGCAGTTCTCGTAACATGAAAACCTGAAATACAAAAACATCCGAAAACAGAAACTGGCACCGGGGTGCACTGGATTAGTAGGTTAGTCCAAATATGATCAAAAGTGTATGGAAGTGTATGAATATCATAGCAATATCACCCAAAAGTGGCATGGAGCAAGCAGAAATTATAGATACGTTTTGGACGTATCAAATATGCAGGCATTTAATGCAAGAGAGAAGACAAGGTAATATGGCTCAAGATTAAATCAACAACAAAGCATATGAGAGCAACTAAACAATTTCAATCATGGTCTTCTACTCTTAACCCCCAAAGAAAAGAAAAGAAACTATTTACACGGGAAAGCTCCCAACAAGCAAAAGAAGAACGGGAAATCTTTTTGGGTTTTCATTTTAATTACTACTACAAGTAAAGAAAGTAAACCAGCTAGAAGCTACAACTAATATATATATTTTTTGGGTTTTTCTAGCACACAAGAAAAAGTCTAAGAAAAAGAAATTGAAACTAAGCATGGATGGTACAGTGAAAGAGTGTAAGAACCGACAACTAGAATAAGTGTGTGAACATGAATGTAAACTCGGCAAGAAACACATACTCAAAGCGAGACGATGCCCGAGGGGACCACAAGCTCAAGGGGCACAACCCCCTACTCTTGCCGCACCTAGCAGGCTTGTGGCTAACCTGTGGGTCAATTAGGAGTGTCATTCGACCGCAAGAAAGCTAATATCCGATTAAAAATCCCCTCAAAATTTCATCCCAATCTAAGTTACAGATCTCTGAATATTTAAGAATGGTGAAAGGCTAGAAAACATGTTCACGAAACAGAAGAGAAGCAGAGAGAGAGAGATCCAGTGTAGGAGGGGCTCTCACCCCTCCGCCGCCATGGCAGACATGGACCAGAGGTGGAACTCCCCTCCCATTTAGGGGGGGGCAATGAAGAAGAAGGAGGGGACTCTCTCCCCCTCTCTCCCCGTGGCGCCGGAGTGCGGCCGGGGCAAGGACCGTGACGACGATCTACACCAACAACCTCGCTATCGTCAACACCAACTTTCTCCCCCTCTATGCAGCGATGCAACACCTCTACTCCCTGGTATAATCTCTACTTAAACCTGATGCCCAATGCTATATATTATTATCCAATGATATGTGGCTATCCTATGATGTTTGGGTAGATTCTTTCTGTCCTACGGGTTGATTGATGATCATGATTGGCTTGAGTTGTATGTTTTATTTTGGTGTTGTCCTATAGTGCCCTCCGTGCCGTGCAAGCGTGAGGGATTCCCAATGTAGAGTGTTGAAATACGTTCATGATTCGCTTATGGTGGGTGGCCAGAGTGACACAAGCTTACACCCGAGTAAGGGGGTTGTTGCGTATGGGAATAAAGAGGACTTGTCACTTAATGTAGTGGTTGGGTTTTACCTGAATGATCTTTAGTAGTTGCATATGCTTGCTAGAGTTCCAGTCATAAGTGCATATGATCCAATTACGGAAAGTATGTTAGCTCATGCCTCTCCCTCATATAAAATTGTAATAATTATTACCGGCCTAGTTATTGATTGCCTAAGGACAAATCTTTTTCTTGTGTTATGAAAGCTATCTACTAAACAACTAACTTATATTATCTTGCAAATCAGTCATAGTTTTATTCTCTCTAAGTATATCTAGTTTTATCCTTGCAAACCTACCCTATTATACCTACAAAGTAGTTTACTCTTGTTTTATCTAAAGCAAATGTTAAGTGCACGTAGAGTTGTATCGATGGTCGATAGAATTTGAAGGGAATATAAATTATACCTTTAGCTCCTCGTTGGGTTTGACACTCTTACTTATCAAGGAAGTTTACAATTGATCCTCTATACTTGTGGGCTTTCAGAGAGGTTGCAAGATATTCAGTGGTTGTGGCGGCATTGGAGGTTGTGTCAGCATTCTTGATTGTGGTAGCATTGGGGGTTACAAAAGCATTAGTTGATGCAACAACATTATTAGATGTGACATCGTCGGAGGTTGTGACAACATTGGAGGCTATGATAACATTCATGAATGTGACACACGGTGGCAGTGACACCATCTTGGATGTGACTTCATTGGAGGATGTGACAACATTGTTTGCCATGCAATAGTTGTATCCTATATTGATGTGGATGATCTTGCATCTTCAATGACATGAGTTTGTTTTTGTGTTTTTTATTGGCAATTTATGTTGTTTACTGTTTGGCAAGTTCCATTGCATTTTTAATTTTTCATGCATGTCAAGCTATATTGTATGTTGTCCTGGCAAGTTAATTATTTTCACATGGAATTTTTGTTTTCAAAAAAACAAAATAAGTGCAAAGCATCCATGCACACCATTTGTTTTTTCATTGGCATATAACATATATTGTTTCAAATGGCATTTATTGCTACTAGGCCATGGCAGTTTTTAGATCTTCTTTGGTTGAAGGAGATTGAATCATGCATCTCAGACTTTTAAAAAATTGATTGAAAACCAAAAAAATCATTTTGTATGTGTATTATACTTTTAATTCATGGTAAAATATTTATTTGTGTATGCTTGGCATTTTTGCAATCATATTTTCTTTAAGTCACTATTTTTTACATGGAATTTTTGGTAAAACTATGCCCTATTCACAGCTTGCAAGTTCTCATCTGTGTAAGCGGTTGATCGCCTGACATTACACATCAGCTACTACAACTCATTAGGCCCTCTGTATACAAGGTTAGGATTTTTCGCTAGTCCAGTATTAAAAGTATGGCATGGTTTTTTGTTTCCCCACTTAACTAGGGCCCCCACCTGCATGACTTTTTCTAGACAATTTTTTATCAACGTATGCATATAGGGGGTGGTATTGCTTAGTTGTATGGGATTTTTTATGACATGCGCATGACATTTTTCAACTTAAACACATGTCAGCTTTCTTAAGATAATTTATTTTTTGAAAACATATACGATAATGGCAGTTTTAGGAGTACTCACTTGGCAATTTTATAAACATTGTTGTGGTAGTTTTATTAATATTGGCATGTCATTTCTTTTCATTAAACATCAACCAAGTTTCCACAATGGTAATTTACTGAGACCCAATTGACAACTTTTATGTAGCCTTCATGGAAAAAATAGGGGGTGACAATGCCTAGTTTGATGGCATTTTATATGACAAACACATGGTATTTCGCAACTTAATACATGGAAGTTATATTAACACAATTTTTTAATACTTAAATGATAATAGAAGTGTTAGCAGTACTCACTTGGCAGCTATAAAAACTACATTAGCACACCGACTCATCAAACACTAAGTGGACCTATAACAAGAGCTCGGGCACGTATCATTGAAAGCAAGGTGAACTCACTCCTTTTCGAACTTGACTTGAGTATGGATGGGACTTGGTTATTTCCTCACCGTGGAACCTTGTGTGTTTTGGTATGTGAACGACCCCAGCCAAGGAGCTGAGGAACCTTGCCAGGTCCAAGAAGAGGAGCGAAAAGAACACATGGAAGAAGGATCCCGACAACTGGAAGAGAAGAGCCAACTCCCACCCAACACCATGCACACAACATCTTTGGACCCCATGCGCATGAGCCCTCTAGAAACTTTCTGGATACTCCGTGAGCACAAACCCTGCAGCTGCTGACCTCCTCATGCATATGGGTGTGTACCGTGCACACATGGGTACTTTAGCCCGTCGGAACGGGTCTGTGATACATCTACAACGTATCTATAATTTTTTATTATTCCATGCTATTATATTATCAATCTTGGATGTTTTATATACATTTACAAGGAACTTTATATCATTTTTTGGAACTAACCTGTTAAGTTTTGCGGAATATCAATACCAAACAAAGTCCAAATGCCACAAAACTTTTGGAGATTTTTTTCTTGGCAATAAGAGACCCTGGAAGCTTTGAGAGGGAACCAAAATATGAAGGAGGGGCCCACTAGGCACCAGGGCACGCCGGTGCCCCCCGGCGCGCCCTGGTGGGTAGTGAGGCCCACGAGCATCATTTTGACCGACCTCCGAATCTATATAAATACTCTAAAATACCAAAACCATCCGTAGAGTCAACAAAATACTTTTTCCTCCGCAGCAAGTTCCAGAACCACGGGATCCAATCTAGAGGCCTTTTTCCACAACTCCGCTGAAGGGGGTAATGACCATGGAGGGGTTCTTCATCATCCTTGCAGCCCCTCCGATGATGTGCGAGTAGTTTACCACAAAACTACGGGTCCGTAGTTAGTATCTAGACGACCTCTTCTATCTTTTTGATCTTCAACACAATGTTCTCCTTGATGTTCTTGGAGATCTATTTGATGTAATGACTTTTTGCGGTGTGTTTGTTGGGATCCGATGAATTGTGAGTTTATGACAAGATCTATCCATGAGTATTATTTGTGTTTTCTCTGAACTCTTTTATGCGTGATTTCCGTAGCCTCGTAATTCTTCTCCAATTTATTGGTTTAGGTTGGCTAACTGGATTGATTTTTCTTGCGATGGGAAGAGGTGCTTTGTGATGGGTTCTATCTTGTGGTGCTCAATCTCAGTGACAGAAGTAGACATGACACACATGTATCATTGATGTTAAGATTAAAAAGATGGGGTTTATTCATACATGAGTTTATCTTGTCTACATCATGTCTTCTTGTTTAAGGCATTATCCCATTCTTACATGACCTTAATGTTGGAGATATGCCCTAGAGGCAATAATAAAAGCATTATTATTATATCTCCTTGTTCATGATAATTGTCTATTATTCATGCTTGAATTGTATTGTACGGAAACAGCGATACATGTGTGAATACATAGACCAAAATGAGTCCCTGGTAGACCTCTAGTAACCAGCTCGTTGATCAACAGATGGTCACGGTTTCCTGACCATGGACATGAGATGTCAGTGATAACGGGATCACATCATTAGGAGAATGATGTGATGGACAAGACCCAAACTTGAGCATAACACGAGATCGTATAGTTCGTAATGCATAAGCTTTTCGGTGTCAAGTATTTATTCCTTAGACCATGAGGTTGTACAACTCCCGGATACCGTAGGAGTGCTTTGGGTGTGCCAACCATCACAACGTAACTGGGTGGCTATAAAGGTACGCATCGGGTATCTCCGAAAGTGTCTGTTGAGTTGGTACGAACCGAGACTGGGATGTTGTCACTCCGTATGACGGAGAGGTACCTCTGGGCCCACTCGGTAAGACATCATCATAATGAGCTCAATGTGACTAAGTAGTTAGTCACGGGATGATGGATTACAGATCGAGTAAAGAGACTTGCCATAACGAGATTGAACAAGGTATCGGGGATACCGACGATCGAATCTCGGGCAAGTACCGTACCGATGGACAAAGGGAATAACATACGGGATTGAGTGAATCCTTGACACAGTGGTTCATCCGATGAAGATCATCGAGGAACACGTGGGAACCAACATGGGTATCCAGATCCCGCTGTTGGTTATTGACCGGAGAATGGTCTCGGTCATGTCTACGTGTCTCCCGAACCCGTAGGGTCTACACACTTAAGGTTCGGTAACGCTAGGGTCGTAGAGATTAATGCACGTGGAAACCCGAAAGTTGTTCGGAGTCTCGGATGAGATCCCGGACGTCACGAGGAGTTCCGGAATAGTCCGGAGGTAAAGATTGATATATGGGAAGTCCAGTTTCGGCCAACGGGTGATCTCCGGGGGTCACCGGGAGCGTCCCGGGACCACCGGAGGGGCCCCGGGGGTCCACCGGGTGGGGCCACCCATCCCGGTGGGGCCCCTAGGCTGTGAGGGGATGTGTCCAGCCCTCAGGGCTGGCGCACCACCAAGGGAGGCCCACCTCCCCTGCGCCTAGGGATAAACCCTAAGGGGAGGGGGGGCCACCACTTGCCTTGGGGGAGGGGGACTCCTCCCTGGCCGCCGCCCCCCCTTGCAGATTGGATCTGCATGGGGCTGGCGCCCCCCCTGGCCCCCTATATATATGTGGGGGGGGGGAGAGGGCAGCCGTACCTCAGCCCTGGCGCCTCTCCCCCTCCCGTCACACCTCCCAACTCCTTTGCAGGGCAGCCCGGCGAAGCCCTGCTGCGATATCCACTGCATCCGTCATCACGCCGTCGTGCTGCCGGATCTCTGACGACTTCTCCTCCCCCCTTGCTGGATCAAGAAGGAGGTGACGTTGCTGCACCGTACGTGTGTTGAACGCGGAGGTGCCGTCCGTTCGGCGCTAGATCATCGGTGACGAAGAACGTGAAGAGTACGACTACTTCATCCTTGCTTCGTTGAAAGCTTCCGCACGCAATCTTCATAACGGTATGTAGATGCACTCTTAGTTGCTCGTTGCTAGATGTCTCCATACTTGGATCTTGGTGAAGACGTAGAAATTTTTTGATTTATGCTACGTTCCCCAACAGTGGCATCTGAGCCTAGGTTTTATGCGTAGCATCTTGGCACGAGTAGAACACAAAGCAGTTGTGGGCGTATGATCTTGTTCAACTTTCTTACCGTTACTAGTCAATCTTGATTCGGCGGTATTGTGGGATGAAGCGGCTCGGACCGACCTTACACGTACGCTTACGTGAGACTGGTTCCACCGACAGACATGCACTAGATGCATAAGGTGGCTGGCGGGTGTCTGTCTCTCCTACTTTAGTCGGATCGGATTCGATGAAAAGGGTCCTTATGAAGGGTAAATAGAAGTTGACAAATCACGTTGTGGTTTTGGCGTAGGTAAGAAACGTTCTTGCTAGAAATCCTATAGAAGCCACGTAAAACTTGCAACAACAATTAGAGGACGTCTAACTTGTTTTTGCAGCATGTGTTTTGTGACGTGGTATGGCCAAGAACGAAGATGTGATGAATGATATATGTGATGTATGAGATTGATCATGTTTTTGTAATAGGGAATCACGACTTGCATGTCGATGAACTTGACAACCGGCAGGAGCCATAGGAGTTGTCTTTATTATTGTATGACCTGCGTGTCACTGAATAACGCCATGTAATTACTTTACTTCGTTGCTAAACGTTAGCTATAGTAGTAGAAGTAATAGTTGGCGTGACGACTTCCTCAAGACACAATGATGGAGATCATGATGATGAAGATCATGGTGTCGAGCCGGTGACAAGATGATCATGGTGCCCCTAAGATGGAGATCCAAGGAGCAAGATGATATTGGCCATATCATGTCACTATAATTGATTGCATGTGATGTTTATCATGTTTTTGCATCTTGTTTACTTAGAACGACGGTAGTAAATAAGATGATCTCTCACTAAAATTTCAAGTAATGTGTTTCCCCTAACTGTGCACCGTTGCTAAAGCTCGTTGTTCCGAAGCACCACGTGATGATCGGGTGTGATAGGTTCTAACGTTCACATACAACGGGTGTAAGACAGATTTACACACGCGATACACTTAGGGTTCACTTGACGAGCCTAGCATGTACAGACATGGCCTCGGAACACGGAAGACCGAAAGGTCGAACACGAGTCGTATAGAAGATACGATCAACATGAAGATGTTCACCGTTTTTGACTAGTCCGTCTCACGTGATGATCGGACACGGACTACTCGATTCGGATCGTGTATCACTTAGATGACTAGAGAGATGTCATTCTGAGTGGGAGTTCATTAAAATTTGATTAAGATGAACTTAATTATCATGAACTTAGTCTAAATTCTTTACAATATCTCTTGTAGATCAAATGGCCCACGCTCAGGTTTCCCTCAACTTCAACACGTTCCTAGAGAAAACCAAGCTGAAAGACGATGGTAGCAACTATACGGATTGGGTCCGTAACCTGAGGATTATCCTCATAGCTGCCAAGAGAACTTATGTCCTAGAAGCACCGCTAGGTGATGCACCCGCTCTCCCGGCGACCCAAGACGTTTTGAACGCCTGGCAGTCGCGTAGTGATGATTACTCCCTGGTTCAGTGCGGCATGCTTTACAGTTTAGAATCGGGGCTCCAAAAGCGTTTTGAGCACCATGGAGCATATGAGATGTTCGAAGAGCTGAAAATGGTTTTCCAAGCTCATGCCCGAGTCGAGAGATATGATGTCTCCGACGCATTCTACAGCTGTAAGATGGAGGAGAACAGTTCTGTCAGTGAGCACATCCTCAAGATTTCAGGATTGCACAACCGCTTGTCTCAGCTGGAAATGAATCTCCCAGATGAAGCGGTCGTTGACAGAATCCTCCAGTCGCTCCCACCAAGCTTCAAGAGCTTCGTGCTGAACTTCAATATGTAGGGGATGGAGAAGTCCATTCCCGAGGTGTATTCGATGCTGAAATCAGCGGAGGTAGACATCAAGAAAGAACATCAAGTGTTGATGGTCAATAAAACCACTAAGTTCAAGAAAGGCAAGGGTAAGAAGAACTTCAAGAAGGACGGCAAGCAAGTTGCCGCGCCTGGCAAGCCTGTTGCTGGGAAGAAGCCAAAGTATGGACCCAAGCCTGAAACAGAGTGCTTTTATTGCAAGGGAACGGGACACTGGAAGCGGAACTGCCCCAAATACTTAGCAGACAAGAAGGTCGGCAACGTCAAAGGTATATATGATATACATGTTATTGATGTGTAACTTACCAGCACTCGTAGTAGCTCCTGGGTATTCGATACCGGTGCAGTTGCTCACATTTGTAACTCAAAACAGGAGCTGCGGAATAAACGGAGACTGGCGAAGGATGAGGTGACGATGCGCGTTGGGAATGGTTCCAAGGTCGATGTGATCGCTGTCGGCACGCTGCCTCTACATCTACCCTCGGGATTAGTTTTAAACCTCAATAATTGTTATTTAGTACCAGCTTTGAGCATGAACATTGTTTTTGGATCTCGTCTTATGCGAGATGGATATTCTTTCAAATCGGAGAATAATGGTTGTTCTATTTATTTGAGAGATATGTTTTATGGTCATGCCCCGCTGGTCAATGGTTTATTTTTGATGAATCTCGAGCGTAGTGATACACATATTCATAGTGAAGATGCCAAAAGATGTAAAGTTGATAATGATAGTCCCACATACTTGTGGCATTGCCGCCTTGGTCATATTGGTGTCAAACGTATGAAGAAGCTCCATTCAGATGGACTTCTAGAGTCTCTTGATTATGAATCATTTGACACGTGCGAACCATGCCTTTTGGGCAAGATGACCAAGACTCCGTTCTCCGGAACAATGGAGCGAGCAACCAACTTGCTGGAAATCATACATACCGATGTGTGCGGTCCAATGAGTGTTGAGGCTAGCGGAGGCTACCGTTATGTTCTCACCCTCACGGATTACTTGAGTAGATACGGGTATATCTATTTGATGAAACACAAGTCTGAGACCTTTGAAAAGTTCAAGGAATTTCAGAATGAGGTTGAGAATCAACGTGACAGAAAAATAAAGTTCTTGCGATCGGATCGTGGGGGTGAATATTTGAGTCATGAATTTGGCACACACCTTAGAAGCTGTGGAATTGTTTCACAATTGACACCGCCCGGAACACCTCAACGTAACGGTGTGTCCGAACGTCGAAATCGTACTCTGTTGGACATGATGCGATCTATGATGTCCCTCACCGATTTACCGCTATCTTTTTGGAGTTATGCTTTAGAGACTGCCGCATTCACTTTAAATAGGGCTCCGTCAAAATCCGTTGAGACGACTCCATATGAACTTTGGTTTGGCAAGAAACCGAAGCTGTCGTTTCTGAAAGTTTGGGGTTGCGATGCTTATGTCAAGAAACTTCAACCTGAAAAGCTCGAACCCAAATCGGAGAAATGCGTCTTCATAGGATACCCAAAGGAAACTATTGGGTACACCTTCTACCACAGATCCGAAGGCAAAGTCTTTGTTGCCAAGAATGGATGCTTTCTGGAGAAAGAGTTTCTCTCGAAAGAAGTGAGTGGGAGGAAAGTAGAACTTGATGAGGTGATAGTCACCACTCCTGTACCGGAAAGTAGCGCAACACAGGAAACTGTTCCTGAGGTGCATGCACCGACAAGGGAGGAAGATAATGATAATGATCATGAAGATACAGATCAAGTTACTACTGAACTTCGAAGGTCCACAAGGGTACATTCCGCACCAGAGTGGTACGGCAACCCTGTACTGGAAATCATGTTGTTAGACAACGGTGAACCTTCAAACTATGAAGAAGCGATGGCGGGCCCAGATTCCAATAAATGGCTTGGAGCCATGAAATCCGAGATAGAATCCATGTATGAAAACAAAGTATGGACTTTGGTGGACTTGCCTGATGATAGGCACGCCATAGAAAATAAATCGATATTTAAGAAGAAGATAGACGCGGATGGTAATGTGACCATCTATAAAGCTCGGCTTGTCGCTAAGGGTTATCGACAAGTTCAAGGGATTGACTACGACGAGACTTTCTCTCCCGTAGCGATGTTGAAGTCAGTCAGAATCATGTTAGCTATTGCCACATTCTATGATTATGAGATATGGCAAATGGACGTCAAAACAGCATTCCTTAATGGCTTCCTCAAGGAAGAGTTGTATATGATGCAACCGGAAGGTTTTGTCGATCCAGAGAACGCTAACAAGGTATGCAAGCTCCAGCGCTCGATTTACGGGCTGGTGCAAGCATCTCGGAGTTGGAATATTCGCTTTGATGAGGTGATCAAAGCGTTTGGCTTTATACAGACTTATGGAGAAGCCTGTATTTACAAGAAAGTGAGTGGGAGCTCTGTAGCATTTCTCATATTATATGTGGATGACATATTGTTGATGGGAAATGATATAGAATTCTTGGAAAATGTAAAGGCCTATTTGAATAAAAGTTTTTCAATGAAGGACCTTGGAGAAGCTGCTTACATATTAGGCATCAAAATCTATAGAGATAGATCAAGACGCCTCATTGGTCTTTCACAAAGTACATACCTTGACAAAATATTGAAGAAGTTCAATATGGATCAGTCAAAGAAAGGATTCTTGCCTGTTTTGCAAGGTATGAGATTGAGTAAGACTCAGTCGCCGACCATGGCAGAAGATAGAGAAAAGATGAGTGTCATTCCCTATGCCTCGGCAATAGGTTCTATCATGTATGCCATGCTGTGTACCAGACCTGATGTGAACCTTGCCATAAGTTTGGTAGGGAGGTACCAAAGTGATCCCGGTACGGAACACTGGACAGCGGTCAAGAACATCCTGAAGTACCTGAAAAGGACTAAGGATATGTTTCTCGTTTATGGAGGTGACGAAGAGCTCGTCGTAAAGGGTTACGTCGATGCTAGCTTCGACACAGATCTGGATGACTCTAAGTCGCAAACCGGATACGTGTATATTTTGAATGGAGGGGCAGTCAGCTGGTGCAGTTGCAAGCAAAGCGTGGTGGCAGCATCTACATGTGAAGCGGAGTATATAGCTGCTTCTGAAGCAGCACAGGAAGGAGTCTGGATGAAGGAGTTCATCACCGACCTAGGAGTCATTCCAAGCGCGTCAAGCCCGATGACTCTCTTCTGTGACAACACTGGTGCTATTGCTATTACCAAGGAGCCCAGGTTTCACAAGAAGACCAAGCACATCAAGCGCCGTTTCAACTCCATCCGGAATTATGTTCAGGATGGAGACATAGATATTTGTAAAGTGCATACGGATCTGAATGTGGCAGACCCGTTGACTAAACCTCTTTCACGAGCAAAACATGATCAACACCAGAACTCTATGGGTGTTCGATTCATCACAATGTAACTAGATTATTGACTCTAGTGCAAGTGGGAGACTGTTGGAGATATGCCCTAGAGGCAATAATAAAAGCATTATTATTATATCTCCTTGTTCATGATAATTGTCTGTTATTCATGCTTGAATTGTATTGTACGGAAACAGCGATACATGTGTGAATACATAGACCAAAATGAGTCCCTGGTAGGCCTCTAGTTACCAGCTCGTTGATCAACAGATGGTCACGGTTTCCTGACCATGGACATGAGATGTCAGTGATAACGGGATCACATCATTAGGAGAATGATGTGATGGACAAGACCCAAACTTGAGCATAACACGAGATCGTATAGTTCGTAATGCATAAGCTTTTCGGTGTCAAGTATTTATTCCTTAGACCATGAGGTTGTACAACTCCCGGATACCGTAGGAGTGCTTTGGGTGTGCCAACCGTCACAACGTAACTGGGTGGCTATAAAGGTACGCATCGGGTATCTCCGAAAGTGTCTGTTGAGTTGGTACGAACCGAGACTGGGATTTTGTCACTCCGTATGATGGAGAGGTACCTTTGGGCCCACTCGGTAAGACATCATCATAATGAGCTCAATGTGACTAAGTAGTTAGTCACGGGATGATGGATTACGGATCGAGTAAAGAGACTTGCCATAACGAGATTGAACAAGGTATCGGGGATACCGACGATCGAATCTCGGGCAAGTACCGTACCGATGGACAAAGGGAATAACATACGGGATTGAGTGAATCCTTGACACAGTGGTTCATCCGATGAAGATCATCGAGGAACACGTGGGAACCAACATGGGTATCCAGATCCCGCTGTTGGTTATTGACCGGAGAATGGTCTCGGTCATGTCTACGTGTCTCCCGAACCCGTAGGGTCTACACACTTAAGGTTCGGTAACGCTAGGGTCGTAGAGATTAATGCACGTGGAAACCCGAAAGTTGTTCGGAGTCCTGGATGAGATCCCGGACGTCACGAGGAGTTCCGGAATAGTCCGGAGGTAAAGATTGATATATGGGAAGTCCAGTTTCGGCCAACGGGTGATCTCCGGGAGTCACCGGGAGCGTCCCGGGACCACCGGAGGGGCCCCGGGGGTCCACCGGGTGGGGCCACCCATCCCGGTGGGGCCCCTAGGCCGCGAGGGGATGTGTCCAGCCCTTAGGGCTGGCGCACCACCAAGGGAGGCCCACCTCCCCTGCGCCTAGGGATAAACCCTAAGGGGAGGGGGGCCACCACTTGCCTTGGGGGAGGGGGACTCCTCCCTGGCCGCCGCCCCCCCTTGCAGATTGGATCTGCAAGGGGCTGGCGCCCCCCCTGGCCCCCTATATATATGTGGGGGGGAGAGGGCAGCCGTACCTCAGCCCTGGCGCCTCTCCCCCTCCCGTCACACCTCCCAACTCCTTTGCAAGGCAGCCCGGCGAAGCCCTGCTGCGATATCCACTGCATCCGTCATCACGCCGTCGTGCTGCCGGATCTCTGACGACTTCTCCTCCCCCCTTGCTGGATCAAGAAGGAGGTGACGTTGCTGCACCGTACGTGTGTTGAACGCGGAGGTGCCGTCCGTTTGGCGCTAGATCATCGGTGACGAAGAACGTGAAGAGTACCACTACTTCATCCTTGCTTCGTTGAAAGCTTCCGCACGCAATCTTCATAACGGTATGTAGATGCACTCTTAGTTGCTCGTTGCTAGATGTCTCCATACTTGGATCTTGGTGAAGACGTAGAAATTTTTTGATTTATGCTACGTTCCCCAACACTTAATACACTAGATGCATGCTGGATAGCAGTCGATGTGTGGAGTAATAGTAGTAGATGAATGCAGGAGTCGGTCTACTAATCTTGGAAGTGATGCCTATATGCATAATCATTGCCTTGGATATCATCATAATTATTTGCGTTTCTATCAATTGCCCAACAATAATTTGTTTACCCACCGTATTCTGTTTTCTTGAGAGAATCCTCTAGTGAAATCTACGGCCCCGGTGTCTATTTTCTATCATATTAAAACCAAAAATACCTTGCTTGAATTTTCCGTTATTAATTTTATTTCATATTTTACGTAGATCTGTTTATCAAAACTCATTAAATTTAATATTGCGCATAACCATTAAGAGATTGACAGCCCCTCTACGCGTTGGGTTGCAAGTATTTGTTGTTTTTGTGCAGGTGTTGTTTACATAGTGTTGCTTGGTTCTCCTACTGGACTGATAACCTTGCTTTCATAACTAAGTGAAATACTTATCTCTACTGTACTACATCATCCCCTCCTCTCCGGGGAAATCGCAACGCGGCTCAAGTAGCATGAAGAATTTCTGGCGCCGTTGCCGGGGAGGATTCAAATCAAGATAGTCTCCCATCAACTTGCCAATTTCTGGCGTCGTTGCCGGGGAGACATGATCAACATCTATCAAGTAGCGAAACATAAACTTTCATCTCCTTGCATTTACTTTATTCGCCATTTGCCTCCCGTTTTCATCTCCCCCACTTCTAAAAAGTTTTTTAAAAAATACAACAATATTTGCCTTTTGCCTTTTTGCTCGTTTGCTAGCTTTTTTCCTTCATGACTCAAAAACAGAAAGTAAAACATAAATTAAAATATAACTATGGATCCACTTAAAGTTTTCTACTTTGATCCATTTGTGCTCGTGCTCAAACCCCAACTAGCTTAGTTGATGGGAAATCTTTAGATGAGCATGCACATTTTTGTGTCACCGTTTGTCTCAAAAAGGAAGGCTCTTATGGAATCAAATAAATTGTTTGCTATGCTACGCTTGGAATCTTTGTGAAAATTATTATTTTACTTGTTGCTCCAAGAACTCTAAAAACACCTTCCCTACCTATGAGAGTTTAATGATAATGAAATGGAAGATGGACACCGCCTGCAGCTCATGCGCCCTGGCGGGCGATGCGCCGCCCGCGCCCCTAGAGCCGGAGTGCCCCCCGCGGCCACCCCCTGATACGTCCATTTTGCATCATGTTTACCTACTATAATTTATGATGTTTTTATGCATACTAATAATTTTTGGAGTAATTCTAATGCCTTTTCTCTCATAATATGCAAGGTTCACACAAAGAGGGAGAATTCCGGTAGCTGGAAATCTGGACCCGAAAAAGCTACGTCAGGCCACCTATTCTGCACAACTCCAAACAAGCTAAAACTTCATGGGGATTTTTTATGGAATAAATAAGAAATACTGGAGCAAATAACTACCTAAGTTGGGCCACCTAGTGAGCAAAGGACACCAGGGCTTGCCAGCCCCCCCAGGCGCGCCCTATGGGTTGTGCTCAACCTGGCTCACCTCCGGTGCCCATCTGCTGGTATATAAGACATTTTGACCAAGAAAACTAAGAGGGGGACTTTCAGGACAGAGCGCCGCCGTCTCGAGGCAGAACTTGGGCAGGAGCACTTTTGCCCTCCGGTGGAGCGATTCTGCCTGGGGAACTTCTTTCCCGGAGGGGGAAATCATCGTCATCATCATCACCAACAACTCTCTTATCTTGGGGAGGGCAATCTCCAACAACATCTTCACCAGAACCATCTCCTCTCAAACCCTATTTCATCCCTTGTGTTCAATCATTGTACTGGAACCTCAGATTGGTACCTGTGGGTGACTAGTAGTGTTGATTACATATTGTAGTTGATCACTATATGGTTTATTTGGTGGAAGATTATATGTTTAGATCCATTATGCTATTTAATACCCCTCTGATCTTGAGCATGTTTATCATTTGTGAGTAGTTACTTTTGTTCTTGAGGTCACGGGAGAAATCATGCTGCAAGTAATCATGTGAACTTGATATCTGTTTGATATTTTGATAGTATGTATGTTGTAATTCCCTTAGCGGTGTCATGTGAATGTCGACTACATGACACTTCACCATATTTGGGCCTAAGGGAATGCATTGTGGACTTATTAGATGATGGGTTGCGAGAGTGACAGAAGCTTAAACCCTAGTTTACGCGCTCTACTGCATAAGGGATCGATTGGATCCAAAAGTTTAATGTTATGGTTAGAATTTATTCTTAATAATTTCCTCGTAGTTGCGGATGATTGCGAGGGGTTTAATCATAAGTAGGAGGTTTGTTTAAGTAAGAACTGCACCTAAGCACTAGTCCACCTACATAACAAATTATCAAAGTAGCAAACACAAATCAAATCAACATGATGAAAGTGACTAGATGAAATTCCCGTGTACCCTCAAGAACACTTTGCTTAATATAAGAGACCGTTTTGGCCTATCCTTTGCCTTAAAAAGGATTGGGCTACCTTGCTGCACTTTTTCTACTACTATCGTTACTGGCTCATTACAAATTATCTTGCTATTAAACTACTCTGTTACTTACAATTTCAGCACTTGCACACATTACCTTGCTGAAACCACTTGTCATTTCCTTCCGCTCCTCGTTGGGTTCGACACTCTTACTTATCGAAAAGGCTACAATTGATCCCATGTACTTGTGGGTCATCAAGGCCATTTTCTGGCGCCATCGCCGGGGAGTGAAGTGCTCTTGGTAAGTAGAAATCGGTAAGGAAAAATTACTACTTCATGCTGAAATTTATTGTCACTTGTTAGTTGTTACTATGGAGAACAATCCTTTGAGGGGTTTGTTCAGGGTATCTTCACCTCGACAAAAACTACAATTAGTTACCCCTCAACCTACTGCACCTACTGAAAATATTGAATATGAAATTCCTTCGGGTATGATAGAACAACTACTAGCTAATCCTTACGCAGGAGATGGAACCGAACATCTCGATATACACTTGATATATGTGGAAGAAATTTGTGGATTGTTTAAGCTTGCAGGTTTACCCAGAGATGAAGTTATGAAGAAGGTGATCCCTTTATCTTTGAAGGGAAATGCATTGGCATGGTATAGGCTATGCGATGATATTGGATCTTGGAACTGTAATCGATTACAATTGGAGTTTCACCAAAAAAAATATCCTATGCATCTAGTTCATCGTGATCGGAATTACAGATATACTTTTTGGCCTCGTGAAGGATAAAGTATCGCTCTAGCTTGGGGGAGGCTTAAGTGAATGTTATATTTATGCCCCAATCATGAGCTATCAAGAGAAATTATTATCCAGAATTTTTATACTCGGCTTTCTCGTAATGATCAATCCATGCTTGATACTTCTTGTGTTGGTTCTTTTATGAAGAAGACTATTGAATTCCGGTGGGATCTTTTGGAAAGAATTAAACATAACTCTGAAGATTGGGAACTTGACGAAGGTAAAGAGTTAGGTATTAAGCTTAAGTTTGGTTGTGTTAAATCTTTTATGGATACAGATGCTTTTCAAATGTTTAGCACTAAATATGGACTTGACTCTGAGATAGTAGCCTCTTTTTGTGAATCATTTGCTACTCAAATTGATCTCCTTAAAGAGAAGTAGTTTAAATATCACCCACCTATTACAGAAGAAATTAAAGAACTGATACTAGCTAAAGAGGAAACTATTATTTATAATGTTGATCCAATTGTTCCTACAGCTGCTTATATTGAGAAACTACCTTTCCCTGTTAGGATTAAGGAACATGCTAAAGTTTCAACTGTGGTCAACAAAAGTTATATTAGAACAACTAAACCTGATGAACAAATCAAGGTCGAACCTAGTGTTGCTAAGGATCTCTTGGAAGAAAATATAGACGGGCATGTTATTTACTTCTGTGAAGAAGCAGCTAGAATTGACAAACTCGATAAAAAGGATAAACATAGACCTATTGTTGGCATGCCCATTGTCTGAGTTAAAATAGGAGATCATTGTTATCATGGTTTATGTGACATAGGAGCTAGTGTGAGTGCTATTCCCTTTACCTTGTACCAAGAAATTATGAATGACATAGCACCCGCAGAAATAGAAGACATAGATGTTACTATTAAGCTTGCTAATAGAGACACTATTTCACCAATTGGGATTGTTAGATATGTTAAAGTCTTGTGTGGGAAAATAAAATACCCGAGTGATTTTCTTGTTCTTGGTTCCCCACAAGATGATTTTTGTCCCATTATGTTTGGTAGACCTTTCTTGAAAACCGTTAATGCCAAAATAGATTGTGAGAAACAAACTATCGGTGTTCGCTTTGGTGATAAGTCTCATGAGTTTAATTTCTCCAAGTTTAGTAGAAAACCTCATAAAAAGGAATTGCCTAGTAAGGATGAAATAATTGGTTTTGCTTCTATTGTTGTGCCTCCTATTGATCCACTAGAAAAATATCTACTAGACCATGAAAATGATCTACATATGCATGAAAGAAATGAAATAGATAATATTTTCTTTGAACAACGTCCTCTGCTTAAACACAATTTGCCTATTAAAACTCTAGGAGGTCCTCATCTGCCTAAACGTGATCTTGTGTTTGAATTAAAACATTTGCCAGACACTTAGGAATATGCTTATCTTGATGAGAAGAAGATATATCATGTTATTATTAGTGCTAACCTTTCAGAACACGAAGAAGAAAGACTATTGAAAGTTCTAAGGAAGCACCAAGCTGCTATTGGATATACTCTCGATGATTTAAAGGGCATTAGCCCCACTCTATGTCAGCACAAGATTAATATGGAACCTGATGCTAAACCCGTTGTTGATCACCAACGTCGGTTGAATCCAAAGACGAAAGAAGTGGTAAGAATGGAAATATTAAAACTACTGGAAGCATGTATAATCTATCCTATAGCTGATAGTAGATGGGTAAGTCATGTTCATTGCATTCCTAAGAAAGGAGGTATTACTATTGTTCCTAGTGATAAGAATGAACTTATTCCACAAAGAATTGTTACATGCTATAGAATGGTAATTGATTTTAGAAAATTAAACAAAGCTACTAGGAAAGATCATCACCCTCTGCCTTTTATTGATCAAATGCTAGAAAGATTATCTAAGCAAACACATTTTTGCTTCCTTGATGGATATTCTGGTTTTTCACAAATACTTGTTTCTCAACCCGATCAAGAAAAGACCACTTTTACTTGTCCTTTTGGAACTTATGCTTATAGACTTACGCCTTTTGGTTTATGTAAAGCACATGCTACCTTTCAAAGATGCATGACTGCTATATTCTCTGACTTTTGTGAAAATATTGTTGATGACTTCATGGATGACTTTTCTATTTATGGGAAGTCTTTTGATGATTGTTTAAGCAATCTTGATCGAGTTTTGCAGAGATGTGAGCAAACTAATCTTGTCTTGAATTGGAAGAAGTGACACTTAGTGGTTAACGAAGGTATTGTTTCGGGCCATAAAATTTCTGAAAAAGGTATTGAAGTGGACAAAGCTAAGGTTGGTGCAATTGAGAAAAAGCCATGTCCTAAAGATATCAAAGGTATTAGTAGTTTCCTAGGTCATGCTAGTTTCTATAGGAAATTTATCAAAGACTTTCCTAAACTTTCTAGGCCCCTTACAAATCTTTTGCAAAAGGATAATCCTTTTGTTTTTTATGATGATTGTTTAAAAGCCTTTGAAACACTCAAGAAAGCCTTAATTTCTGCACCTATTGTTCAACCACCTGATTGGAACCTACCTTTTAAAATTATGTGTGATGCCAGTGATTATGATGTTGGTGCTGTTCTAGGACAAGGAGTTGATAAGAAACTAAATGATATTCATTATGCTAGTAAAACTCTAGACAGTGCGCAAAAAAATTATGCTACTGCTGAAAAAGAATTTCTAGGAGTGATGTTTGCTTGTGATAAATTTAGATCTTATATTGTTGATTCAGAAGTAACTGTTCACATCGACCATGCTGCTATAAAATATCTTATGGAAAAGAAAGATGCTAAACCTAGACTTATTCGATGGGTTCTCTTGCTACAAGAATTTGATTTACATATCATTGATAGAAAAGGAGCAGACAACCCCATAGCTGATAATTTGTCTAGGCTTGAAAATGTGCTTGATGACCCACTACCTATTGATGATACTTTTCCTGATGAACAGTTAGCTGCAATAATTGTTTCTCATAACACTCCTTGGTATGCTTACTATGCTAATTGTATTGTTGCTAAATATTTACCACCTAGCTTTACTTACCAACAAAATAAAAAATTATTCTATGATTTAAGACACTACTTTTCGGATGACCCACATATTTATAAAGAAGGAGTAGATGGTATTATTAGATGTTTTGTACCTGAGCATGAACGGGAACAAATCCTATGGAAATGTCACTCCGAAGCTTATGGAGGACATCATGCGGGAGACAGAACTGCTCATAAGGTATTGCAATTTGGTTTTTATTGGCCTACTCTCTTCAAGGATGCTCGTAAGGTCATCTTATCTTGTGACGAATGTCAAAGAATAGGTACTGTCGATAAGCGTCAAGAAATGCCTATGAATTATTCTCTTGCTATTGAACCATTTAATGTTTGGGGTTTTGATTATGTGGGACCTTTTCCTTCTTCTAATGGGTATACACATATTTTGGTTGATGTTGATTATGTTACCAAGTAGGTAGAAGCTATTCCGACTAGTAGTGCTGGTCACAACACCTCTATTAAAATGCTTAAAGAAGTTATTTTCCCAAGGTTTGGAGTCCCTAGATATTTAATGACTGACGGTGGTTCACACTTTATTCATGATGATTTCCGTAAAATGCTTGCCAAGTACGATGTTAACCATAGAATTGCATCTCCCTATCATCCTCAGTCTAGTGGTCAAGTTGAACTTAGCAATAGGGAAATAAAATTAATATTGCAAAAGACTGTCAATAGGTCTCAAAAGAATTGGTCCAAGAAACTGGATGATGCACTTTGGGCTTATAGAACAGCCTACAAAAATCCTATGGGTATGTCTCCTTACAAAATGGTTTATGGAAAAGCTTGTCATTTGCCTCTAGAAATCGAACCTAAAGCATATTGGGCAATTAAAGAATTGAATTATGATTTCAAACTTGCCGGTGAAAAGAGGTTATTTGATATTAGCTCACTAGATGAATGGAGAACCCAAGCTTATGAAAATGCCAAGTTATTCAAAGAAAACGTTAAAAGGTGGCATGATAAAAGTATCCAAAAGCGTGAGTCCAAGGTTGGAGAATATGTTTTATTTTACAACTCTCATTTCAGATTCTTTGTAGGAAAACGCCTCTCCAAATGGGAAGGACCCTATGTTATCGAGGAGGTTTACCAGTCTGGAGCTGTCAAAATAAATAATGTCGAAGGTACTAACCCGAAGGATATTAATGCGTAACGAATAAAACATTATATCTTAGGTATGCCCATTAATGTTGGAAGTAATATTATCCAAACTATGACACCGGAAGAACTCATAAGAGAGACCTTCCGGAACGCTCCAGAATCATCAAATAAAGGAGGTACGTGATATGGCAAGTAAACGGACTCCAAAAAATCTGCAAAAATATGTTTTGTCTGTTTTGGAATATAATTTTTTTTTGGAAAATAAGAAACTACCGGGAAGGTCACCCTAGTGGGCACAAGACACCAGGGCGCGCCTGGCCTCCCAGGCGTGCCTAGGTGGGTTGTGCCCACCTCGGGTACCTTTCGGACTCCGTTTTTCTTCCGTTTGCTTGTTTCCCAAGATAAAAATTCTTTATATACCCCCCGAACCTATTGACCACCGCATGGCGGAGAAATCTTATGTTTTCTTTTCTTGCTGTTTTCGGTCAGATCTGTTGAGACGGGCATCATGTCTTCTTCTTCTCCTAACAACATGGAAGAGGATGCTTGGTTGATGAAGATCGAGCTGAAGAGAGAGGAGCCCGTAGAAGCTGCAAAAGGGGACAAGAGCAAGGAGGCTACTGGTGATCAAGCACCGGCGGTTGAGAAGGCCTGGATTGCTGAGGAAGAAGATGAAGATATCCTTAAATCCTACTATGCTCATCTTACCCCTACTGAGACTGAAGCCTCTCGAATCATTGAAACGGTTCATATGCAAAATAAATATCTCACTCGTGAAAATATTCTGCATCAAGAGCATATTATCCTCCTCCGGAGCATCATCCATAGATTGGAGAATCTCTTGATCATGAAGGACAGGCCCGCCACTTCATCACCACCACCAACATCTTCTTCGCCACCAAAGGAAAATTGAGTATTGGGTATGGGCACTCCCCTTGGCTTTCGCCAAGCTTGGGGGAGGTGCCCCAGTATCATATTGCCCCCACTATCTTTTGCCTTTACTTATCTTAGTTCGATCATTAGTTATCTTTTTCTTTAGATGAATAAAAGTTTAGTTCGATCCTTTCTTCTTGAGTTTGCTTAGTCATCTATCCTTGTAATCGTGTGCGAGATATATAATAAAGTTTAGTTTGAGTTTTTGTTTTCTTTACTCTCTTGTTTCAATAAAAAGAAAAGAAATAAATGAAAAATATCATATGCTAATCGTATGGTAGGTGTTGACATCACATAAGGAAAAGTATAAGTAGAAAATTTTATTAGAGATTGACAAACAGAGCATTGGTCAATGATGCAACTCATGAAAGAATTAATAAGGGAAGAGAAGATTCACATATAAATATACTATCCTGGAAATCTTTTGTTATTGTGAGCCCCCGCCAAAATATTATATGCCAAAATTGTTGATGTTGGACAAGGAAGACAACGTAATGATTGATATTTGTTCATATTCACATAGAAGTTGTATTGTCATAGATCCTTCAACATGTGGTGCTTGCCCCCATCTTTGCTAGCCAAAATTACGCACCAAGTAGAGATACTACTTGTGCATACAAAAAACCCTAAACCCAAATCTTACCTTCAAGAGTCCACCATACCTACCTAGGGATTGAGCAAGATCCTTCAAGTAAGTTGTCATCAGTGCAAAAATTCAATAAAAATTGCTTCTACAAGTGTGAGACCATTTAGTGTAAGAGAAAAGTGAGCGTTGTACGAACTTGTGATAGCAAAGAATAAAAGCGACAGACTTCATAATAAAGGTTGCTATCATAAGGGGCAATATAACGTGACATTCTTTTGCACTAAGAGGTCGAGCATACAAACAAATAAGCGCATGGAAACCTCTGCTTCCGTCTGCGAAGGGCCTATTTTTTACTTTTATGTTTTTACTTTTATGCAAGAGTCAAAGTTTTTCTCTCTCTATTCCTTTTTTATTTTTCTCCTTTGGCAAGCACCATGTGGTGAGGAAAGATCTAGGCATATATTTCCAGCTGAATATGGGTAGCATGAGTTATTATCATTGACATCACCTTAAGGTGAACACTTTAGGAGGCGAAACTATAAGCCCCGATCTTTCTATGTGTCCGGTTGAAACGTTTTGCTCATGTGTATGTGATGAGTGTTAACAATCATAGAAGACCATATGATCTTTGATTATGTGGACTTTCCTAAAGGCTCTGATACATGACCCTTCATGAAAAGATGATGAATTGAAGTTGCAAAGTTCACTGAGAACATAGTTTGTTGGTTTCCAATAGAGTTTATGCTTTCTACTTCGATGTTGTGATGAATTGTTACTTATTCATGAGAAGTATATGATAGAAGTCCTCTGATACAGTCTTATCGTCTAAGTTTGTTGTTGTTATAATAATTCACATGATGCTTCTATGTCCGTATTTTGTTTTTATCGATACCTCTCTCTCTCTCTCTCTAAGCATGTGGACATGTTTTTCGATTTTGGTTTTCGCTTGAGGACCAAGCGAGGTCTAAGCTTGGGGGAGTTGATACGTCCATTTTGCATCACGTTTACCTACTGTTATTTATGATGTTTTTATGCAATAATACTTTTTGGAGTAATTCGAATGCCTTTTCTCTCATAAAATGCAAGGTTCACACAAAGAGGGAGAATTCCGGCAGTTGGAAATCTGGACCTGAAAAAGCTACATCAGGCCACCTATTCTGCACAAGTCCAAACAACCTAAAACTTTACGGGGATTTTTTATGGAATAAATAAGAAATATTGGAGCAAATAACTACCGAAGGGGGCCACCTGGTGAGCACAAGACACCCGTAACACCCTGAGAATCATGCTACAGTAACCCCCCTTGTTGGTGGCCATGTCAGCGGATTACTATGCAAGTTGCCACTTGTCCAAGTTATCAAAGTCAAAGTCAAATTTAATTTGCAAGTGAAATTATTATTTATCTGAGCGGTAAAAGTAGAATGATCGAATAATTCCATAATTTCCCCTGATCATTGTCATGTTGTAACCAACTTCATTGGACTCACAAATAATTTCCTCCTAAAATAATAAGTGGTTCTACAACACATATTTTGGTCTTTTCAAATTAAATTGTAAGAGTTTGTGCAGCCCCTTACTAATACAAGGTATTTTGTGACAAGCCTCACTTTTAACAAAATTCAGTTGGTGTAAAAATAAAATGCAAAGTAGAGCGTAAATAAGAAACTTAAATTAATAAAAGAAAGGAGTTAATAAAAAGAAGAAGACGAGGTGGGCCTAAACTAATGGGCGCTAAGGCCCACCTAGCAAAGGGGTCGGCCCAACCCACTTTATCTCCTGTCCCTCCCCACGCTACAGGAAACATGGGGGAGGCAGTGGCGGACATCCACGCCTCCCTGGCCGACGATGCCGCCGTGGCGGCCATCCCATGGTTCCCTGTCGTCCTTAAGGCCACCCCTCGCCCCCCTGCAACCCCCAACCTAACCCTAGCACCTCCCCTGTCCCTCCTTCTTTCTTCCCGTAGATCGAGCCCGTGCTCGAGACCGTGGTTGCCGCTGTCTCGGCGTTGCCGTGAAGTGAGGCCACCTCTGTTGTCTTTGTCGCCAACGCTAGCTGGATCGGAGCGAGGAGCCACCATCCCGCCGTCTGCATCGGTGTTACTTGCCACGGTCACTTTGACCTCGCCCTCAAATCTGACCACCTCAAGCCTCCCCGAGCCCGCTGCCTACCCCTACAACATCTATGTGAGGCCCCGCTCGTTTTCCCCATCCCTTCACTGTCGAATATGTCGCCGTAGATGCCGTAGCCTCCACGGACGACTTCGCGCTCGTCACCTCCGGGCTGCGCCTCTTTCTGTCCACGCGCGCGTGCCCGCCGCCGCTCGGGCGTTCGAGAGCTGATAGCCGCTCCAGGCCACCTTCGACCGCCGCTCCAGGCCGCGCCCAGCTCCGCCTTCGCCGGCTGCCGGCGGCTGCTACTGCCTGCTGCTCACGCTGCGTGCCGCTGTCGGCCGCGACCCAGCCGCCCCGGCGCAGGCCTGCACATGCGCCGCCCGCTGCCGGCCATGCCCTCCGCCCGGACGGGCATGCCCCGCCGTGCCTGCTCCGACCGGCCGGAGCCGTATTGCGAGCTCACCGTGCGCCGTGCCCACCCCTGCCTGCTCGCAACGCCCGCCTCTACTGCCCGCCCACTCGCGATGTCGCCGCCGCTCCCTCCTGCTGCTAGCCGCCGCTCCTCCTCCCTACACCTGCTCCCACAGCTGCTCGTCGCACCCCCCTGACCCGAGCTGCTTCCCGCCTTCGCCGGCCACTCGCCCCGCCCTCGCGACGCCCTCGCCGCCTCCCCGGCCGCGTCCACTGGCCACCGTTGCTCCGGCCACCTCTTCGCACGCCGCCGCCGCCCACCTTCGCTTGTCGTCGCTCCCGTCAGGATGCCGCCTCTCTACGGCCTCCGATCGCCTCCCTTCCTCCCCGGCGTGTCTGCCCCGGCCGGCCGAGGCAGCCGGTCGCGTCGGCGCCCTGGCGCGCACGCTCTACTATGCCCGCTCGGCCGTGTTCGCCCGCCCCGCTCGCCCTGGGGCACTGCCAGGCGGGGCCTAGCCGCTAAAAAAATAAACAAAAAAGATTAATAATAAAATAATTAATTAATTAACCATTTAATTAACTTAATTAACCTTGCTTAATTAGTCTAATGAACTAGGTTAGTCTAATGAAAATTGTTAGTTAATCTATGCCTATGACAGACGGGTCCCACCAGTCTGGTTTGACCAGTCAACTGGTCAGTTGACCTGCTGATGTCATGGTGATGTCATGCTGGCGTCACCTTTCATTATTCTGGATAATGTTAGTTCTAAATATATAAATAAATTCATAAATTCTTTTAAAAACTTTGAAAATTCATATAAAATAATCCGTAACTCGGATGAAAAAGTTTTATATATGAAAGTTGCTCAGAACGACGAGACGAATGTGAATTCGTCGTTCGTCTATGTGCCACACGTTCCTATCACACTAAACATGCACCTTTCCCCTCCGGTCCATCTGTTCGAAAACACGAAACACCGGGGATACTTTCCCGGATGTTATCCCCCTTCGTCTGTAACGTGTAGCACCGCGTTAGAGCATCCTAGCACTGCGTATTGACATGTCGTGCTTCTTTGTTGCATCTGTGTGTTTTATATTTACTATTTCTTCGCCCTCTTCTCTCTAGTAGACCACGAGACCAATGATCCCCCGGTGATCGACTACGGAGTTGACGACCCCTCCTTCTTGCCAGAGAAACCAGGAAAGCCAACCCCCTTTGATCATTCCGATATCGACCATTCCCTTTCCTCTTATGCTTGCATTAGAATTGCTGCTGATTTTTGTATGATCCTATTCTGATGCAGAACCTGTTATTGATACCGCTTTCATACCTTACATGTTTATACTAAACTGCTTAGTATAGGCTGGTTACAGATCCACTAGTGACCCCCCACATTGTCCCGACTGCCCCGCTGGATTATCAGAAGACCCGATCAACGGGATCGAAGACCAGGCCCCGACACCGCACATCACTTTCCCCTTAGTTGCTCGTCACTACTGGGTTACTATCGAGTGCCGAGGGTGAGACCTCATCAGCACTTCTGATGTTAACCTTGTAGGTTAGTTCATCGGTTATGGTCATCGAGGGTGATTTCCTCCTTCTCCACTCCCGATAACGACACTTTCATGTAACTCCTCAAGAGTGGACCTCGAGGGTGACTCCTCTTTCGTTCACCTTGACGATAAACATCAGGTAGAATTCCATCGAGGGTGATTTCCTCAGGTTTCCCATTGGTGTTAGACACACCGTTACTATGGTTACTATGACTTTACACTGAACCATGTTACTAAAGACGGGTCGGCCCTGAGGGGCATCCACGCGAGCTTAATTGCGAGTGATGTGTAGTCGGGTTGACCTAGAGGGTGCCTGCGAGATAATTACGAGTAGTGGCCGGGCATTCTTAGCCCTTGCCGCAAGTCCTCGAGACGGGGCGATGGGGTCACATGATCGTGAGTGTCTGCTTGTTACCGCGCGTTCCCAAGACACTAAACGGTTTGGATATTTGATCCATGGGGCCTCTGGCCTGATAGAGCTAACCATCACGTGGGCATAGTATGGGCGTTCAGCGTCGTATGCATCAGTCGAAGCTTAACTGACGTCTTGCGACTGAGCGGTGCGCACCGGGTTGGACCGCGTAAGCACCTGCCTTTTGAAGGAGGTAGCCTAGGTCTGCTCACCGGCTGCGTACGCAACGTGCAGGGGTTCCCGGGGAGATGGCCCATGACCCATGGGGGCATAGGTTTAGTCCAGCGTGCTTGACCTCTCTATTAAGCCTAGGTCGGGTTGCGGCGTATTGTTTGGCCGAGGCCGGGCATGACCTGATGGTGTGTCCGGCCGGAGTTAAGCGAGAGTGGTGGGTAAGTTGGTGCACCCCTGCAGGGAAGAAAACATCTATCGATAGTCTGTCCTACGGTAACGGACACTTGGAGCTGTATCCCGATCGCTACAACTAGAACTGGATGCTGATGCATGTTTTGGATATGTTGCATCGGGAGTCGAGAAAGGATCCCGGAGCATCGAAACAACAACATAAATATGACTTATGTTATACTACTCTACTCCCCCCTGTTGATGCAAGACGGTGGTTTCCAGAAGATGCTAGTCTTCGATAGGACTCGCTTCTCCCTCTCTTATTATGGCATTCTGCAGCTTAGTCCATAGATACTATCCTTTTCGTTGATACCGATTCATATGTAGTGTAGATCCATGATTGCCAGTACTTTGGATGAGTACTCATGGTTGCTTTGCTCCCCCTTTTCCCCCTTCCTTCTTCTTTCTGGATGATGGAACCAGATGGAGGAGTCCAGGAGCCAGGTGCCACACTTGACGACTGCTACTACCCTAATGGTGGCTACTACAACGTGCAGACCGCCGACGACCAGGAGTAGTTAGAAGGTCCTAGGTAGGAGGCCTTGCCTTTTCGATCATTGATGTTTTGTGCTAGCCTTCTTAAGGTAAACTTGTTTAACTTATGTTTGTACTCGGATATTATTGCTTCCGCTGACTCTTGTGTATTCGAGCTTATGTATTCGAGCCCTCGAGGCCCCTGGCTTGTAATATAAAGCTTGTATTATTTTATTTGTGTCTAGAGTTGTGTTGTGATATCTTCTAGTGAGTCCCTGATCTTGGCCATACATGTTTGCGTGCATGATTAGTGTACGGTCAAATCGAGGGTGTCACAACACCAGGGCGCGCCAGCCCCCTGGTCCTGGTGGGTTGTGCTTAGCCCGGTCCACCTCCGGTGCCCATCTTCTGGCATATAAGTCATTTTGACGTAGAAAAACAATAAGAGGAGGACTTTCGGGACGGAACACCGCTGTCTCGAGGCGGAACTTGGGCAGGAGCACTTTTCCCCTCTAGCGGAGCTATTCCACCGAAGGAACTACCCTCCCGGAGGGGGAAGTCGTCATCATCATCATCACCAATAACTCTCCCATCGTGGGGAGGGCAATCTCCATCAACATATTCACCAGCACCATCTCTTTCAAAACCCTAGTTCATCTCTTGTGTTCAATCTTCGTACCAGAACCTCATATTGGTACCTGTGGGTGACTAGTAGTGTTGATTACATATTGTAGTTGATCACTATATGGTTTATTTGGTGGAAGAATGAATGTTCAGAACCATTATGCTATTTAATACCCCTCTGATCTTGAGCATGTTTATCATTTGTGAGTAGTTACTTTTCTTCTTGAGGTCACAAGAGAAATCAAGTTGCAAGTAATCATGTGAACTTGATATGTGTTCGATATTTTGATAGTATGTATGTTGTGATTCCCTTAGCGGTGTCATCTGAATGTTGACTACATGACACTTCACCATATTTGGGCCTAAGGGAATGCATTGTTGAAGGATTTCGGGTTCCGCAAATCCTACAGAGGTTCGAACTCTGTGGTGCGCATGAAGAACACTCTCTACCCAGCGCGCTCGCCCTATGATTCCACAGCCTAGCTCGACGAACTCAAGGAACAAGATACACAGGGGTTTATACTTGTTCAGGCCACCTTGCGGTGTAATACCCTACTCCAGTGTGTGTGGTGGATTGCCTCATGGAGCTGAGGATGAACTAGTACAATGGATGAACAGCCTTAGTAGGTGAGGTATTCTTGGGCTCGATGAGCTGGTGAAGGTGAGGATGATCTGGGTGATCCGGTCCGCGTTGTGGTGGAATGCTATCTACTCTCTATGGTCTGATCCAATCGTATCTCTCTCTCTCTATGGTGGCTAGGTCCTATTTATAGTGGCCTTGGTCCTTTTCCCAAATGTAGGCGGGAAGGGATCCCACAACGGCCAAATTTGAAGAGGAGCAACTAGTACAAGCTATCCTAACAAAACCGGTCTTTGCCTGCCAAAGGCTCTGGTGGTGATGTCACGCCGGGCTCCACGGTGACCTTCCTCCTGTCGTCCTAGCGGTCCTTGGTCTTGTTGCACCGATATGGAAACCTTTGCTTGATTTCTCGAGACTCCGCACCTGTGCTTGCCCCCTTGGCACCAAAGGGGAAACTGGTACACTCCGCCTGTTGGCGCCCGCCTGGCCTTGGTCGTCATGGCTCACATCACGCGGAGCTCGCGAGGTGCACCTTGCATAGATATCTCCGCTCCTCAGGAGCTAGCCTAGAGAGGCTGCCCCCAGGGAGGTCTTGCCGTCGTCCGTCTCGCAAGGCTCGACCCCTCGCGAGGGTCTTGAGCTGTGGTTGCTGAAGCTGGGCCATACCAGGCCGTCGATGGAGCCACGTCATGGGCCGTAGGTAGGCAAGTCTAGGTGCACCCATTCCCAGGACGCCGACAGTAGCCCACGGGCCAAAGGCGCGCTCAAACTTAGCTTCGAGGCGAAGCCAAGGGGCAAGTGCAGAGCACCGCAGGCCCCAATCGCCTGCGGCCTTGATCAACACGCGACAATTAATTGGACGTCCTGGCGAGGATGGCGAGCATCCAGTGAAGGAGTAACCGCAAACCCTGGCGCGTCAACCTTGTCGTGATGGAGGCGGCTGAAGACGCGCGTCAAGGCTGAAGAGAAGACTTGTCAACAACACTTCCCTCCACTTTTATTTTCTACAACATGCACCGTGCTTCGTGGAGGCATTAAAACTTATGCTTGGTATTCGAAGAACAATATGTTTTGTAATAATTACTAGGATTCCGCAATTTCCTTCCCGCTTGCTTTAGTGTTCTTTGTTGGATCCACATGCATATTTAAATTCAACAATATAGCTATCACATAACATATTCTCAACACGATCCACATGCATACGAAGTTGACACTCTTCCAAAATAGTGGGATCAAAATTAACTAAAGTCATGACCTCTCCAAACCCACTTTTATCAAAAAATTCGTAAGAGTGAACATGCTCCAAATATGTGGGATCTAAAGTTGGCACTCTTCCAAACCCACTTTCAGTATTATTGCGAACATTATTATCAATCGCATATATATCATGGGGCTTAAATAAGTTTTCAAGATCGCAAGAAGCATCACCCCAATCATGATCATTGCAACAAGTAGTGGCCAAAGCAAAATAAGCATCCCCCAAGCTTAGGGTTTTGCATATCATTAGCATAATTGATATTAGTAGAATTTATAATAACATCATTGCAATCATGATTTTCATTCAAGGAGCTATCGTGAATCACTTTATAATCTTCTTCTTTCAACACTTCATCACAATTTTCGGACTCACGAATTTCAAGCAAAACCTCATAAAAATAAATCTAGTGCACTCAACTCACTAGCAATTGGTTCATCATAATTTGATATTTTAAAAAGATTAGCAAGTGGATGAGGATCCATAATTTAGCAAGCAAAGATGCAAGCTGATAGAGGGCACATGGCAACACATGCAAACACAAAGGCGAATGGAAAAAGGCAAATAAAACGACAAAGGTGAAGTGGGGGAGATGAGGCAAATGGCAAATAATGTAATGCGAGGGAGAAGAGTTTGTGATGGGTACTTGGTATGTCTTGACTAGAGCGTAGATCTCCCCCTCAACGGTGCCAGAAATCCTTCTTGCTACCTCTTGAGCATGCGTTGCTTTTCCCTTGAAGAGGAAAGGGTGATGCAGCAAAGTAGCGTAAGTATTTCCCTCCGTTTTTAAGAACCAAGGTATCAATCCAGTAGGAGACTACACGCAAATCCCTAGTACCTGCACAAACAATTAAGAACCTTGCAACCAACACGATAAAGGGCTTGTCAATCCCTTCACGGCCACTTGCAAAAGTGAGATCTGATAGAGATAATAAGATAAATATTTTTGGTATTTTTGTTGTATAGATTGAAAAGTAAAGATTGCAAAACAAAAGAACAGCGACAGAAATTAGCAAGTTGATGGGAAACTAATATGATGGAAAAATAGACCCGGGGGCCATAGGTTTCACTAGTTGCTTCTCTCAAGATAGCATATTTTACGGTGGGTGAACAAATTACTGCCGAGCAATTGATAGAAAAGCGCATAGTTATGAGAATATCTAGGCATGATCATGTATATAGGCATCACGTCCGTGACAAGTAGACCGAAACGATTCTGCATCTACTACTATTACTCCACACATCGACTGCTATCCATCATGCATCTAGAGTATTAAGTTCATAAGAATAGAGTAACACATTAAGCAAGATGACATGATGTAGAGGGATAAACACAAGCAATATGATATAAAATCCATCTTTTTATCCTCGATGGCAACAATACAATACATGCCTTGCTGCCGCTGCTGTCACTGGGAAAGGACACCGCAAGATTGATCCCATAGCTAAGCACTTCTCCCATTGCAAGAAATATCAATCTAGTAGGCCAAACTAAACCGATAATTCGAAGAGACTTGCAAAGATATTAAATCTTGCATATAAGAATTCATAGAAGAACCAAATATTGTTCATTGATAATATTGATCATAAACCAACAATTCATCGGATCTCGACAAACACACCGCAAAAAGTATTACATCGAATAGATCTCCAAGAAGATCGAGGAGAACTTTGTATTGAGATCCAAAGAGAGAGAAGAATCCATCTAGGTAATAACAATGGACCCGAAGGTATGTGGTAAACTACTCACACATCATCGGAGAGGCTATGGTGTTGATGTAGAATCCTTCCGTGATAAATTCCCCCTCCGGCGGAGCGCCGGAAAAGGCCCCAAGATGGGATCTCACGGGTACAGAAGGTTGCGGCGGTGGAAATAGGGTTTTGTGGTGCTCCTGCATGTTTTCAGGGTATATGAGTATATATAGGCTAGAGAAGTACGTCTGTGGAGCTACGAGGGGCCCATGAGGGTGGGGGCGCGCCTACCCCCCTAGGCGTGCCCTCCTGCCTCGTGGCCGCCTCATGGCGTTCCAGACTTGTACTCCAAGTCTCATGGATTGTGTTTGTTCCAAAAACAATCCTTGCGAAGGTTTCATTTCGTTTGGATTCCGTTCGACAATCCTTTTCCGCGAAACACTAAAATAGGCAAAAAAGAACAACAATTTGCACTGGGCCTTTGGTTAGTAGGTCAGTCCCAAAAATAATATAAAAGTGCATATTAAAGCCCATTAAACATCCAAAACAAATAATATAATAGCATGGACCAATAAAAAATTATAGATACGTTGGAGACGTATCAAGCATCCCCAAGATTAATTCCTGCTCTTCCTCGAGTAGGTGAATGAGAAAAACAGAATTTTTTATGTGGAATGCTACCTAACATAATTTTCAATGTAATTCTCTTTATTGTGGCATGAATTTTCATATCAGAAAGATTCAAGACAAAAGTCTAATATTGACATAAAAATAATAATACTTCAAGCATACTAACAAAGCAATTATGTCTTCTCAAAATAACATGGCTAAAGAAAGTTCATCCCTACAAAATCATATAGTCTGGCTATGCTCTATCTTCATCACATAAAATATTTAAATCATGCACAACCCTTGTTTTAGCCAAGCAATTGTTTCATATTTTATTTTATTTCAAATTTTTTCAACTTTCACGCAATACATGAGCGTGAGCCATGGACATAGCACTATAGGTGGAATAGAGTGGTGGTTGTGGAGAATACAAAAAGGAGGAAGATAGTCTCACATCAACTAGGCGTATCAATGGGAGATGCCCATCAATAGATATCAATGTGTGTGAGTAGGGATTGCCATGAAACGGATGCACTAGAGCTATAAATGTATGAAAGATCAACTAAAGAAACTAAGTGGATGTGCATCCAAATCGCTTCCTCACGAAGACCTAGGGCATTTTGAGGAAGCCCATCATTGGAATATACAATCCAAGTCCTATAATGAAAATTCCCACTAGTATATGAAAGTGACAAAACAAGAGTCTCTCTATCATGAAGATCATGGTGCTACTTTGAAGCACAAGTGTGGAAAAAGGATAGTAGCATTGCCCCTTCTCTCTTTTTCTCTCTCTTTTTATATTTTGGGCCCCTTTCTTTTTTTTCTTTTTCTTTTTTTTCCCTTTTTTTCTCTCTTTTTTTGTCCGGAGTTTCATCCCGGCTTGTGCGGGAATCATAGTCTCCATCATCCTTTTCTCACTGGGACAATGATCTAATAATGAAGATCATCACACTTTTATTTACTTACAAGTCAAGAATTACAACTCGATGCTTAGAACAAAATATGTCTCTATGTGAATGCCTCCGGCGGTGTACCGGGATGTGCAATGGATCAAGAGTGACATGTATGAAAAATTATGCATGGTGGCCTTGCCACAAATACGATGTCAACTACATGATCATGCAAGGAAATTTGACAATGATGAAGCATGTCATAATAAACGGAACGGTGGACAGTTGCATGGCAATATATCTCGAAATGGCTAGGGAAATGCCATAATAGATAGGTATGGTGGCTGTTTGGAGGAAGATATATGGTGGGTGTATGGTACTGGCGAAAGTTGTGCGGTACTAGAGATGCTAGCAATGGTGGAAGGGTGAGAGTGCATATAATCCATGGACTCAACATTAGTCATAAAGAACTCATATACTTATTGAAAAAATATACAAGTCATCAAAACAAAGCACTCCACGCATGCTCCTAGGGTAAGTGTTGGTAGGAGTTAACCATCGCGCGACCCCGACCTCCACACAAAGGAAGACAATCAATAAATAAATCATGCTCCAACTACATCACATAACGGCTCACCATACGTGCATGCTACGAGAATCACAAACTTTAACACAAGTATTCCTAAAATTCACAATTACTGAACTTGCATGACTCTAATATCACCATCTTTATATCTCAAAACAATCATCAATTATCAAACTTATCATAGTATTCAATACTCTATATGAAAGTTTTTATTATACCCATCTTGGATGCCTATCATATTAGGACTAATTTTATAGCCAAAGCAAATTACTTTGCTGTTCTAAAGGACTCTAAAAATAATATATGTGAAGCATGAGAGATCAATAATTTCTATAAAATAAACCACCATTGTGCTCTAAAAAATATAAGTGAAGTACTAGAGCAAAATTATCTAGCTCAAAAGATATAAGTGAAGAACATAGAGTATTCTAATAAATCCCAATTCATGTGTGTCTCTCCCAAAAGCTGTGTACAGCAAGGATGAGTGTGGTAAACTAAAAAGCAAACACTCAAATCGTACAAGACGCTCCAAGCAAAACACATATCATGTGGTGAATAAAAATATAGTCTCAAGTAAAGTTACCGATAGACGAAGACGAAAGAGGGGATGCCTTCCCGGGGCAACCCCGAGCTTAGGATTTTGGTTGTCCTTGAATTTTACCTTGGGGTGCCTTGGGCATCCCCAAGCTTAGGCTCTTGCCGCTCTTTATTCCATAGTCCATCAAATCCTTACACAAAAACATAAAAACTTCACAACACAAAACTTAACAAGAAATCTCGTGAGCTCCGTTAGTATAAGAAATCAAACCACCACTTTAAGGTACGGTAATGGACTCATTCTTTATTTATATTGGTGTTAAACCTATTGTATTCCAACTTCTATATGGTTCATACCCCCCGATACTACTCATAGATTCATCAAAATAAGCAAACAACACACGAAAAACAAAATTTGTCAAAAACAGAACAGTGTGTAGCAATCTTTAACTTTTGAATACTTCTGTAACTCAACGTGAGGAATTTGTCTATTAATCATCTTCAAAAAGAATCAACTTAAAACCACTCTCTAGTAAAAAATGGCAGCTAATCTCGTGAGCGCAAAAGTTTCTATTTTTACAGCAAGATCGCAAAGACTTCACCCAAGTTATCCCAAAGGTTCTACTTGGCACAAACACTAATTAAAACATAAAACCACATCTAAACAGAAGCTAGATGAATTATTTATTACTAAACAGAAGTAAAAGCATAGAAAATAAAATTGGGTTGCCTCCCAACAAGCGCTATCGTTTAACTCCCCTAGCTAGGCATTACTAATTTTAATGATGCTCACATGAAAGACAAGACTTGAAGCACAAATTAGAACATCAAAGAACATGTGACAAACACATCTAAGTCTAATATTCTTCCTACCCATAGGCATTTTATAGTAAAACAAATCAAGATAACCAATATCTAGCATATGCAAGGAAGAAAAAGGAAACAAGATCAATCTCAATTTGAAGAGAGGTAATTCAGTAACATGAAGATTTCTACAACCATATTTTCCTCTCTCATAATAATTGCATGTAGGATCATATTCAAACTCAACAATATAGCTATCACATAACATATTCTCAACACGATCCACATGCATACGAAGTTGACACTCTTCCAAAATAGTGGGATGTCACATCCCTAGTCAGTGCATGCATTAGGACTAGCTAGAGTGTGCATCATGTTTACTTTTTGCAGAAACCTGAAATGGGAATGACAGAAACCCCAGCACCCCTCCTCTTGTTGGGGAACGTAGTATTATAAAAAAAATCCTACGATCACGCAAGATCTATCTACCAGATGCATAGAAACGAGAGGGAGAGTGTGTCTACGTACCCTCGTAGACCGGGAGCGGAAGCGTCAAGTGACGCGGTTGATGTAGTCGAACTTCTTCGCGATCCAACCGATCAAGCACCGAACGTACGGCACCTCCACGTTCAGCTTGATGATGTCCCACGAGCTCTTGATCCAGTTAAGCTTCACGGGAGAGTTTCGTCAGCATGACGGCGTGGTGACGGATATGATGAAGTTACCGGCGCAGGGCTTCGCCTAAGCACTGCGACAGTATGACCGAGGTGTGTTTCTGTGGAGGGGGGCACCGCACACGGCTAAAACAATTCAACTTGTGTGTCTTTGGGTGCCCCCTACCCCCGTATATAAAGGAGCAAGGGGGGTGGCCGGCCGGCCCCTAGTGGCGCGCCTAGGAGGTGCAATCCTACTAGGAATAGGATTGCAATCCTATTCCTAGTAGGAACTACCAAAAGGGAGAAGGGGGAAAGGAACGAGAGGGAGAAGGAGAAGGAAAGGGGCTCCGGCCCCACCTCCTTCCTTGTACAATTCGGACCAAGGGGTGGGGGGCGCGCGGCCCAGCCCCGGCCCTCCTTCCCTCTTTCTCCTACGGCCCATTAAGGCCCATAGCTTCCCCAAGGGTTCCGGTAACTCCCCTGGTACTCCGGTTAATTCCGAAACTTTACGGAACACTTTCGGTGTCCGAATATAGTCATCCAATATATCAATCTTTACGTCTCGGACATTTCGAGACTCCTCGTCATGTCTGTGATCTCATCCGGGAATCCGAACGACCTTCGGTACATCAAAACTCATAAACTCATAATACCGATCGTCATCAAACGTTAAGCGTGCGGACCCTACGGGTTCGAGAACTATGTAGACATGACCGAGACTCGTCTCCGGTCAATAACCAGTAGCGGAACTTGGATGCTCATATTGGCTCCTACATATTCTACGAAGACCTTTATCAGTCAAACTGCATAACAACATACGTTGTTCCTTTTGTCATCGGTATGTTACTTTCCCAAGATTCGATCGTCGGTATCTCAATACCTAGTTCAATCTCGTTACCGGTAAGTCTCTTTACTCGTTCCGTAATACATCATCTCGTGACTAACTCATTAGTCATTTGCTTGCAAGCTTATTATGATGTGCATTACCGAGAGGGCCCAGAGATACCTCTCCGACACTCGGAGTGACAAATCCTAGTCTTGGTCTATGCCAACACCACGAATTCTTTCGGAGACACCTGTAGAGCATCTTTATGATCACCTAGTTACGTTGTGACGTTTGATAGCACACAAGGTGTTCCTATGGTATTCGGGAGTTGCATAATCTCATAGTCATAGGAACATGTATAAGTCATGAAGAAAGCAATAGGAGTAAAACTAAACGATCATAGTGCTAAGCTAACGGATGGGTCAGGTCCATCACATCATTCTCCTAATGATGTGATCCCGTTGATCAAATGACAACTCATGTTTATGGCTAGGAAATATAGCCATCTTTGATCAATGAGCTAGTCTAGTAGAGGCATACTAGGGACATACTATTTTGTCTATGTATTCACACATGTACCAAGTTTCCGGTTAATACAATTCAAGCATGAATAAAAGACATTTATCATGATATAAGGAAATACAAATAACATCTTTATTATTGCCTCTAGGGCATATTTCCTTCACTTATAACAACTAGAGTTTAATAAAATCTTTTCCAATTTAGCCAAAATGCCCTTCAAAAATGTTCATCATCTTTGCCTTGGTCTTAAACCTCTGACAAAAATGGTGCACAATTTTCTAGGACATCCACAGGTCACTGGATAAATTCATATTGTATTTGCATTTGGGCATTTAAATGCTATAAAATATTTTAGGTGCCCAAATAATCATAAACAGAAATGTTCCATGCTGTTCATATTATATATATTGGGCATGACTAGTTTTATGATTTATAAAAATACTCTAGCATTTTTATTAATTCAACAAAGTTGAAAAAGAAACAAAACAGAAAATAAAATAGAAAAGAGAGAGAGAGGGCACAACCCACTTACCTGGACCAGCCGGCCCACCTGGTAGCCCAGCACTTTGCTAGCCCGAGCCAGCCAGCTGCTTCGGCAGCCAGGCAGGCAGGTGACGCCAGCACACGACCGCGCGCCACCGCGGCAGCTGCTTGCCGCCTGGCCGCCGCCTCGCCGCTTCGGGACGTCTGGACGACCTCCACGTCGTCGCCCAGACCGCCTCGACCCCCAGTTCTCCCCTGCCTCTCTCCCTCGCCCTCCCCGCGCATGGCCGCAGCGCCCGCAAACTCGCCGCCGTAACCACCGCAGCCACCGAGCTCCCCTCGCCTCGCCGTCATGTCCCCAAGCTCCGCCACCGTCTGCTACGCCTCCTCGACGAGCCACGCATTGCCAGAAGCCTCGACGCGCCGTCCCCGTCAACTTCTCCCCCATTCGGCCATCGAGATCGCCGGCGACCTCACCGTCGCAGCAGTTCGTCCCCGACCTCACCGTCAGTTCCAACGCGACCGCCGTGAGCTTGGCTACCTCCCCATCCTCTCTGTTTCCCCCCTCGAGCTCTGTAACGACCGCACGTAGCTCACCTGCACGCCCCGCTGCGGAGCTCATCACCGACGAGGCTCTGGCCACCCAATGGCCGCGCTACCCTGTCCATCAGCTTCACCGCACCGCCAGGAGCCTAGAGCACCTCTCCACGAGCCTCGCTGTGCCTCCTAGCGACTAGCCCGAGCTCACCTGAGCTCCGGCAACCGCCAAGGTCGTCGCCGACGCCTTTTCCGGTGACCCCGAGGCTAACCACCACCACCACTCGATGCGGCACAGCCCCCGCATCACGTAGACGTGCTCCGCCGTCGATTTGGTCGCCGGAGCACGAATCCCGCCCTGCGCCGCCGCGTCTGGCCTCGCCGGCGGCTAAAAGCCGGCCTATTTGACCCCGTTTTGACCACGGGTGGGCCCAGGTTGACCCCCTGGAGTCAATGACAGGTGGGCCCAGGCAGCTAATTAATTTAGGATTAGCAGTTTTGTTTAATTAGTTAAGTTAATGACACTGGCACGCGGGACCCACCAGTCAGGTATGACCTGGACCAGGTTTGTTGACCTGCTGACGTCATGCTGACGCAGTAAATGCTTTTTCTGGGATTATTTGATTTAAAACAATTCAGGAAATTCGAGAAAATGCTTTAAACTTCAAAACATCATATAAATTCAACAGTAGCTCAGATGGAAAAGATTTATATATGAAAATCGATCAGAAAAATCCAATCCTTCCAATGGCATTGGTGTCATGCATGTTTGAGCAAGTTAACCTTGCTGTTCACATCAAAACAAGATAATGCACTTTAATAAATAATAGTTTGGGTATAAATTTGAATCTTTGATTCAAATGAGCTCAAACCTTTCTGTTTATAGTTGCATTAGCCCAAAACACATTCATCTTGCCATGTCATGAGCATGCATCTTATTGTTGCATTTGTTTGTATATTGATTGTATCGTCGGTGTTCTCCGTGGTAGGTCCTGCTCCCGAGGATACATCTACGTATCCAACTGAAGAGCAGTACACGACAACCAATCTATCAGGCAAGCAACCCATTGATCATTCCGATACAAACCCATCCTCTCGCTTCTGCTCTCTTTTACTGCATTAAGGCAACAGCGTGTGAACAGCTACTTGCTGTGGTAGTTGAACCCTATTCCTTTGCATGACATGGCATTGCCACAGTAAATAGTTGAAACCCACTAGCATGTGTAAGAGTTGATTGAGCCATGTAATGTGTGTTCTACCATGTTATTTGTTTATGTTGCCTGCTATGCTTAGAGTTGTGTCAGGTCTGGTTCATCTGGGTGATGGATCAGAGTGAAATGATCATGCTCGATAAAGAGAGTGAAGTGTGGAACATGCTTGGTAAAGGTATCGATGAAAGGCCATGTAGGAGTACATGGTGGGTTGTTTCATTGGAACCGCCCATAGGACCCAAGATCTGTATGTGTGATTCAAGTTTCAGCTACTACCACGCATTGGGCGCTGAAATATGACCCCACTCGACTTATTGACTGCCCTTGTTCTCTGTCCAGGAGTTGCAACTAGTTTCTGGTGTTTGTAGTATACTGGTTGTCGTGCACAGCGCTGACCCTCGGGGTGGGCTGTGATGCGAGAGGTACGTGGCATGGTGTATCGGTCGCCCGTTTGGTGACTCGGGAACCCTTTACACATCGTTTGGGGCCGTGAGCGACACCCCGGCCGGATCTCCCCATGGATGGAACCCAAATAGGCGATAAACCTGGACTAGAGACTTGAGTGGTTGGTTAGGTCGTGGTCTACACCCACGTCGGCTTTTGCTTGAAGTCTGCAGAGCATATGTCGTGTGCAGACGCTAAGTGGTGGAAACATGAGTGAAGAAGTACACCCCTGCAGGGTTACAAATCTATTCGAATAGCCGTTGTTCGTGGTACGGACCACTTGGTTGCTTAAACAGTTCATAGACTAGTTGATGGATACTACTAAAAGTCTCAAGACAAGTGTGAGTGCCGTGGATGGCCCTTCCATAGGATGAGGGAAGAGGATCCACGGTAGTGTATTGTTGTGGTGAGTAGAGGACTCGTGTACGTTGTCTCATCTTGCAATCTGCTGAGAGTTGTAGTATAGGTTAGCCAAGAGTCAAAGCTGGCTTGCTGCTATGAACTCCACTACCCTTGTTGATAATGTTGCATGTATGATAGGTTCTGTTGTAAGTCTTGCTGAGTACCTTTGTACTCATGTTTGCTTAATAACTATTGTAGAGGAGAACCCTGCCCCTTCTGATGGGTTTTACATAGACGTTGACGTCGACGAGTAGCTTGCTACCCAGATGGAGATCCTGAGCTTGTGAAGGGCCTTGTAGATAGTCAGGCTACACCAAGCCTGTTTTATTTCCAAGTTGTCTGTACCGAGACATGTTAGCTTCCGCTTGTGCTTGTATGCTTGTATGACTTGAGTGTTGGGTCATGTGACCCCTATCTGTATGGATATGTTAAGTATGGCTCTTCGGAGCCTCCTAAATAAAGTACTTTGAGTCATAGAGTTCTGTTGTGATGCAATGTTGTATTTGCACATATTGAGCATATTATGTGTATGATTGAAATGCTTGGTATGTGTGGTATCCGACACCTAGTTGTTTACCTTTGGTAGCCTATCTTACAGGGAAATGCCTCCTAGTATTTCCACTGAGCCTTGGTAGCTTGCTACTGCTCCAGAACACGTAGGCTGGCTGGCATGTGTCCTTCTTCGTTCCTGTGTCTGTCCCTTAGGGGAAATGTCACGCGTTGTTCCTTTAAGTCCAGGTAGCTTGCTATGACTTGGGTTCATACGATGATGACTGACACGTTCGTTGCTGGGTCATGGATGCCTGTCTCTGTAATTTAGTGCCACTTTTGGTTTATAACTAGCCATGTCGGCTCGGGTTCTCTGTCATACGGATGCTAGCGACACTATCATATACGTGTGCCAAAATGCACAAACGGTCCCGGGCCAGGTAAGGTGGCACCCGTGGGGATACCGTGCGTGAGGCCGCAAAGTGATATGATGTGTTACAAGCTAGATCGGTGCGACTTAGGATCGGGGTCCTGACAGCGTTGGCATCAAAGCCGGACTGCCTGTAGGTTCTTCAAGCCAAACTGGTCGATGTTGAGTCTAGAAATTTCTTAGTTATATGTAGGGGAATTGATTGTGGAAGGGAACGTAAGGCTCTTTTTACTTCTTTACCTTATGCCCTTCTGATCTGAGTCAGCTTATTCTTTCTATGGGGGTTTAGGACTAGGCCTCTCATCTTTACTAGGTTCATGTGTTACTAATTCGTACACTCTTAGGATTGTTGGTTTCAAGCCTCAGTTCAGTTTCTACCCATCTAGTATGTTGATTAGTTGGACCCGGAACCTTGATATGATGTTGTTGAGTGGCTATGCTATCATTTGTATGATGTCTCAAAATCTTTTTGAGTATTTACAGTTGTTATGCTGCCTAATTTCTTCCAGAAATTCTAATGCCTTTTCATTACTTCATGTTTCAGATGACTGACCGCACACCTCACCAGGTGGTCCGTTTGACCCGGTGCGTTAATGTGCCAGGTCACACGGCCATGCTAGTCCATGTGTTGACTGAGACCGGCTACCGTTGGTATCCTGAGTACACCATGGAGGAACAGTACCGGGATTTCAACCAGAGTCAGTATTTCTGCACAGTCTGGATATACCCCTCATATCCCGGAGCTACCGACCCCATCCATTGGTCTTATGGACTCGGGGTTACCATCGAGATGGCAGTGCAGGATGCCGCTTACTCGATGATGACCATCATCCGGGCTAGGCATGCCCTGCTGCTGAACACTGAATTCTGCTACATGCCAGCCTCACTTCCTAGAGAGGAAGGCTACTACACTGGTATGTATACTGATGCCGCTCATGAGGAGCCACTGCTTCAGACTACTACTCAGATGCTGGAGGATAGGGATCATGAGGTCCATGCCCTCCGGATGGAGCTTTATAACACTCGAGCCGCTCACTCGACTACCTTGACACGGCTTGCACCTGCCGTGCACGCCGGATATCTGGATATGCGGGATTTGTATCCCGTGCGTACTCGTCTGCCCGACCGTATGGATTGGCGTGATGTTGGGTGTATTACACCTCCACATGGGCGCCGGTTACCACCAGCAGCGGGACCAAGACTGCATCCATGTCCCTATGGTCCACAGCCTTCGAGTGCTCGAGAGTTTCCAGACCCACATGTTCCACTTCCAGGCTACGGGGGTAATCTTTACGAAGATTACTACAGGAATGTCTGAGTTAGACCGTGGCAGTAGTAGTATCGTAGTAGTTGTATTTCCACAGTCCTGCGCATCTTGTGGAATATGGCCTAGTGTGTTCTGAGTTCCGGAGGCGTAGTTAAATAATGTATAGGAGCTTGGAATGCCTCTGATGAGATGTATCGTCTTTCACCGCAGTTGTACTTTAGCCTTGGCTTGTACTAAACTATGTATGGTGCGTATGACTAATGGTGTATATATCGCAGTTTCTATATTACCATGTCGTACAGATGAACATCTCTGCATTCCGTGTCATCCATTACATTCTGCACTCCTATGTCAAAGTTTTGCCATCCTTGTCTAAACCTTTTTTTTTGTTTTCCTAGGATGGTCAACACTCGCAGCACTCCTGCTGCTCAGGAGCAGGGTGAGGCCAGTGGGGCTAGAGATGAGAATCTGCCCCAACCACCCTCCTTGGCTGAAGTTATGCTCGAGGCAGAAAGGAACAAGAGAGAGACCAACCGTCTGCTGGAACGCATAGAGCAGAATACTGCCTTACGCTAGAGGAATGATGTGGTGTCAATTGATGATTTTATCAAGATGTGCCCACCGAAGTTCCATCATTCCGCTGAACCTCTTGATGCGGATGATTGGCTTCCCAGTATAACCCACAAGCTACACTCTGCCCGTGTGGCCGAAGCTAACAAGGTTACTTACGCCGCCTACCATCTTGAGGGCCCTGCTAGCCTCTAGTGGGAAAACTTTGAGGCTATGCGTCATGCTGGCCAACTCACTACTTGGGCAGAGTTCAGTGAGACATTCCATGAACATCACATTCCGGAAGGTCTCATGGATTGCAAGTGGGAGGAATTCTGCAATTTCACCCAGGGCCGGCTAACCGTGGATGGCTATAGTCGCGAGTTTGGCAACTTGGCACGCTATGCTCCCGAAAAAGTGTCCACCGATGCCAAAAAGCAGGCTAGGTTCCGCAAGGGACTCAGCCCTGAACTTCGCCGAGATCTATGTCTGCACGAGTGCACCTCCTTCCAGAAGTTGGTGAACAAAGCCAACAGTGCTGAGACGGGCCAGACTGATTTCGAAGCCACACGCAAGCATCCTCGTGACTTTGGTTCCTCATCCGGCTCTGGCTCTCACAAGCGCCGTGTGTGGGTTCCTAACACCGCCCTGCCACCCAAGTTCACTCCGAGGCCATCCTATGAGGCGCCTCGCCCAATCCAACAGTATGCACCTGCAAAGACTTATGGAGGACAACCTACCAACTTTGCTCCACGCACTGGCAGTGTGACATGCTTCAAGTGTGGAGAACCAGGGCACTACATGCGTGAGTGTCTTCAGAACCAGCCAGGAAGGTCCGTTGGCCATGGTAAGCCAACAGGCAAGGTGAACTATGTCAAGCCAATCCCCACTGCTCGTGGTCATGTCAACTATGTCTCTGCTCAGGAAGCTTATGAGGATCCTAACATCGTCCTTGGTACGCTTCTTGTTAACTGCCATCCGACATCTGTTCTTTTTTATACGGGAGCATCCCATTCGTTCATATCTGAGAGCTATGCTCGAATGCACAACATGACTTTTTGTGACATGCCCACTTCCATGGTTATTCAAACTCCTGGCTCGAAATGGCAAACCTCTAGGGTAAGCCATGGAAATGAAATACTTGTCGATAGACTTGTTTTTCTCTCTTCACAAATAGCTCTCAAGTCCTCGGACATAAACATCATCTTGGGTATGGACTGGATGACAGCTCATTACGCAAAGATTGATTGCTACACTAGGACTGTTCAACTTACACACCCATCCGGCAAGACAGTCAATGTTTTGGCCCGAATGGCTGAGCGTGAGCTCTACTCTCTTAATGCCAGCCCTCTACCAGAACTCGAAGATATCTCGGTAGTCCGTGACTTTCCGGATGTCTTTCCAGAAGAACTGCCAGGTGTTCCACCTGACAGAGATGTTGAGTTCGTGATAGACCTTGTTCCAGGAACTGTCCCAATCTCTAGGATACCCTATAAGATGGCACCCCTAGAACTAGATGAGCTTAAGAAACAACTCAATGAGTCCTTCAAAAAGGGTTTCATCCGTCCTAGTTCTCCCCCTTGGGCTTTTCACGTCCTCTTCGTCAAGAAGAAGGATGGAATGGAACGGATGGTTGTAGATTATCGACATGTCAATCTGGTCACCATAAAGAACAAGTATCCGCTCCCCAGGATCAACGACCTGTATGATCAGCTCGTTGGATCCTCAGTCTTTTCCAAAATGAATTTGAGGTTGGGCTACCATCAAATCAAAATCAAGAACGGGGACATTCCCAAGACGGCCTTTGTTACTCGTAATGGCCAATACGAGTACACCGTTATGTCCTTCGGGTTAACCAATGCTCCAGCCACTTTCTCCCGGCTAATGAATTCTATATTCATGGAGTACTTGGATAAATTCGTCGTGGTATACCTCGATGATATACTCATCTACTCCAAGAACAAGGAAGATCATGCCGAGCATCTAAGGCTGGTATTGACGAAACTTCGAGAGCACCGCCTTTATGCCAAATTCTCCAAATGTGAATTCTGGTTGCCAGAAGTGACCTATCTAGGTCATGTAATCTTTGGCAAGGGTATTGCTGTCAATCCCGAGTGAGTTCAGGCCGTCCTTGATTGGACTCCACCTGAATTGGTCAAGCAAGTTAGGAGTTTCCTTGGCTTAGCAAGCTATTGCCGACGCTTCGTTGAGAATTTCTCCAAAGTTGCTAAACCTCTAACTGAACTCCTCAAGAAAGATAAAAAGTTCGAGTGGACCCCACAGTGCGAGTCCAGCTTTCAAGAACTGAAAAGACGCCTGACATCTGCTCCCGTACTGGTACCACCAGACTTTTCCAAGGACTTTATTATCTATTGCGACGCCTCGCGACAAGGACTATGTTGCATACTCATGCAAGATCGTCATGTGATTGCCTACGCATCTCGACAGTTGCGTCCACATGAGGATAACTATCCTACACATGACCTAGAGCTTGCAGCTGTAATCCACGCACTCAAAACATGGCGACATTACCTTCTTGGTAATCGCTGTGAAATCTCCACAGATCACCAAAGTCTGAAATACATCTTCACCCAACCGGATTTGAATCTCAGGCAAAGACGTTGGGTTGAGTTGCTCACAGATTACGACTTAGGAATCACTTACACCCCTGGGAAGGCCAATGTCATGGCTGATGCACTAAGTCGTAAGTCTTATTGTAACAATCTGATGTTACAACAAGGGCAACCACTTCTCCACGAGGAATTTCGTAAGCTTAACCTTCACATTGTTCCTCGAGGATTCCTTTCCATCTTGGTGGAGAAACCTACCCTTACGGATCAAATCATAGCTGCCCAGAAACGTGATAAGGGTATATCCCAACTCCAAGAGAGCATTGCTAGCGGAGCTGCTAAAAGTTTCTCTATGGATGATCGAGGTGTTGTCTTCTTCGAGAACCGCCTAGTGGTTCCCGAGAACCGACATCTACGGCAGTTGATCCTGAAGGAGGCTCATGAATCTCCTCTCACGATTCATCCCGGTAGTACTAAAATGTATCAGGACCTACGCCAGAGGTTCTGGTGGACTAGGATGAAGAGACAAATCACTTAGTTCATTGCTAACTGCGATGTTTGCCGTCGAGGTAAAGCAGAACATCAACGGCCTGCTGGCACCCTTCAACCTTTAGCTATTCTTGAATGGAAATGGGACAAGATCGGTATGGACTTCATTACCGGGTTTCCCAGGACCAGGAAAGGGAATAATGCTATCTTCGTCGTTATCGACCGCCTCTCCAAAGTAGCCCATTTCCTGCATGTTCGAGAGAGTATAATCGCTAGCCAGCTAGCAGACTTGTATATCTCTCGAATAGTATCTCTTCTTGGTGTGCCATTGGAGAATAACTCAGACCATGGAAGTCTTTTCACCTCTCGATTTTGGAAAAGTTTCCAAAATGCTATGGGGACTCATATTTCCTTCAGCACCGCCTTTCATCCTCAGTCAAGTGGTCAAGTAGAACGAGTCAATCTAATTCTGGAAGATATGCTTCGAGCCTCTGTCATCTCTTTCGGGATGGATTGGGAGAAGTGTCTTCAATTCGCCGAATCCTCTTATAACAATAGTTATCAAGCTAGCTTGGGCAAGGCTCCCTTCGAAGTTCTGTATGGAAGAAGGTGTCGAACGCCTCTTAACTAGTCAGAAACCGGGGAAAGACAATTCTTTGGTCCGGATATGATCCAGGAAGCAGAAGAGCAAGCTCGCATCGTTTGTGAGAAATTGAAAACAACCCAGTCTCGCCAGAAGAGCCAATATGATAGTCATCATAAGGCTGTGACTTATGAAGTCGGCGATAAGGCTTACCTTCGGGTTACTCCTCTTAAGGGAACCCATCGCTTCGGTATCAAAGGCAAATTGGCTCCTCGTTACATCGGTCCTTTTCGCATTCTTGCCAAACGAGGAGAAGTTTCCTACCAATTGGAACTACCTCCGCAGCTTTCCAGAGTTCATGATGTCTTCCACGTTTCTCAACTCAGGCGTTGCTTCTCGGATCCTATCCGCGGAGTGGACCACGAAACGCTTGATCTCCAGGACAATCTCACATATCGAGAATAACCTGTTCATATTCTTGATCAAACCGAGCGTACCATTCGACGTCATAACATCAAGTTCCTCAAGGTTCAATGGTCACACCATTCCGAGAATGAAGCTACTTGGGAAAGGGAGGATCGTCTTCGACTTGAGTACCCCATCCTTTTTCCGGAGGAAACCGAATCTCGGGACGAGATTCTTTTGAGTGAGGGTGAGTTGTCACATCCCTAGTCAGTTCATGCATTAGGACTAGCTAGAGTGTGCATCATATTTACTTTTTGCAGAAACCAGAAATGGGAATGACAGAAACTCCAGCACCCCTCTTCTAACAACTAGGGTTTAATAAAATCTTCTCCAATGTACCCAAAATGCCCTTCAAAAATGTTCATCATCTTTGCCTTGGTCTTAAACCTCTGACTAAAATGGTGCACAATTTTCTAGGACATCCAAAGGTCACTGGATTAATTCATATTGTATTTGCATTTGGGCATTTAAATGCTATAAAATATTTTAGGTGCCCAAATAATCATAAACTGAAATACTCCATGATGTTCATATTATATACAGTGGGCATGACTAGTTTTATGATTTACAAAAATGCTCTAGCATTTTTATTAATTCAACAAAGTTGAAAAAGAAACAAAACAAAAAATAAAACAGAAAAGAGAGAGAGAGGGCACAACCCACTTACCTGGACCAGCCGGCCCACCTGGCGGCCCAGCACTGTGCTGGCCCGAGCCAGCCAGCTACTTCGGCAGCCAGGCAGGCAGGTGACGCCGGCGCACGGCCGCGCGCCACCGCGGCAGCTGCTTGTTGCCTTGCCGCCGCCTCGCCGCTTCGGGACGTCTGGACGACCTCCACGTCGTCGCCCAGACTGCCTCGCCCCCAGTTCTCCCCTGCCTCTCTCCCTCGCCCTCCCCGCGCCATGGCCGCAGCGCCCGCAAGCTCACTGTCGTAACCACCGCAGCCACCGAGCTCCCCTCGCCTCGCCATCGTGTCCCCAAGCTCCGCCACCGTCTACTACGCCTCCCCGACGAGCCACGCATCGCCGGAAGCCCCAACGCGCAGTCCCCGTAAGCTTCTCCCCCGTTCGACCACCGAGATCGTCGGCGACCTCGCCGTCGCAGCAGTTCGTCCCCGACCTCGCCGTCAGTTACGCGACCGCCGTGAGCTTGGCTACCTCCCCATCCTCTCCATTTCCCCACTCGAGCTCTGTAACGACCGCGTGTAGCTCACCTGCACGCGCCGCCGCGGAGCTCGTCGCCGACGAGGCTCCAGCCACCCAATGGTCACGCCACCCTGTCCATCAGCTTCACCGCACCCCAGGAGCCTAGAGCACCTCTCCACGAGCCTCGCCGTGCCTCCTAGCGACTAGCTCGAGCTCACCTGAGCTCCGACAGCCGCCAAGGTCGTCGCCGGCGCCTTTTCCGGCGACCCCGAGGCCAACCACCACCACCACTCGATGCGGCAAATCCCCAGCATCACGTAGACGTGCTCCGCCGTCGATTTGGTCACCGGAGCACGAATCCCGCCCTGCGCCGCCACGTCTAGCCTCGCCGGCGGCTAAACGCCGGCTTGTTTGACCCCGTTTTGACCACGGGTGGGCCCAGGTTGACCCCCTGGAGTCAATGACAGGTGGGCCCAAGCGGCCAATTAATTTAGGATTAGCAGTTTTGTTTAATTAGTTAAGTTAATGACACTGACACGCGAGACCCACCGGTCAGGTTTGACCTGGACCAGGTCTGTTGACCTGCTGACGTCAGCATGATGTCATGCTGATGCAGTAAATGTTGTTCTGGGATTATTTGATTTAAAACAATTTAGAAAATTCAAAAAAATGCTTTAAACTTGAAAAAAATCATATAAATTCAACAATAGCTCAGATGGAAAAGATTTATATATGAAAATTGATCAGAAAAATCCAATCCTTCCAATGGAACTGGTTTCATGCATGTTTGAGCAAGTCAACCTTGCAGTTCACATCAAAACATGATAATGCACTTTAATAAATAATAGTTTGGGTATAAATTTGAATCTTTGATTCAAATGAGCTCAAACCTTTCTGTTTATAGTTGCATTAGCCCAAAACACATTCATCTTGCCAAGTCATGAGCATGCATCATATTGTTGCATTTGTTTGTATATTGATTGTATCGTCGATGTTCTCCGTGGTAGGTCCTGCTCCCGAGGATACATCTGCGTATCCAACTGAAGAGAAGTACCCGACAACCAATCTGTTAGGCAAGCAACCCATTGATCATTCCAATACAAACCCATCCTCTCGCTCCTGCTCTCTTTTACTGCATTAAGGCAACAGCGTGTGAACTGCTACTTGCTGCGGTAGTTGAACCCTATTCCTTTGCATGACCTATCATTGCCACAGTAAATAGTTGAAACCCACTAGCATGTGTAGGAGTTGATTGAGACATGTGATGTGTGTTTCATTGGAACCATCCATAGGACCCGAGATCTGTATGTGTGATTCAGGTTTCAGCTACTACCACGCATTGGGCCCTGAAATATGACCCCGCTCGACTTATTGACTGCCCTTGTTCTCTGTCCAGGGGTTGCAACTAGTTTCTGGTGTTTGTAGTATACTGGTGGTCGTGCGTAGCGCTGACCCTCGGGGTGGGCTGTGATGCGATAGGTACGTGGCACAGTGTACCGGTCGCCCGTTTGGTGACTTGGGAACCCTGTACACATCGTTTAGGGCCGTGAGCGACACCCCGGCCGGATCTCCACACGGATGGAACCCAAATAGGCGATAAACCTGGACTAGAGACTTGAGTGGTTGGTTAGGTCATGGTCTACACCCACATCGGCTTTCGCTTGAAGTCTGCCGAGCACATGTCGTGTCCAGTGCAGACGCTAAGTGGTGGAAACAAGTGTGAAGAAGTACACCCCTGCAGGGTTACAAATCTATTCGAATAGCCGTTGTTCGCGGTACGGACCACTTGGTTGCTTATATAGTTCATAGACAAGTTGATGGATACTACTAAAAGTCTCAAGACAAGTGTGAGTGCCGTGGATGGCCCTTCCGTAGGATGAGGGAAGAGGATCCACGGTAGTGTATTGTTGTGGTGACTAGAGGACTCGTGTACGTTGTCTCATCTTGCAATCTGCTGAGAGTTGTAGTATAGGTTAGCCAAGAGTCAAAGCTGGCTTGCTGCTATGAACTCCACTACCCTTGTTGATAATGTTGCATGTATGATAGGTTATGTTGTAAGTCTTGCTGAGTACCTTTGTACTCATGTTTGCTTAATAACTGTTGCAGAGGAGAACCCTGCCCCTTTTGATGGGTTTTACATAGATGTTGACGTCGACGAGTAGCTTGCTACCCAGACGGAGATCCTGAGCCTGTGAAGGGCCTTGTAGATAGTCATGCTACACCAAGCCTGTTTTATTTCCAAGTTGTCTGCACCCAGACATGTTAGCTTCCGCTTGTGCTTGTATGCTTGTATGACTTGAGTGTTGGGTCATGTGACCCCTATCTGTATGGATATGTTAAGTATGGCTCTTCGGAGCCTCCTAAATAAAGTACTTTGAGTCATAGAGTTATGTTGTGATGCAATGTTGTATTTGCACATATTGAGCATATTGTGTGTATGATTGAAATGCTTGGTATGTGTGGGATCCGACACCTAGTTGTTTACCTTTGGCAGCCTATCTTACAGGGAAATGCCTCCTAGTGCTTCCACTGAGCCTTGGTAGCTTGCTACTGCTCCAGAACACGTAGGATGGCCGGCATGTGTCCTTCTTCGTTCCTGTGTCTGTCCCTTAGGGGAAATGTCACGCGTTGTTCCTTTAAGTCCATGTAGCTTGCTACGACTTGGGTTCATACGTTGATGACCGACACGTTCGTTGCTGGGTCATGGATGCATGTCTCTGTAATTTAGTGCCACTTTTGGTTTATAACTAGCCATGTCGGCCCAAGTTCTCTGTCATATGGATGCTAGCGACACTATCATATATGTGTGCCAAAATGCGCAAACGGTCCCGGGCCAGGTAAGGTGGCACCCGTGGGGATACCGTGCATGAGGCCGCAAAGTGATATGATGTGTTACAAGCTAGATCGGTGTGACTTAGGATCGGGGTCCTGACATGGGATCGAAATTAACTAAAGTCATGACCTCTCCAAACCCACTTTTATCAAAAATTTCATAAGATTGAACATTCTCCAAATATGTGGGATCTAAAGTTGACACTCTTTCAAACCCACTTTCAATATTATTGCAAACATTATTATCAATCTCATATATATCATGGGGCTGAAATAAGTTTTCAAGATCGTAAGAAGCATCACCCCAGTCATGATCATTGCAACAAGTAGTGGGCAAAGCAAAATAAGCATGACCAAGCTTAGGGTTTTGCATATCATTAGCACAATTGACATTAGTAAAATTTATAATAACATCATTGCAATCATGCTTTTCATTCTAGGAGCTATCGTGAATCACTTTATAATCTTCTTCTTTCAACACTTCATCACAATTTTTGGACTCCCGAATTTCAAGCAAAACCTCGTAAAAATAATATAGTGCACTCAACTCACTAGCAATTGGTTCATCACAATTGTATCTTTTAAAATATTAGCAAGTGGATGAAGATCCATAATTTAGCAAGCGAAGATGCAAGCTAATAGAGGGAACATGGCAACACATGCAAACAGAAAGGCAAACAGAAAGGCAAACAGAAAAAGGCAAATAAAAAGGCAAAGGTGAAGTGGGGAGAGGAAAACGAGAGGCAAATGGCAAATAATGTAATGCGAGGGAGAAGAGTTTGTGATGGGTACTTGGTATGTCTTGACTTGAGCGTAGATCTCCCCAGCAACGGCGCCAGAAATCCTTCTTGCTACCTCTTGAGCATGCGTTGGTTTTCCCTTGAAGCGGAAAGGGTGATGCAGCAAAGTAGCGTAAGTATTTCCATCAGTTTTTGAGAACCAAGGTAGCAATCCAGTAGGATACTACACGCAAATCCCTAGTACCTGCACAAACAATTAAGAACCTTGCAACCAACGCGATAAAGGGGTTGTCAATCCCTTCACGGCTACTTGCAAAAGTGAGATCTGGTAGAGATAATAAGATAAATATTTTTGGTATTTTTTGTATATATTGAATAGTAAAGATTGCAGAATAAAAGAACGGCGACAGAAATTGGCAAGTTGACAGGAAACTAATATGATGAAAAAATAGACCCGGGGGCCATAGGTTTCACTAGTGGATTCTCTCAAGATAGCATATTTTACGGTGGGTGAACAAATTACTTCCGAGCAATTGATAGAAAAGCGCATAGTTATGAGAATATCTAGGCATGATCATGTATATAGGCATCACGACCGTGACAAGTAGACCGAAATGATTCTGCATCTACTACTATTACTCCACACATCGACCACTATCCAGCATGCATCTAGAGTATTAAGTTCATAGGAACAGAGTAACACATTAAGCAAGATGACATGATGTAGAGGGATAAACTCAAGCAATATGATATAGACCCCATCTTTTTATCCTCGGTGGCAAAAATACAATACGTGCCTTCCTGCCCCTGCTATCACTGGGAAAGGACACCGCAAGATTGAACCCAAAGCTAAGCACTTCTCCCATTGCAAGAAAGATCCATCTAGTAGGCCAAACTAAACCGATAATTCGAAGATACTTGCAAAGATATTAAATCATGCATATAAGAATTCAGAGAAGAACCAAATATTGTTCATAGATAATCTTGACCATAAACCCACAATTCATCAGATCTCGACAAACACACCGCAAAAAGTATTACATCGAATAGTCTCCAAGAAGATCGAGGAGAGCTTTGTATTGAGATCCAAAGAGAGAGAATAAGCCATCTAGCTAATAACAATGGACCCGAAGGTCTATGGTAAACTACTCACACATCATTTGAGAGGCTATGGTGTTGATGTAGAAGCCCTACGCGATCGATTCCCCCTCCGGTGGAGCGCCGGAAAAGGCCCCAAGATGGGATCTCATCGGTACAGAAGGTTGCAGCCGTGGAAATATGGTTTCGTGGTGCTCCTGGATGTTTTCAGGGTATATGAGTATATATAGGCTGAAGAAGTACGTCGGTGGAGCTGTGAGGGGCCCACGAGGGTGGTGGCGCGCCTACCCCCTGGGCGCGCCCTCCTACCTCGTGGCGTTCCAGACTTGTACTCCAAGTCTCCTCGATTGCGTTAGTTCCAAAAATGATCCTCTCAAAGGTTTCATTCGTTTGGATTTTGTATGATATTGCTTTTCTGCGTAACACTGAAATGGGCAAAAAAACAGCAATTTACACTGGGCCTTTAGTTAGTAGGTTATGTCGGATCTTGGGTTCCAGAAAAACCCTTAAGGTTCGAACTCTGGGGTGCGCACGAAGATTTCTCCTTCCGACCTAGCTCGTCTACCCACCGATCCCTAGGCCTAGATCGTCAGATTCGAAGAACAAGGGACAAAAATTTTATACTAGTTCGAGCCACCGTTGTGGTGTAATACCCTAATCCAGTGTGGTGTGGTGGATTGCCTTCCAGGCTGATGAAGAACTAGTACATGAATGAACTGCCTTTTGAGGAGAGGGGTTCTTGTGTTCGGATGAGCTTATGGTGTATGGCCTTCTATCTGATCAGCTTAAGATGATATCCTCCCAATGGTGGTGGCTAGTCCTATTTATAGTGGCCCGGGAACTCTCCCCAAATATTGAGCGGGAAGGGATCCCATAATGGCCAAATTCGAAGGGGGACAGCTAGTACAAGCTATCCTGACAAAAGGTGGTATTCGCCCGCCAAAGGCTCTGGTGGTGACGCCATTTTGCTGCCCTGCTGGTCTTGGTCTTGTTGCACCAATATGGAAACCTTTACCTGACACCTCGGGACTCTTCGCCTACACCTGCTCCTTTTGCACCGAAGGGGAAATTCGCACTCTGCGCCCGCTGGCGCCCGCTGATGACCCACAAGTGTAGGGGATCTATCGTAGTCCTTTCGATAAGTAAGAGTGTCGAACCCAACGAGGAGCAGAAGGAAATGATAGGCAGTTTTCAGTAAGGTATTTTCTGCAAGCACTGAAATTATAGGTAACAGATAGTTATGTGATAAGGTAATTGGTAGCAAGTGACAAAAGGTAATAGTAAATAAGGTGCAGCAAGGTGGCCCAATCCTTTTTGTAGCAAAGGACAAGCCTGGACAAACTCTTATATAAAGGAAAGCACTCCCGAGGACACATGGGAATTATCGTCAAGCTAGTTTTCATCACGATCATCTGATTCACGTTCGATACTTTGATAATTTGGTGTGTGGGTGGACCAGTTCTTGGGTGTTGCCCTTACTTGGACAAGCCTCCCACTTATGATTAACCTCTAATGCAAGCATCCGCAACTACAAAATAAGTAGTAAGGTAAACCTAACCATAGCATGAAACATATGGATCCAAATCAGCCCCTTACGAAGCAACGCATAAACTAGGGTTTAAGCTTCTGTCACTCTAGCAACCCATCATCTACTTATTACTTCCCAATGCCTTCCTCTAGGCCCAAATAATGGTGAAGTGTCATGTAGTCGACGTTCACATGACACCACTAGAGGAGAGACAACATTCATCTCATCAAAATATCGAAGGACACCAAATTCACATGACTACTTATAGCAAGACTTCTCCCATGTCCTCAGGAACAAAAGTAACTACTCACAAGACATAATATTGTTCATGATCAGAGGGGTATTAATATGCATAATGGATCTGAACATATGATCTTCCACCAAGTAAACCAACTAGCATCAACTACAAGGAGTTATCAACACTACTAGCAACCCACAGGTACCAATCTGAGGTTTGGGTACAAAGATTGGATACAAGAGATGAACTAGGGGTTGAGAGGAGATGGTGCTGGTCAATATGTTGATGAATATAGCCCTCCCCAAGATGGGATTGTTGTTGGTGATGACGGCGGTGATGATTTCCCCCTCCCGAAGGGAAGTATCCCCGGCAGAACAGCTCTGCTGGAGCCCTAGATTGGTTTTCGCCTCGGTTCCGCCTCGAGACGGTGGCGTCTGGTCCCGAAAGCCTCCTTATGGTTTTTTCCAGGTCAAAACACCTCATATAGGAGAAGATGGGCATCAGGGGGCCTTCGAGGGGCCCACGAGACAGGGGGCGCGCCCAGAGAGGGGGGGTGCGCCCCCCACCCTTGTGGACAGCAGGTGGCCCCCTCGTGATCTTCTTTCACCAGATATTTTTTATATTTTTTGAAATGTAGTTCTGTGAAGTTTCGGGGCTTTTGGAGTTGTGCAGAATAGGTTTCCAGAGTTTGCTCCTTTTCTAGCCCAGAATTCCTGCTACCGGCATTCTCCCTCTTCATGTAAACCTTGTAAAATAAGATAGAAAAGGCATAAGTATTGTGACAAATCATATAATAACAGCCCATAATGCAATAAATATCAACATATAAGCATGATGCAAAATGAATGTATCAACTCTCCCAAGCTTAGACCTCGCTTGTCCTCAAGCTAAAGCCGATATCGGAAAATATGTCCACATGTTTAGAGATAGAGGTGTCGATAAAAACAAAATACGGACATGAGGGCATCATGATCATTCTCATAACAGCAACATATATATATTGTCATATGATTCTTATGCTAAAGTAACAATTCATTCACAATATCTAGCATGAATCATAAACTTCATTAAAAACCAACAAACTATGATCTCGGTCATTGAAGCAAATGCAATTTATTGTAACATTGGAAAGAGTCAATATAAGAGCTTTTCAGCAAGCCTACATACTCAACTATCATATAGTCTTTCATAATTGCTCACACTCACGCAATACTTATGGTTATGGAGGTTTAATCGGACACAGAGAAAGATAGGGGCTTATGGTGATGCCTCCCAACCTTTTACCTGAGGGGTAATGTCAACAGTAATAGACCATGAAAACTTACATCCAAGTGGGTATATATGTTAGGATCTTTCCAACACAATGTGCTTGCCAAAGGATAAAATGTAAAAAGGAAAGGTGAATTTCACCTTGACTCTTATAAGGCAAGAATAATAGATAGGCCCTTGACAGAGGGAAGCAAAGGTTGTCATGTGTTTTTATGGTTGGATGCACAAAGTCTTAGCACAGAAGAACATCACTTTATATTGCCACTTGTGATAAGGACCTTTATTATGCAGTCCGTCGCTTTTATTACTTCCATATCACAAGATCGTATAAAGATAATTTCCTCCACACTAACAAATCATACATATTTTAGCGAGTTTGCAACATGACAACTTACTTGGAAGGATCTTACTCAATTTATTCGTAGGTATGGTGGACTCTCATGGCAAAACTGGGTTTAGGGATGTATGGAAGCACAAGTAGTATCTCTACTTGGTGCAAGGAATTTTGGCTAGCATGAGGGGGCAAGGCAAGCTCAACATGTTGGATGATCCATGACAATATACTTTATTTCGGATATAAGAAGACATAAACCATTATGTTGTCTTCCTTGTCCAACATCAACTCTTTAGCATGTCATATTTTAATGAGTGCTCACAATCATAAAAGATGTCCAAGATAGTATATTTGTATGTGAAGCCTCTCTTATTTTTTACTTCCTATTAATTGCAACAATGACCAAAACTATGTTTGTCAACTCTCCATAACTTTTATTCATCATACTCTTTATATGTGAAGTCGTTACTTCCCATAAGATCAATATGATCACTTAGATACTCTTTATGTTTTCTTTCTTTTTATCATGACCAAGGTGAGGAAATCAAGCCCTTGACTCAACACTAATCTTTATTATATAGCTCACAGACTCGATTACAAAGGGTAAAGATCATAAAGCAAAAGCTCACAACTAGGTCATGCTAACTTTATTCTACTAGATCAAGATACTACCAAAAGGATCGAACTAAGAAAAACGGTAAAGATAGGAGTGATGGTGATACGATACCGGGGTCACTCCCCCAAGCTTGGCAGTTGCCAAGGGGAGTGCCCATACCCATATGATTATGTCTCCTTCTTCAGAGGTGGTGATGATGGAGTTGTAAGTAGTGACGCCGTATCATCATATATCGAGCGTAGGAGATCCTCCAGCTTGCGGATAATACCTTTGAGTGCAGCTATATATTCCTTCAACAAAATATTTTCACTTGTGAGATGCTTGTTTCGGATTTGAGCTAACTCAATCATCTTGAAGTCTTCAATCTCAGTTGAGGTAAAGAGGTTAGGAAGAGATTGAGGGATGTCTTCTTCTCCCAATGCCGGAGCCGGATCTTCCACCTCCTTCTTGATCTTCTTCTTCTTGTTGATCTCCTCGGGTCCTTCCCTTTTCAGATCTATCTTCATTAGCCAAGCATCATTGCCCTCGTTGTTGGAGGAGGGAGACGACATGGTGCCTGGCTTCGTTAACCCTGACAAACAACAGCTCGAAACAAGAATAGAGGATTTTTGCGTGATACAGAGGTCGAAACCTTCGGGAGTATATATAATGAATTTTTACCAAACAAAAGGAGTAACATATAAGAAATCGGAGTCCGGGAGGCACATGAGCTGCCCACGAGGCAGGGGGCCGCGCCTAGGGAGGGAGGGCGCGCCCTCCACCCTTGTGGATGGCTCGTGTCTCTTCGGGACTGCTACTTATTTTTCTATTTTTCTAAATATTCCAAAATGGAGAAAAATTGCCTTTAGAACTGTTTTGGAGTCGATTTACTTACCGTACCACATACCTCTTCCTTTTCGGAGGCTGAATCGTTCTGGAAAGTGTCCCTTATGTATTCCTCCGGGGTTACGATTTCAATAACATTGGTTTCAACATTTATAGAATTAGCTGAGATATAATGTTTGATTCTTTGGCCGTTCACCACCTTCGGATTTGTGCCTTCGAAGTTGTTGATTTTTATGGCACCGGAACGATAGACCTCCTCGATAACGTAAGGTCCTTCCCACTTAGAGGGAAGTTTTCCTGCAAAAAATCTTGAACGAGAGTTGTATAGAAAGACATAATCACCTACATTAAACTCACGCTTTTGTAACCTTTTGGCATGCCATCTTTTAACTTTTTCTTTAAACAGCTTGGCATTCTCATAGGCCTGGGTTCTCCATTCATCGAGAGAGCTAATGTCAAATAACCTCTTCTCGCCGACAAGTTTGAAATCATAATTGAGCTCTTTAATAGCGCAATATGCCTTATGTTCTAGCTCAAGAGGTAAGTGAGAAGCTTTTCCATAAACCATCTTATATGTAGACATACCCATAGGATTTTTATATGCAGTTCTATAGGCCCATAATGCATCATCAAGTTTCTTAGACCAATTCTTTCTGGACCTATTAAGTTTCCTTTGCAAAATTAATTTCAACTCTCTATTACTTAGTTCTACTTGACCACTAGTCTGTGGGTGATAAGGGGATTCAATTCTATGATTGACATCATACTTTGCAAGCATTTTACGGAAAGCACCATGAATAAAGTGTGAACCACCATCAGTCATTAGATATCTAGGGACTCCAAACCTCGGGAAAATAACTTCTTTAAGCATCTTAATAGAGGTGTTATGATCAGCACTACTAGTTGGAATAGCTTCTACCCACTTAGTAATGTAATCAACAGCAACTAGGATATGTGTGTACCCATTAGAGGCAGGAAATGGTCCCATATAATCAAAGCCCCAAACATCAAATGGTTCAATAACAAGTGAATAATTCATAGGCATTTCTTGACGTCGACTGATATTACCAATTCTTTGACATTCATCACAAGATAAGACAAACTTACGGGCATCCTTGAAGAGAATAGGCCAATAAAAACCGGATTGCAATACCTTGTGTGCAGTTCTATCTCCCGCATGGTGTCCTCCATAAGCTTCGGAGTGGCACTTGCGTAGGATCTGTTCCTGTTCATGCTCAGGTACACAACGTCTAATAATACCATCTACTCCTTCTTTATAAAGATGTGGGTCATCCCAGAAGTAATGTCTCAAATCATAGAAGAACTTTTTCTTTTGCTGATATGTGAAGCTAGGAGGTATAAACTTAGCAACAATATAATTAGCATAATAAGCATACCATGGAGCAATATGAGAAGTATTTATGACAGCTAATTGTTCATCAGGAAAGCTATCATCAATAGGTTGTGGGTCATCAAGTATATTCTCTAACCTAGACAAGTTGTCTGCAACGGGGTTCTCAGCTCCTTTTCTATCAATAATATGCAAGTAAAATTCTTGCAGCAAGAGAACCCATCTAATAAGTCTAGGTTTAGCGTCTTTCTTTTCCATAAGGTATTTGATAGCATCATGATCAGTGTGAATAGTTACTATAGAATCAACAATATAGGGTCTAAAGTTATCACAAGCAAATACAACTGCTAAAAATTCTTTCTCAGTAGTAGCATAGTTTCTCTGGACACTATCTAGAGTTTTACTAGCATACTTGATAACATTCAATTTCTTATCAACTCTTTGTCCTAGAACAACACCTACAGCATAATCGCTAGCATCGCACATAATCTCAAAGGGTAAATTCCAGTCAGGAGGCTGGACAACAGGTGCAAAGATCAAAGCTTTCTTAAGTATTTCAAATGAGTCTAGACAATCATCATCAAAGACAAAAGGAATATCTTTTTGTAAGAGATTAGTCAGAGGCCTGGAGATTTTGGAGAAGTCCTTTATGAACCTCCTATAAAACCTGGCATGACCAAGGAAACTTCGTATACCTTTGAAGTCCTTAGGGCATGGCATCTTTTCAATAGCATCAACTTTGGCCTTGTCAACTTCAATACCTCTTTCAGAAATTTTATGTCCCAAGACAATGCCTTCATTAACCATAAAGTGGCACTTCTCCTAATTCAAGACAAGGTTAGTGTCTTCACATTTCTGCAAAACTCGATCAAGGTTGCTTAAGCAATCATCAAAAGAAGTTCCGTAAATGGAAAAATCATCCATGAAAATCTCAACAACCTTTTTCACAAAAATCAGAGAATATAGCCATCATGCATCTTTGAAAGGTAGCAGGTGCATTACATAAACCAAAAGGCATACATCTATAAGCAAAGGTACCGAAAGGGCAAGTAAAAGTGGTCTTTTCTTGATCCCCTTTTGACATGGGTATTTGAGAGAAACCAGAATAACCATCTAGAAAGCAAAAATGAGTATGTTTGGATAATATTTCTAGCATTTGATCAATAAATGGCAAGGGGTAATGATCTTTTTAGTAGCTTTATTTAACTTACGGAAATCAATTACCATCATATAACCTGTAACTATTCTTTGCGGGGTCAATTCATCATTATCATTAGGAACAACAGTCATACCTCCCTTCTTAGGGACAAAATGGACATGACTTACCCACTGGCTATGAGCAACTGGATAGATAATACCTGCCTCTAGAAGCTTTAGTATTTCCTTTGATACCACTTCTTTCATCTTAGGATTTAACCATCATTGATGATCAATAACCGGTTTAGCATTTTCTTCCAATTTTATCTTGTATTGGCATAAAGAGGGACTGATGCCCTTAAGATCATCCAGAGTATATCCAATAGCAGCATGGTGCTTCTTCAGAGTTTTCAATAATTTTTCTTCTTCCTGCTCTGAAAGGTTAGAACTAATAATAACAGGATATATCTTCTTTTCATCAAGATAAACATACTTAAGATTATCAGGTAAAGATTTAAGTTCAAACACGGGATCACCCTTGGGTGGAGGAGGATCCCCTAGGATTTCAACAGGCAAGTTATTTTTCAATACGGGTCCCTGATTAAAGAATATTTCATCTATTTCCCTTCTTTCATTCATATGCATATCATTTTCATGTTCTAAAGGATCATTAGGAGGCACAGCAATAGAAGCAAGACCAATAATTTCATCCTTACTAGGTAATTCTTTATCAAGGGTAGTCTACGGAATTTAGCAAAGTTAAAATCATGAGACATATCCCCTAATCCAACAGTAACAATATCTTTCACGCGGTCTATCTTAGCATTAACAGTGTTCAAGAAGGGTCTACCAAATATAATGGGACGAAATTCATCTTGTGGGGAACTAAGAATAAGAAAATCAGCAGGGTATTTAACCTTCCCACATAAGACTTCAACATCTCTAACAATCCCAATTGGTGAAATAGTGTTCCTATTAGCTAGCTTAATAGTAACATGATTCCCTTCTAACTCAACAGGTGCAATATCATGCATAATTTCTCGTTATAAGGTAAGAGGGATAATACTCGCACTAGCACCTACGTCACATAAACCATGATAGCAATGATCTCCTATCTTAATGGAGATAACAGGCAAGCCTACAATAGGTCTATGTTTATTCCTAGCATTTGGTTTGGCTATTCTAGCAAACTCTTCTTGGAGCTAAATAACATGTCCATCTAAATCTTCTACCAAGAGGTCTTTAACCATGGCAACACTAGGTTCAACTTTAATTTTCTCAAAGGGTGTAGGTGTTCTAGTATTACTCTTATGAACTACAATTGAAGCTTTAGCATGATCCTTTATCCTAACAGGGAAAGGTGGTTTCTCAATATAAGCAGTAGGAATAATAGGATCAACATTATAAGTGATAGTCTTTTCTTCAACTTTAACAGGTTCAACTACTTTTACTTCAAGAGGGGGATGGTATTTAAACCACTTCTCCTTGGGAAGATCAACATGAGTAGCAAATGATTCACAGAAAGAGGCTACTATCTCAGAGTCAACTCCATATTTAGTGCTAAACTCACGGAAAACATCGGTATCCATAAAAGCTTTAACACAATCAAACTTAGGGGTCATACCTGACTCCTTACCTTCATCGAGATCCAAATCTTCAGAGTTGCGTTTAATTCTTTCCAATAAATCCCATTTGAATTCAACAGTCTTCATCATAAAAGAACCAGAACAAGAAGTATCGAGCATGGAGCGATTATTGAGAGAAAGTCAAGCATAAAAGTTTTGAATGATCATTTCTCTTGAGAGCTCATGATTGGGGCATGAATATAACATTGACTTAAGCCTCCCCTAAGCTTGAGCGATGCTTTCTCCTTCGCGAGGCCAGTAATTATAAATATAATTACGATCACGATGAACGTAGTGCATAGGGTAGAACTTCTGATGAAATTCCAACTTCAGACAATTATAGTTCCATGATCCAATATCATCACATAGCATAAACCATGTCAATGAATCTACCTTCAAAGATAAAGGGAAGACCTTCTTCTTGATAACATCCTCGGGCATACCTGCAAGCTTACACAATCCACAAACTTCATCCACATAGTTTAGGTGTAAATCGGGATGCAGTGTTCCGTCTCCAGTAAAATGATTTTCAAGCAGTTTCTCTATCATACCCGAAGGAATCTCAAAGCAAACATTTTCAGTAGGTGCAGTAGGTTGAGGAGCAACTCTTTGCTCTACTGGTCTGGGTGAAGATACCCCGAAAAAGCCCCTCAAAGGATTATGAGCCATAGTAACAACTGACAATAAATTTCAGCACACTATATAAAATTTTCCTTACCAAATTCCACTTACCAGAGGCGCTTCACTCCCCGACAATGGCGCCAGAAAAGAGTCTTGATGACCCACAAGTGTAGGGGATCTATTATAGTCCTTTCGATAAGTAAGAGTGTCGAACCCAACAAGGAGCAGAAGGAAATGATAGGCAGTTTTCAGTAAGGTATTTTCTACAAGCACTAAAATTATAGGTAACACATAGTTTTGTGATAAGGTAATTGGTAGCAAGTGACAAAAGGTAAAAGTAAATAAGGTGCAGCAAAGTGGCCCAATCCTTTTTGTAGCAAAGGACAATCCTGGACAACTCTTATATAAAGGAAAGCGCTCCCGAGGACACATGGGAATTATCGTCAAGCTAGTTTTCATCATGATCATCTGATTCGCGTTCGGTACTTTGATAATTTGGTATGTGGGTGGACCGGTGCTTGGGTGCTGCCCTTACTTGGACAAGCCTCCCACTTATGATTAACCTCTAATGCAAGCATCCGCAACTACAAAAGAAGTATTAAGGGAAACCTAACCATAGCATGAAACATATGGATCCAAATCAGCCCCTTACGAAGCAACGCATAAACTAGGGTTTAAGCTTCTGTCACTCTAGCAACCCATCATCTACTTATTACTTCCCAATGCCTTCCTCTAGGCCCAAATAATGGTGAAGTGTCATGTAGTCGACGCTCACATGACACCACTAGAGGAGAGACAACATACATCTCATCGAAATATCGAACGGAGACCAAATTCACATGACTACTTATAGCAAGACTTCTCCCATGTCCTTAGGAACCAAAGTAACTACTCACAATACATAATATTATTCATGATCGGAGGGGTACTAATATGCATAATGGATCTGAACATATGATCTTCCACCAAGTAAACCAACTAGCATTAACTACAAGGCGTAATCAACACTACTAGCAACCCACAGGTACCAATCTGAGGTTTGGGTACAAAGATTGGAAACAAGAGATGAACTAGGGTTTGAGAGGAGATGGTGCTGGTGAAGATGTTGATGAAGATAGCCCTCCCCAAGATGGGAGAGTTGTTGGTGATGACGGCGGTGACGATTTTCCCCTCCCGGAGGGAAGTATCCCCGGCAGAACAGCTCTATCAGAGCCCTAGATTGGTTTCCGCCTCGGTTCCGCCTCGAGACGGCGGTGCCTGGTCACGAAAGCCTCCTTATGATTTTTTTCCAGGTCAAAACACCTCATATAGGAGAAGATGGGCACCGGGGGGCCTTCGAGGGGCCCACGAGACAGGGGACACGCCCAGAGAGGGGGGTGCGTGCCCCACCCTCGTGGACAGTAGGTGGCCCCCCTCGTGATCTTCTTTCGCCAGATATTTTTTATATTTTCTGAGACTTAGTTCTATGAACTTTCGGGGCTTTTGGAGTTGTTCAGAATAGGTTTCTAGAGTTTGCTCCTTTTCCAGCCCAGAATTCCAGCTGTCGGCATTCTCCCTCTTCATGTAAACCTTGTAAAATAAGAGAGAAAAGGCATAAGTATTCTGACAAAACATATAATAACAGCCCATAATGCAATAAATATCAACATATAAGCATGATGCAAAATGGACGTATCACCCGCCTGGCCTTGGTCGTCACTGCTCACGTCACGAAGACCTCGCGAGGTGTCCCTCGCCTCGATACCTCCGATCCTCACGAGCCAGCCTAGTGAGGCCACCCTAGGGGATGTCTTGTGTTGTCCACCTCACGAGGGTCTTGAGTGGTTGGTGAAGATGCCGGGCCGTACCAGGCCACCTGGTGAGCCACGCCCCGGGCAGCAGGCAGGAAAGTCTGGGTACCCCCGTTCCCAGAACACCGACAGTAGCCCCCGAGCCCAAGGTGCGCTCGGGCTTGGCTTCGCGGTGAAGCCAAGAGTCAAGCGTGAAGCGCCACAGGCCCCAAAAGCCTGCGGCCTCAACTGGCGCGTGGCGATTGACGGGACGTGGACGTCTCCACTTCCCCACGCAGCCTTGGCGACTGCACGACTCGACCAGTCCCTACATGCACAGAAATCATCATTACATGCGATTAAGGAGGTCGGCGGTTGACCTTCTTCCGGCTATAAATAAGGCGGCAAGCGGAGTCTTTGTTGCCTATCGCCTTCCTTCGTCCTTCTCTCTCCCTCTTCTCCCTCGCCCTTCGCCTGACCGAGCCGCTCATGGCGGCGCCCAGGAAGTTCCCGTCCGTGGAGAAGGGGAAGGCTCGGCAAGAGGGGCCCGGCTCACCGCCAGCTTAGAGGGGACGAGGCCGTCCCCGCAAGCGTGCCGCGATTCCTGTCGGAGCAGCTAGCGAGCGTGGGCGGACCCTCACGGCGCCGGCGGCCACTCCTGGTAACCGTGGCGGTGGCTCTTCGAGCGACGGGGGCCGCCGCGGCGCTGGTGGTCCCGTGAACGAAGGGAGGCGCTCTGGGGTCGCCAGGCCTCCCCATCTGCGCTCCCATTTGGCGGAGGTGACGTTGGAGTTCGTCGTGTGGTTAGAGAGCCCAGTCGGCACCCGGCTCCATCTCCCGTGCTCCCTAGCCGGCGAACTTCTCGCTGCGAGCTCCGGGGGCTTTTGGCTGAAGGCGGATGATTGTTGCAGCAGAACTTCGTGGGTTGTAGTGGAGGTCTCCGCCTCAGACGCCGTGGCTTTGGATCGTGGCTGGCAGACGTTTGCATGCGCGCATGGCTTGGGAGGATGGTGCACCCTTCATTTCAGATATGGCGACGACTCGACCCTCTTCGTGAGGGTGTTTGGGGAAGACTGGCTCCGTGCCGAGTGCTGCCCCGAGAACAACGGCGGCGGCGAGGTGCTTGGCCTGGGCGATGGCCGCAGCTCGTCCAGCTATGGCGGCTCCTCCTTCAGCGGCAGCTCCAGCAGCGGTGGCTACGACCAACCGCCATGCCTCCGTGCCCTCCTGGAAGGTGGTGCTGGGTCGTCTCGTCGTCATGCTCAGGTGAAGCGTGAGGAGGGCTCCGGCTGAGCTCGGGTGCAGATGATACGTCTCCAACGTATCTATAATTTTTTATTGTTCCATGCTATTATTTATGAAGTCTTGGATGTTTAATGGGCTTTATCATACACTTTTATATCATTTTGGGACTAACCTACTAACCCAAAGGCCCAGTCCAGATTGCTGTTTTTTGCCTGTTTCAGGGTTTTGCAGAAAAAGAATATCAAACGGAGTCCAAACGGAATGAAACCTTCGCGAGATATATTTTGGAGAAAATCACGCACAGGAAACTTGAGAACCACGTCAGGGGAGCATCGAGGCACCCACGAGGGTGGGGGGCACGCCCCCCTTCCCAGGGCGCGCCCCCCTACCTCGTGGGCCCCTCGAGCGTCCCCCGGTGCCCTCCTTCTTCCTATATAAGTCTACATACCACGAAACCTTTGACAACAGAGAGAAAACCCTAATTCCACTGCCGTAACCATCTATTCCCGTGAGATCCCATCTTGGAGCCTGTTCTGGAGCTCCACCAGAGGGGGATCCATCACGGAGTTCTTCATCATCATCATCATCGCCCTCACCATGAGTTGTGAGTAGATTACCACAGACCTTCGGGTCCATAGCTAGTATCTAGATGGATTCCTCTCTCTCTGGATCTCAATACAAAGTTCTCCTCGGTCTTCGAGGAGATCTATTCGATGTAATCTCTTTTTGCGGTGTGTTTGTCGAGATCCGATGAATTGTGAGTTTATGATCAAGATTATCTATGAAAGATATTTGGTTCTTCTCTGAACTTTTTATGTGTGCTCATAATATCTTTGCAAGTCTCTTCAAATTATTGGTTTGGTTTGGCCTACTAGATCTATAGTTCTTGCAATGGGAGAAGTGCTTGGCTTTGGGTTCAATCTTGCGGTGTCCTTTCCCAGTGACAGTAGGGGCAGCAAGGCACGTATTGTACTGTTGCCATCGAGGATAAAAAGATGGGGTTTATATCATATTGCTTGAGTTTATCCCTCTACATCATGTCATCTTGCTTAAGGCGTTACTCTGTTCTTATGAACTCAATACACTAGATGCATGCTCGATAGCGGTCGATGTGTGGAGTAATAGTAGTAGATGCAGAATCGTGTCGGTCTACTTGTCTCGGACGTGATGCCTATATACAATGATAATGCCTAGATAGTCTCATAATTATTTGCTTTTCTATCAATTGCTCGACAGTAATTTGTTTACCCGCCGTAGAATATTGCTATCATGAGAGAAGCCACTAGAGAACACTATGGCCCCCGGGTCTATTCTCAACATATCAATCTACATCTACTTTAATTTTATCTCTTTTATTTGCTGTTCTTATAAACCAAAAATACCAAAAATATAAACTATCATCTCTATCAGATCTCACTTTTGTAAGTGACCGTAAAGGGATTGACAACCCCTTATCACGTTGGCTGCGAAGTTCTTATTTGTTTGTGTAGGTGCGAGGGACTCGCGTGTGGTCTCCTACTGGATTGATACCTTAGTTCTCAAAAACTAAGGGAAATACTTACGCTACTGTGCTGCATCTCCCTTTCCTCTTCGAGGGAATACAACGCAAGCTCGAGAAGTAGCAAGAAGAATTTCTGGCGTCGTTGCCAGGGAGGCTTACGCAAAAGTCATATACCAAGTACCTATCACAAACCCTTATCCTTCGCATTACACTTATTTGCCTCTCGTTTTCCTCTCCCCCACTTCACCCTTGCCGTTTTATTTGCCCTTCTTCTGTCGTGTGTTTATCGTTCGCTTGCCTCTTGTTTGCTCGTGTGTTGTTTGCTTGCCTGATTGCCCTCATCTCTGAGATGGGGGACGATCCTATCGAGAAGGGTAGTAATGTCGAGGGCAATGTCTATGTTGACCCCCCGGATGAAGCTACCACTTTACATATTAAGAAGTTCCGGGTTGGTAGTGGTAATATCATTGGAAAAGGAGTTCTTCAAGACTTCTTTACTTGTGTCGGTGCTTTGCCCACTATGGGTGGCTCTATTCTTCACTGAACTAGTAGCCTTGCGGATGTTGTATTCATGCTTATAGTAGAAATTGAAAGGCAATTTATCCATATGCACCCCTGTATTCAGAGAATTTTTTTGGAGTTTTCCAATATCAAGCATTCTTCTATTAAGCATGCAGCTACTATCTTTTTGGCTCATGAATTTGGATATATCATGAAAGAGAAATCTTTGCTCATTACGGGGTAGATGTCGGTCAACCTCCCATAGAGGCTATCTTGTTCAATCAAGAAGACATAATGCGGTTACGATCGCCTGATCATGTTGCTTTTAATGAAAACCTTAGAAAAAAGGTTCCTATTGAGGTCTTGATTGATAGAATTTCTGAGATGAATGATGACTTTGCTGTTCAAAACAATGGGTTAGGCTTCTCCCTTGAGCGAAGGCTTATGAACTTCTGGCAAAAGAATGCCTATAATGATGAATTGGTTGTCCACTACAAAGGGCCAAAAGAGGAACCTATTCCTCCTCAGATTGATGTAGGGGACTTTTTTCCCATTAAATTTAGCCCTTTTGATTACTTTTGCTTGCCACAAAGGAAGCTTGTTGCTGAACATAGGGAATATGAAATGAGCTTTCGCGACATATCATATCATTATGGCATTCCCTAGATTTATCTTGTATTGTGCCTAGCTAGGGGCGTAAAACGATAGCGCTTGTTGGGAGGCAACCCAAATTTATATTTTTTTTGTTTTTTTTTGCTGTTATGGAAAAAATATTGCATCTAGCCTCTGATTAGATGTGGTTCCATGTTTTGTTTAGTGTATGTGCCAAGTAGAACCTTTGGGAAGACTTGTGTGAAGTTTATGTGATCTTGCTGTGAAAAACAGAATCGTTAACGCTCGCTAAAGTGGTCATCAGTTTTTAATGGAGCGTGCTATTTAGTTGATTCTTTTTGCAGATGATTAGTAGACAAATTACTCAAATTTACCACTTTAGTTTGAATTTTTTGGAGTCCAGAAGTAGGCGAAACCTGCAGATTACTACAGATTGTTCTGTTTTTGACAGATTCTGTTTTTCGTGTGTTGTTTGCTTATTTCAATGCTTCTATGAGTAGTATTGGAAGATATGAACCATAGAGAATTTGGAATATAGTAGGTTTAACACCAATATAAATAAACAATGAATTCATTGCTGCACCTTTGAGTAGTGGTTTGATTTCTTATAATAACGGAGCTCACGAGAATTTTTGTCTAAGTTTTGTGTTGTGAAGTTTTCAAGTTTTGAGATTGCTTTGATGGACTATGGAACAAGGAGTAGCAAAGGCCTAAGCTTGGGTATTCCCATGGCACCCCAAGTAAATTAAAGATAATCAAAAGCCTAAGCTTGGGGATGCCCCGGGAAGGCATCCCCTCTTTCGTCTTCATCCATCAGTAACTATACTTGGAGCTATATTTTTATTTGCAACATGATATGTGTTTTGCTTGGAGCGTCTTGTATAATTTGAGTCTTTGCTTATTAGTTTGTCACAATCTTCCTTGCTGGACACACCTGTTTGAGAGAGTTAAATATCGCCTAAATTGTTAGAACACTCTATGTGCTTCACTTATATCTTTTGAGTTGAATAGTTTTTGCTCTAGTGCTTCACTTATATCTTTTAGAGCACGGTGGTGGTAATATTTTGAAGAAATTGTTGAACTCTCATGCTTCAGTTATATCTATTTGAGAGTCTATTAAAACAGCATGTTAATGTGTTTAGGCTAAAGGAACTAGTCTTCACATGATAGACATCCAATGTCAATGTAGTAAAAAAAAATCACACTAAGTGCATTGAATATGATGAGATGTTGGATACTTGATAATTGTTTTGAGATATGAGGATAGTGATATTAGAGTCATGCTAGTGGAGTTATTATGAAACTGAGAAATACTTATGTTAAGGTTAGTGATTCCAGTATCATGCACGTATGGTGAACTGTTATGTGACGAAGTTAGAGCATGAGGTATTTGTAGAGTGCCAACCTTTGTGTGGAGGTCGGGGGCGCGCGATGGTTAACTCCTACCAACCTTCCCCCTAGGAGCATGCGTTGATTGATTTGTTTTGATGACTCGTAGATTTTCGCAAAAAGTATATGAGTTCTTATGACTAATGATGAGTCCATGGATTATACGCACCCTCACCCTTCCACCATTGCTAGCCTCTCTTGTACCGCGCAACTTTCGCCGGTGCCATAAACCCACTATATATCATTCCTCAAAACAGCCACCATATTATTCCTCAAAACAGCCACCATACCTACCTATCATGGCATTTCCATAGCCATTCCGAGATATATTGCCATGCAACTTTCCACCTTTCCATTCATATGACACGCATCATATTGTCATATTGCCATGCATAATCATGTAGTTGACATCGTATTTGTGGCAAAGCCACCATGCATAATTTTCATATATGTCACTCTTGATTCATTGCACATCATGGTACACCGTCGGAGGCATTCATGTAGAGTCATACTTGTTGTAGTATCGAGTTGTAATTTGGAGTTGTAATAAAAGTGCGATGATCATCATTATTAGAGCATTGTCCCATGTGAGGAAAGGCCAATAAAAAAGATGGCCCAAAAAAATATAGAGAGGGGCTAATAAAAAAAAAGAGAAAGCCCCTCCAAAAAAAATGAGAGAAAATAGAGAAGGGACAATTCCTACTCTCTTTTTCCACACTTGTGCTTCAAAGTAGCACCGTGTTCTTCATTGTAGAGAGTCTCATGTTTAGTCACTTTCATATACTAGTGGGAATTTTCATTATAGAACCTGCCTTGTATATTCCAACGATGGGCTTCCTCAAATGCCCTAAGTCTTCGTGAGCAATCAAGTTGGATGCACACCCACTAGTTTCTTTTGTTGAGCTTTCATACATACTTAGCTCTAGTGCATCTGTTGCATGGCAATCCCTACTCACTCACATTGATATCTATTGATGGGCATCTCCATAGCCCGTTGATACGCCTAGTCGATGTGAGACTATCTCCCTCTTTTTTGTCTTCTCCACAACCACCTCTATTCCACCCATATTGCTATATCCATGGCTCACGCTCATGTATTGCGTGAAAGTTGATAGGTTTGAAAAGATAGAGTATGAAAACAAGTGCTTGGCTGAAATCGGGGTTGTGCATGATATGAATATTTTGTGTGATGAAGAGGGAGCATAGCCAGACTATATGATTTTGTAGGGATAACTTTCTTTAGCCATAGTATTTTGTGAAGACACAATTGCTTTGTTAGTATGCTTGAAGTATTGTTATTTCTTATGTCAATATAGACTTTTATCTTGAATCTTTCAGATCTGAACATTCATGTCACAATTAAGAGAATTACATTGAAAAACTATATTGGTTAGCATTCCACATCAAAAAATCCTTCTTTATCATTTACCTACTCGAGGACGTGCAGGAATTAAGCTTGGGGATGCTTGATACGTCTCCAACGTATCTATAATTTTTTTATTGTTCCATGCTATTATTTATGAAGTCTTGATGTTTAATGGGATTTATCATACACATTTATATCATTTTTGGGACTAACCTACTAACCCAAAGGCCAGTCCAGATTGTTGTTTTTTGCCTGTTTGACGGTTTTGCAGAAAAAGAATATCAAACAGAGTCCAAACGGAATGAAACCTTCGCGAGAGATATTTTTGGAGAAAATCACGCACAGGGAACTTGAGAACCACGTCAGGGGAGCATCGAGGCACCCACGAGGGTGGGGGGCACGCCCCCCTTCCCAGGGCGCGCCCCCCTACCTCATGGGCCCCTCGAGCGTCCCCCGGTGCCCTCCTTCTTCCTATATAAGTCTACGTACCACGAAACCATCGACAATAGAGAGAAAACCCTAATTCCACTGCCGTAACCATCTGTTCTCGTGAGATCCCATCTTGGAGCCTGTTCCGGAGCTCCACCAGAGGGGGATCCATCACGGAGTTCTTCATCGTCATCATCATCGCCCACACCATGAGTTGTGAGTAGTTTACCACAGACCTTCGGGTCCATAGCTAGTATCTAGATGGCTTCTTCTCTCTCTCTCTGGATCTCAATACAAAGTTCTCCTCGGTCTTCGAGGAGATCTATTCGATGTAATCTCTTTTTGCGATGCGTTTGTCGAGATCCGATGAATTGTGAGTTTATGATCAAGATTATCTATGAAAGATATTTGGTTCTTCTCTGAACTTTTTATGTGTGCTCATAATATCTTTGCAAGTCTTTTTGAATTATTGGTTTGGTTTGGCCTACTAGATCTATAGTTCTTGCAATGGGAAAAGTGCTTGGCTTTGGGTTCAATCTTGCGGTGTCCTTTCCCAGTGACAGTAGGGGCAGCAAGGCATGTATTGTACTGTTTCCATCGAGGATAAAAATATGGGGTTTATATCATATTGCTTGAGTTTATCCCTCTACATCATGTCATGTTGCTTAAGGCGTTACTCTGTTCTTATGAACTCAATACACTAGATTCATGTTGGATAGCGGTCGATGTGTGGAGTAATAGTAGTAGATGCGGAATCGTTTCGGTCTACTTGTCTCGGAAGTGATGCCTATATACAATGATCATGCCTAGATAGTCTCATAATTATTTTCTTTTCTATGAGTTGCTCGACAGTAATTTGTTTACCCGCTATAGAATATCGCTATCATGAGAGAAGCCACTAGAGAACACTATGGCCCCCGTGTCCATTCTCAACATATCAATCTACATCTACTTTACTTTTATCGCTTTTATTTGCTGTTCTTATAAACCAAAAATACCAAAAATATAAACTATCATCTCTATCAGATCTCACTTTCGTAAGTGACCCTAAAGGGATTAACAACCCCTTATCGCGTTGGCTGCGAAGTTCTTATTTGTTTATGCAGGTGCGAGGGACTCGCGCGTGGTCTCCTAATGGATTGATACCTTGGTTCTCAAAAACTGAGGGAAATACTAACGCTACTGTGCTGCATCTCCCTTTCCTCTTCGAGGTAATACAACGCAAGCTCGAGAAGTAGCAGCGGGTCCTCGTGAGCAGTCGCGCCTCGAGGGTCGTCGTCGGCCATTCTTGGTTTTTCTTTCTTCCTGCATCATTCGAACAAACAAGTATAGATCCCTGGAAGGGCATGTAATGAACCGTGGTTTTACGATATTTAGCACCATGCTTAGTGTCTATGTCCATTATTGCGCGCTCTGTGTGCTACGCTCCCTTTGGGTGAGGAGACCTATCTTGACGTACTCGAGGTTGGCTTCATCTCATGACCCTTCATGAGGCTTCAAAAACTCGTTAGGTGGTTATTATTCTTTACTGCCCGAGGCCCCTGACGTGGGCTGAGCATAGTCGGCCACCCCTTGTCGCGGTACCCATGGGGCACGGACATAAGGATGGGGAGCGTGCCAATCACAAGCCTAGGTTTGGGCACCTTGTGAAGGCAAAAAAAGGGGGAGCGCTGAGGAGAGCGCCATGCAACTGCCGCTCTCCCTGAGTTAGCCTGAAAACTGAGAGACGAACCACTGAGGGAACTCAAAACCAAGCAATCGTGGAACGCCAGAACCTTCAGAATCCATCAAAAAGAGAAGACAGGGACAATCCAACTCCAGAAAGAAAATGAAGGGCCGCGTCCGGCACCTAATCTAGTCTTCTCACCAGCGTGGAGCTAAGTGTTGCCACTAACACATGGGAGGGAGCCCCCGAGGCCCGAGGGCGGCTCTCCGGAGACTCAGGGGCATGTACAGACCCACTCATTATTACATGAGAGTGTCACGGGCGGAGATCTTCATAGGCGTGAGCCTTGCTTCATAGGCACTGGGCCTTGGCTAATCAGGCGCAGGGCCTTGTTCCTCGCAGGCACGGAGCCTAGTCTTCTCACGCGCAAGGGCCTTGTTCCTCGCAGGCGCAGAGCGTAGTCTTCTCAGGCGCAAGGGTCTTGTTCCTCGCAGGCACGGAGCCTAGTCTTCTCAGGCGCAAGGGCCTTGTTCCTCGCAGGCACGGAGCCTAGTCTTCTCAGGCGCAAGGGCCTTGTTCCTCGCAGGCATGGAACCTAGTCTTCTCAGGGGCATGGGCATTGTTCCTCGCAGGCACGGAGCCCAGTCTTCTCAAGCGCAAGGGCCTTGTTCCTCGCAGGCACGGGGCCTAGTCTTCTCAGGCGCAAGGGCCTTGTTCTTCGCAGGCACAGAGCCTTGTTTCACGGATAGAACCTCCGGAGGTGCCGAATGTTCCACGCGTTTAGGATGTGGACGTCGTCCCATGTTTCCGGGCGCACGGCGCCCGGTCTGGAGACGTGGGTGATCTTGAACGGGCCTTCCCACATGGGTGAGGGCTTGTGCAGCCCCTCCCTGGAGAGGACTCTCCTCAAAACGAGGTCACTTACCTAGAGTGTCCTGGAGCCGATGCTGCGGCAATGGTACCGCCGCAACGCCTGCTGGTATCTTGCCACTCGGAGTGAAGCGTCTCGCCGGCGCTCCTCCCCCAGCACGTGGTCCGCCCCTTGCACGGCGCCCTGCCGCGCCTCGTCGAACGCTAGGACTCACGGGGACCGGTGCATGACCTTGTGAGGGAGGACCGCTTCAGCTCCGTAGACGAGGAAGAATGGGGTCTCACCTATTGGCTTGGTGGCAGTGGTACAGATTGACCATAGCACGGACGGGAGCTCGTCGAGCCAACCCCTTCCGCAAGCTTAAAGCTTCTTCTTGAAGGTCCTTGTCTTGAGGCCCCTCAGGATCTCCACATTGGCGCGCTTGGCCTGGCCGTTGCTTCTAGGGTGAGCTACAAAGGCATAGCAAATCTGCGTTCCAAGGTTAGCACAATATGTCTTGAAAAGGTTGCTGGTGAACTGCGAGCCGTTGTCGGTGATGATGCGGTTAGGGACCCCAAACCGGTTTACGAGGCCCTTGATGAACTTGACTGGGGAGCCGGCTGGGATGGTTCGGACAGCTTCCACCTCGGCCCATTTGGTAAACTTGTCGACGGCGACGTAGAGGTATCGGTAGCCCTAGGGCGCTCGAGGGAAAGGACCAAGGATGTCCAACCCCCAGACCATGAACGGCTAGGAGAGTGGGATGGTTTGGAGGCCCTGAGCCGGTTGGTGGATCTGCTTGGCATGGAACTAGCAAGCCTTGCAAGACTTTACCAGTTCGGTGGCATCGTTGAGTGCCGTGGGCCAGTAAAAATCACTGCGGAATGCCTTGCCAACAAAGGTGCGCGATGATGAGTGTGATGTCCGCAGTCCCCGGCGTGGATGTCAGCAAGTAGCTCGCCTCCCTGCTTCCTGGAGATGCATCATAAAGAAACATGATTTGGTCGCTTCCTGTAAAGCTCACCGTCTTGGATGTAGTATGTCGTAGCCTGTAGAGCCACGCGTTTTTCGTCCTCCTCCTTTTCTGGCAGTGCTCCTCGCACCAGGTATGACTTGAGTTCCTTGGTCCAGCATCCCTCCTTAGGCTCGAGCACCAGGAGAAAGCGGGATCCTGAGGCCAGGCCGCAGGCGGGGGCTCCCGAGGCTGGTGGCTGGGGGAGTTCCTCCTGAGGCTTCGCCGACCCTTCTCGCGGGGGTGTCGCCAAGGGCCTGAGGAGCCTCTCCTCGAAGACACCCGGCTCTTGGGGCAGGCGTCTGGACGCTCTCTTGGCAATGGCGTCAGCCTCCTTATTGGTGCCGAGGGGCACATGCTCCAGCTCCAGGCCCAAGAACAACTTCTCCATTTTGCGTACCTCCGTGAGGTATGCCTCCATATGCTCGTACTTCGGATCGTATACCTTGTTGGAGAAGTTGACAAAGGAGCTGGGAGTCACCCCTGATGACGAGGCGCTTCACCCCCAGGGCCTTCGCCACCTTGAGACTGGCGATGAGGCCCTCATACTCCGTGATGTTGTTGGAGACCTTATTGCCTGGCTGAAAGGGGAGCTGCATGGCGTAGTAGAGCTTGTCTTGTGTGGGCGAGATGAGCACAGCCCCAGCCCCCGCGCCCTGGTGGGTGAATGTGCCGTCGAAGTACATGACCCAACCATCCGGCGCTTCCCTCCCTGGCGAGAGGGACTGGTTCTGACTTGCTTTGGGTCCCGGGGTGTCGGTCCATTCTGCCAAAAAGTCAGCAGGTGCGGCCCCTTTGATGACTCTGGTGGTGCTGAACTCTAGCTGGAATGCCTGCAGCTCTATATTCCATTCCGCGACCCTTCCTGTCGCATTTGGGCTCCGGAGTACCCTTTTCAGAGGGTAACTTGACACGACCTTGATGGGGTGGCCTTGGAAGTAGTGGCGTAGCTTATGCGAGGCGACGAGGAGCACAAGCAAGAGCTTATGTGGCATGGGGTAGCGTGCTCGGGCATCACGGAGCACCATGCTGACGAAGTATACCCGGTGCTCGACGAGGGTGAAGTCCGGACTCACCTGCGCCTGTGTGGTCTGAAAAGGTGCTCCAGGGGCTTGTTGTAAGTTGGGGCAGCTGCGGCCTCAGGGAGGTCGTCTTCCATGTCGCGGTCATCCTCTGACCGTGATGGGGTCTCGGGAGTGCCACCCTTGGGTTGCAAGGTCTTGTCTTGATGCTCCTCTCGAATAGCCACCAGCTCTGTGCTAGACGAATGTGGTGTTGCGGCCAGGTAAAGCACCAATGGTTCTTGGGGCTTGGGTGCCACCATTACCGGTGGACTAGTGAGGTATCTCTTGAGGTCTTCGAACGCCGTATGAGCCTCAGAGGTCCACTCGAACAGGCCCTTCCTTTTCATCAGCTTAAAGAAAGGGAGGGCTCTCTCCCCCAGCTTGGAGATGAAACGCCCGAGCGATGTTACACAGCCAGCCAATTTCTGCATCTCCTTGAGGTTCTTGGGTTGACTCATCTTTTCTATGGCCTTGACCTTCTCGGGGTTTGCCTCGATCCCTCGGTGCGACACCAGGAAACCCAATAGCTTGCCTGACGGGATGCCGAACACGAACTTTTCCGGGTTGAGCCGCATGTCTACCTTGTGCAGGTTGGCAAAGGTTTCTTCCAGATCCGTGATAAGGGTTGCGCCCTCCTGAGATTTTACCACTATGTCATATATGTATGCCTCAACGTTCCTCCCGAGTTGTTTTCCTAGTGAAATGTGCATTAACCGCTGAAAGGTTGCTCCTGCGTTCCGTGACCCAAACGACATGCAGGTGTAGCAGTATACTCCACACGGAGTGAGGAAGGCAATCTGCTCGACGTCTTGCAGCGCCATCTTGATCTGGTGGTAACCCGAGAAGGCATCCAGGAAGCACAACAAGTCGCACTCGATGGTGGAGTCGACGATCTGATCGATGCGGGGCAGAGGAAACGGGTCTCGCAGACAAGCTTTGTTGAGGTTGGTGAAGTCGACAGACATGCGCTCTTTTCCTCCTTTCTTGGGCACGACGACGGGGTTCGCCAGCCACTCCTGGTACCGGACCTCGTGGATGACACCCGCTGCCTCCAGCTTGCGAGTCTCCTGCATGATGAAGGACTGCTTCTCCGTAGATTGGCGCATGGCCTTCTGCTTCACGGGGCGCATATTGGGGCATACGTTCAGGTGGTGCTCGATCACCTTCCTCGGGACTCCCACCAGGTCCTTGGGTTCGCACGCGAACACATCCATGTTCGCGCGCAGGAACCCAACCAGCGCCTCCTCTTGAGCTGGGGGGAGACCGGCGCCTATGGCGAAGGCGACACCCGACGGCTCGTCTTCATCCACGGGCACCTGCTTCGTCTTGGCTCGGTCTTGAGAGAACAATTGCTTCTTTTTGGCCGGTGCAGCCCCCTCAGTTCTAGGGGCGGCTTCACCGGACGGATGCGCCGCTGCAGCGGTCCGGTAGACGCGCTTGAGGGCCACCAAGGTTTCCTTGGTGTCCCCCACCACGGTAAGGGCACCACTGCTCCTTGGCATCTTCATGAGGTTATAGACCGGATGGGTTGCGGCCATGAACTGAGCCAGCGTGGGGTACCCGAGGATGGCGTTGTAAGGGAGGCTGATTCGGGTGATGTCAAAGTCGATCAGCTCAGTGCGGTAGTTGTTTCGAGTGCCGAAGGTGACCAGGAGGCGGATCAGCCCCAGGGGCTGGTGGAACCGCTGCTCACTCCTGAGAAGGGTTTGGTGGGGCGCAACCGCTCGAGTGGCACTTGAAGTAAGCTTAAAGCCTCCGCCGAGAGCACGTTGAGGCCAGCCCCACCATCGATGAGGGTCTTGGTGACTGCTACATTGCATATGGTGGAGGTGCAGAGCATCAGGAGAGCGCCTGAGCCCACGGTGGAGGCAGGGTGGTCCCCCAAGTTGAAGGTGAGGTCAGCCTTGGGCGCGAACCATCCAGGAGGAGCCCCCTCGCGTATGGAGGTGATGCCCACCTAGCGAAAGATCTGCTTGATGTGGCGGCCGGAGGGTGGCGCTTGGGAGCCGACGACGAGTGTCGTGATGGTGTGGGGGCGCCAGCGCCCCGAAGCGTGTGACGAAGAGGTCGCGCAGCTCCTCCCAGGATGCCACGGACAATTCTGGTAAGTTGAAGAACTAGGTGCACGGCACGCTGGTGAGCGCCATGGGGAGCTAGCTGGCCATGACCTTGTTGTCGCTGCCGGCCACCGAGATGGCCTCTTCGTAAGCCTGGAGGAAGATGGTCGGGTCTTCTTCCCCGTTGTAACGGGGCGGAAGATCTGGCCTGAATCTGGGTGGCCACTGCACCCGTCGGAAGGCGGGGGTGAAGGCCCGGTGGCCCGGAGCGCCGCCGCACGTGGCCGCCAAGCTGGCAAGAGGAGGGACACCTGCCATGGGAGCTTGGCGGATGGAAAGCGGGACAGATGGGGGAGGAATTTCGACACACCCCTACCTGGCACGCCAAATGTCGGATCTCGGGTTCCGGCAAAACCCTTAAGGTTCGAACTCTGGGGTGCGCACAAAGATCTCTCCTTCCGACCTAGGTTGTCTACCCATCGATCCCTAGGCCTAGCTCATCAGATCCGAAGAACAAGGGACACAAAGTTTATACTGGTTCAGGCCATTGTTGTGGTGTAATACCCTAATCCAGTGTGGTGTGGTGGATTGCCTTGCAGGCTGATGAAGAACTAGTACATGAACGATCTGCCTCCTGAGGAGAGGGGTTCTTGTGCTCGGGTGAGCTTATGGTGTGTGGCCTTCTATCTGATCAACTCAAGATGATATCCTCCCAATGGTGGTGGCTAGTCCTATTTATAGTGGCCCAGGTCCTCTCCCCAAATATTGAGTGGGAAGGGATCCCACAACGGCCAAATTCGAAGGGGGACACCTAGTACAAGCTATCCTGACAAAAGGTGGTCTTCGCCTGCCAAAGATTTTGGTGGTGACTCCGTCGTGGGCTCCGCGGTGACCTCTGTTCTGCTGCCCTGCTGGTCTTGGTCTTGTTGCACGGATATGGAAACCTTTGCCTGACGCCTCGGGATTCTTCGCCTGCACCTGCTCCTTTAGCACCAAAGGGGAAATTGGCACTCTGCGCCCGCTCGCGCCCGCCTGGCCTTGGTCATCACTGCTCACGTCACGAAGACCTCGCGAGGTGTCCCTTGCCTCGATATCTCTAATCCTCATGAGCCGGCCTAGTGAGGCCGCCCCAGGGGATGCCTTGTGTCGTCCGCCTCGCGAGGCTTGGCCCCTCGCGAGGGTCTTGAGTGGTTGCTGAAGATGTCGGGCCGTACCAGGCCGCCTGGTGAGCCATGCCCCGGGCCGTAGGCAGGCAAGTTGGGGTACCCCCGTTCCTAGAACGCCGTCATGTTATTCCTAAATATAATATAAAAGTGCATATTAAAGCCCATTAAACATACAAAAACAGATAATATAATAGCATGGAACAATCAAAAATTATAGATACGTTGGAGACGTATCATTAGGCAACCTGCGCCGAATGAATTTCCTGAGGCTATCACATGAGAAGGCTAGACACCAACGACCCCAGGAGGTGATGTGAACGGGGCCGGCCCGCCAGACAGAGCTCCGATGTTGGGTTTCTCGACGTTGCAGGGACGGACCCGAGTACAGGCGCCGTGTCCAGACTTCTCATGTGAAAAATCCTAAAGAAAAACAACCAGCGCACGGCTCCCGTGGTGGCGGGGCACCAGGATGCATGCCCTGGTTCATCCGACCGCGATTAGCTCATGCGAGAACAAGGCACCAAGGGCTACAGGAGCTGGCCCGCGAGCCAGAGCTCGGCCTCTTGGGTTTAGCGACGCTGCAGGGACGGACCTGAGCACAGACGCCATGCCAGCCCTTAATCATGAGGTGGTCGTGGGTGGTCTTGCCAGGGCGCATGACGTTCATGCTATCAAAGAACCAGACAGGCATATAATAAGCATGAAGCAACTCACGAAAAGAGACAAACTAGTTCAGGTAATGCGAGCACGATACATGCCAGAGGGACAACCCCATGCGGCCTGGGGATGATGCAACCCGAGGGCGCTCCCAACAGAGTAATATAAAGATGCAAAAGGATACACGTTGCAGGGACAGGCCCGTGCGACTTGGCGATGATGCAGCCCAAGGGCGCCCCCAATTGAACAAACTGATACAGAGTCACCTAGCACTATTGCTGGAGAGATGTTGATGTAGCTGAAGACGCTCGCTGCAGATGTCACTCCTCATGAGCCGCCTGGCTCCCGGACCTCGTGAGGCTCCTTAGGTTCCGATAGCTCGCGAAGAACCGTCGCCACCTCCGCCAGGATCTCCTAATGTCTGGCCTCGTGAGCCACCAGGATGTCCCGCATGTGGCACTGTTACAGGGCGGCCTGGTTCGGCAAGCCGAAGGGCATCCGAACGTAGCTCTGAGGAGGGCCCTTGCACCGGCCCACCTGAGACGGCCAGTAGAGCTCCTGAGACGTGACTCTGTTGAGTCCTGGGATGTTAACGCAGATACGCAGCCTGCCGCCCGAGCTTGGGACGGCAGCTGCACTTGGTGGTGTGGGGCAGCGCTCGCCTCGCATTGCTCTTGGTACTTGCAAGTCTTCGATGATCTGGTCGATGAACTCCTGAGCACTTGGCGCTTCGTGCCTTATGCTCTCATGAGGGAAGCGTGCGGTGAAGCACGCCTCCACATGGTGCCCGAGCACATCCCTCGTGACATTGGCCAGGTCGGAGGCCCTCCAGAGGAGAGCCCCCGAGCGCAACCTAAAAGGGCGCTGGGCACGCCTCCCTATGCAAGGAAGAGATGCGCCCCATCCGTGGGCGCAAGTCCTGAGGTGGTGCCGCCGGAGACGCCGCTCTGCTGAAACTCTTGGCGGAGCAGCTGCTTCTTCTTCTTAGGGACGGCCTCGGGAAGGTAGATGGTGCCTTCGTTGTATGGGTCCTTGACTGTTGCGGCCTGGTAGGCGCGCTCAAGGGAGCACACCGTGTCCTTTTCCTCGCACACGATAGTGATGATGTCGCGTCTCCTTGGCGTCTTGAGGACGTTGTAGCCATGGTGAGTCACTGCCATGAACTTGGCCAGGGTCGGATACCCAAGGATGGCGTTGTATGGGAGGCGGATGTGGGCGACGTTGAAGTCGATGAGCTCGGTGTGGTAGTTGTCGCGCTGGCCGAAGGTGACTGGGAGGCGACTCTTGCCTATTGGGGTGGTGGAGCCGTCGGTCACTCCCGAGAAGGGCTTGGTTGGTTGCAGCTGGTCATATGGCACTTGGAGACGGTCAAACGTGTCGATGGAGAGAACATTGAGCCCTGCACCGCCATAGATGAGGTTTTCGATTACTTGAACATTGCTGATGACGGGTGAGCACAGCATCGGGAGTGCGCTGGCGGTTGCCGCGCACTTGAGCTGGTCAGCTAAGCTGAAGGTAATAGTGCACTTGGACCACTTGAGTGGCCGCCTGGCTTCTAGCCTGGGAAGAGCTACGTTCACTTCTCGGGCGAACTGCTTGAAGATGCACTGAGAGGCTGGAGCCTGCGCACCGCCCAAGATGCAGGCGATGGCGCGAGGCCCCTAGAAGCCCCCAGCCCCCTCGTCCTGATCGTCGTTCCTCCTTGGTGGTGGTGGTAGTGGAGGGAGGCCAGCCTTGCCCTGAGGGAAGCCCTCACGAGGCTGGTCCCTCCAGGCGCCCTCCCGAGGCTCGTCGTGCCAGCGGTCCTCACGAGGCTGATCGCACCACTCCTGACAAGGGCCGCGGTCGTCCCAGTGCCCTCCGGTTCGGCTTCCTCCATGGCCGTAGCCTCGATCGTTGCGCTCAGGGCGGCGACTAAAGCGCCCATTGCGGATGGCCCTGAGCTCCTGACAGTCATTGGTGTTGTGGTTGTGCACGTTGTGGAAGGCACAGAACGGGCGGCTGCTCTTGCATGACTCTGGGTGGTCGCGACCGCGCTTCATCTCCGGTTCTGCCGCGAGCACGGCCACCCCCATGCGCTTCACGTCTTTAGCCTTGGCCTTCTTGTCTTCTGGGTCAGCAGCTGGGAGCTCGGCGAGGGAAAGGAGCCCTTCCTCAGCTCTCGCGCACTTGGTCGCTATGTTGAATAGCTCCAAGGTTGTGCACAGGTCTTCGTGGATGGCGGGATCCTCCTTCATCTTGACATCGCGGACGCCATCGGAGAACGCTGAGATGATGGCCTCGTCCGTCACATTGGGAATCTTGAGGCGGACGCTGTTAAAGTGCTGGATGTACTTCCGCAGGGTTTCCCTGGTTGCTGCTTGACGCGCCGCAGGTCACCTACGGCTGGCAGACGATCGCGAGTGCCCTAGAAATTGGCGATGAAACGCTCGCACATCTCACACAAGGAGTAGATCGATCCCATAGGCAGGTTCAGGAGCCACAAGCGTGCGCCGTCTTTGAGATCCATGGGAAACCAGCTCACCATAATTTTATCGTCGTCGTTGGCCGCCTCGATGCTCATCTCGTAAAGCTGCAGGAACTCAACAGGGTTAGGGGTGCCGTCATAGCATGGAGGCAGGTCGGGTTTGAACTTCCTGGGCTAGATGACACTGCGTAGCTCAGGAGTGAAGAATCGGCAGCCTGCTATGGCCACCGGAGCCCGTCATGGAGGCGGAGATTGGTCTTGGTTCTCATGCTCTACCACCGCAGGGGGCGCACGATCTCGACGTGGTGGTGGTGGGAGGGCAAGAGCTCCTCCTTGCGACCGCTGGACCTCTTGACAGCTTCCTTCTTCATGCGCGGACGCCTCACGCGGTGGGTCGTGCCGCGGGGCCGCACGCCTTGGAGCGAGGGCGACGTCTTGGCGTGGAGGTGGCGGAGGTGCTCCATGGGCTACGTCACCCATAGAGGGAGGCGGGCGAGGTTGCGACAGGGACAGTGCAGGAGAGCCCCCAGCGGCGCTGAATAGTTCGGCGATGCAGTCTAGCCAGTCCTCATAGAAGTCGTCGATGGGGCAGTAGCGTAGGAGCTCGCGCGCCATGAGTAGCGCAGCCTGCACGTCCACAGGTCCGCGACGACCATGGGACGACGAGCCGGCTGGGGTCAGTGACGGGCTGGCGGTGCATCCATGCCGCCGCACCGAGGGGTGCAGCGACGAGGCTTGCTTCTCATGCCTGGCCGTGCCGGTGGCTGCATTGGCGGTAGGTGATGGAGAACAGCGGGGGGGTCCACCAGGGGGAGCCGTCTGAGTGACGCGGGTGGCGAGGGCGGCCCCTCGCTCAGCACAAGCTCGACGAGCGTCAGCCATGGAAGCAGTGGAGCGGTGATGCGTCGGCCAATGGAAGAGAGGTTTCGGCGCACCCCTACCTGGCGCGCCAAATGTTGGATTTCGGGTTCCGCAAACACTAGAGAGGTTCGAACTCTGGGGTGCGCACGAAGAATAGACTCTACCCAACGCGCTCGCCCTATGATTCCACATCCTAGCTCGACGAACTCAAGGAACAAGAGACACAGGGGTTTATACTAGTTCGGGCCACCTTGCGGTGTAATACCTTACTCCAGTGTGTGTGGTGGATTGCCTCGTGGGGCTGAGGATGAACTATTACAATGGATGAATAGCCTCAGTAGGTGAGGTGTTCTTGGGCTCGATGATATGGTGAAGGTGAGGATGAATTGGGTGATCCGCTCCTCGTTGTGGTGGAATGCTCTCTTCTCTCTATGGTCGGATCCTATCGTCTCTCTCTCTCTATGGTGGCTAGGTCCTATTTATAGTGGCTTTGGTCCTCTTCCCCAATGTAGGCGGGAAGGGATCCCACAACGGCCAAATTTGAAGGGGAACAACTAGTATAAGCTATCCTGACATAAGCGGTCTTCGCCTGCCAAAGGCTCTGGTGGTGACGCCGCGTCGGGCTACACGGTGACCTCCATCCTGCCGTCCTGGCGATCCTTGGTCTTGTTGCACCGATATGCAAAGCTTTGCTTGATTCCTTGGGAGTCCGTGCCTGCGCTTGCCCCCTTGGCACCAAAGGGGAAACTGGTACATTGTACCCACTGGCACCCACCTGGCCTTGGTCGTCATGGCTCACGTCATGCGGAGCTCGCGAGGTGCACCTTGCATAGATATCTTCGCTCCTCGGGAGCCAGCCTAGAGAGGCTGCCTAGAGGGAGGTCTTGCCGTTGTCCGTCTCGCGAGGCTTGGCCCCTCACGAGGGTCTTGAGTAGTGGTTGCTGAAGTTGGGTCGTACCAGGCCGTCGATGGAGCCACGTCATGGGCGGCAGGCAAGCAAGTCTGGGTACCCCCCTTCCCAGGACGCCAACAATTGTGGAGTAGTTATTAGATGATGAGTTGCGAGATTGACAGAAGTTGAAACCCTAGTTTATGCGCTACTCCGTAAGGGACCGATTGGATCCAAAAGTTTAATGCTATGGTTAGAATTTATTCTTAATACTTTTCTCGTAGTTGCGGATGATAGCGATGGGGTTAATCATAAGTAGGAGGTTTGTTCAAGTAAGAACAGTACCTAAGCACCGGTCCACCCACATACCAAATTATCAAAGTAGCGAGCACGAATCGGATCAACATGATGAAACTGACTAGATGAAATTCCCGTGTACCCTCCAGAACACTTTGCTTAATATAAGAGACCATTTTGGCATATCCTTTGCCTCAAAAAGATTTGGCTACGTTGCTGCACTTTTGCTTCTACTATTGTTACTGGCTCGTTACAAATTATCTTGCTATCAAACTACTCTATTACTTACAATTTCAGCACTTGCAGACATTACCTTGCTGAAAACCACTTGTCATTTCCTTCTGCTCCTCGTTGGGTTCGACACTCTTACTTATCGAAAAGGCTACAATTGATCCCATATACTTGTGGGTCATCACCCCCCTTAGAGGCTCCGCCCGCCTCCCCCTCCTCCCCATCCCTGACCCCCCTCGATGGCCATGGTGTTGCGCTGGGCTGATGTTGCGGAGGATGATGATGTGGCCGCCGGCCGGCCGGTCGTGTGCCGGGAGCCCTCGGCTCATCTGGCTGTGACCAGCGCGGAGAGCGGGCTATCACCTCGGCGTAGCATCCCGGGAACTCTCTCACGGTCACGCCGGCGCATCGCGGCGGCTCCCTTGCCGACGCAGCAGAAAAATGCCTCCTTTGGTTCTTGGACTGCTCACCGCCGCCGTGCTCCAGCGTGGGGTGTCGCGGGACGGTCTGACCAAGGTTGTTTTCGGGTTTTGTGGTGCTTCATCGCCCCCGCCGCCATTGTCTGCACGCCCGGTGCTCCGCCACGCCGGCGTGCCCCCCGATTCTCCTCCGCCGCTCCCCATTCAGGCCCTTCATTGCGACGTTTGGATCCTCCAACCTCCGATTCTCGCCCACCATCTCCTCACGCCGCTCCTAGATGGGGAAACCCTCATAGCCGCCTCCTCTCCCTGATGGGTGGGCCGCGCCCAGTTGGCCCATGCGGAGATTGGGCCCAATGATCGCCCGCAGGCCGTGTCTCACACGCGCCAGACCAGTTCGCGGGTGCCTGCTGGTGGGCTGGCCCGATTGACCGGTCACTCAATCTGGTCCCAGGTTGGCTTCCCTTGGCCCCTCCTCCTAATGGAGCAGTCGAGACAGAGACCCTAGTCCACGACTCGTCCATCCTCCTCGCCGCCACCTCCCCCGTCCCCTCCCAGCATCCCCGCCCCCTGCCGCCATGCCGCGCGAGTGGGACGACAACGGGAACCGCCCCAAGCGCCGCACGGACGACCGTCACGACTCTGCTCGCCCATCCCTAGATGCGATGCGCCGCGAGAAGGACCTTCTCCGGCAACTATCGTCGCGGGGTGGCTGCCGTTCTCAACAACACTCCGACAACCGATCACTGACACGACGATCCCCTGGCCGTGCCGACCGCCGGGGATGCTCGCGTTCTCGCTCCCCGCCGCATGCCTTGTACTGGCGGAGCCAGCGTCATCGCTCCCCCTCACCGGTGCGACACTGGGAGGGTCGTCGCTCCCTGGCGCTCGGTGGCCGCTCCTGACCCCCTCCGCATCTACAGCAGCAACATCAGCCCACACCCCTGCTCCCCCGCCCCCCATCGGTACCTGCCCCACCGTGGCGAACCTAACTTCCCACCCAACGGCAATGGGGCTGGTTGGGGCCGGCAGGGGGCAAAGAACAAGAAGTGTGTCCTGGGCCGCGGAAATGGCGCGGCTCCTCCCACTGGACCGCCCCATGATCCATCGACGTCCACCCCGGATGCGGTGCGCCCCGAGGACCGATCCAACGACCTCCTGAAATGCTTCAACTGCAACCTCGCCGGCCACTCTCAGGTCACCTGTACTCGCCCACAGTGCTGCTACCTTTGCTCGGATCCGGGGCATCCTGCGTTCCTATGCCTGAACCGCCCTGTGTCGGAGGAGCTCAGGATGTACGGTCATGGGATCGACGGTCTGGGGTTCTTCCACATCGAGTTGCCTGACATCCCTCCGCCATCCCCGTCACTCCTGGTGATTGTCACCATGCTGGGAGATGGGGTGGCCTCTCTGGAGTTGATCGAGGCGGAGCTCAACCACCTCTACCACTGCAGCTGGGATTGGCAGGTCACCCAGCTGGCCGGTAAGCAGGTCTCGGTGATGTTCCCCGACGCTATTAGTCATGGCTACAGCACCCGCAATGGTGAGATCATCCTGGCTCTCAACTAGCTAGTGGTGGACATCTCAGTGCCTGTCCATGACCCCTTGGCGGTGGTCGTGATAGACACGGCATGGGTCCTCATCGGAGGTCTCCCCGACATCGCACGCTCGGAGCAGGTCATTCGTAACATGTCCTGCATCCTCGGTAAGGTGGTTGTGGTGCACGAGCTCTCTCTCCGCAAGGAGGAGGAGCTACGAGTCAAGGTCAAATCCCTCGACTCGTCCAAGCTTCATGCCCCAGTCCGGGTTTCTTCAACGACCAGGGCTTCAACCTCAGGATCTCCCCCGAGCCACCCAACCACATTAGCCGCCCTCACATCCTCGATGATAGCTTCTTGGGGGGTGGCCACGATGGTGGCGGCACGGAAGGTCGTCGCAGCTACCGCGACCCTCGCCACGGCCACAACTCTGGCTCGGAAGAGGACGAAGACGACTCCGAGGACAATCCTCCCCATGACCCGCCTGCTGCCTCGTTAGCCAACGGAGGTGCAGGGGCCGGCCGCACCCACTCCACGGCCCATCCGCCTCCGCAGACGGGAACGGCGCATCTGACGCCAGCCTCCAGGTCCTCCCAGCATCGTCTCCCCACTCCCCCGCCGGTGTTCCCTCCAGCATCCGCGCTGCTCTCTTGTCAGGACCCCGATCCTAAGTCACAGAGGTCTAGCCTGTAACACATCATATCACTTTGCGGCCTCACGCACGGTATCCCCACGGGTGCCACCTTACCTGGCCCGGGACCGTTTGCGCATTTTGGCACACGCATATGATAGTGTCGCTAGCATCCATATGACAGAGAACCCGGGACGACATGACTAGTTATAAACCAAAAGTGGCACTAAATTACAGAGACATGCATACATGACCCAGCAACGAACGTGTCGGTCATCAACGTATGAACCCAAGTCGTAGCAAGCTACAAGGACTTAAAGGAACAACGCGTGACATTTCCCCTAAGGGACAGACACAGGAACGAAGAAGGACACATGCCGGCCAGCCTAAGTGTTCCGGAGCAGTAGCAAGCTACCAAGGCTCAGTGGAAGCACTAGGAGACATTTCTCTGTAAGATAGGATACCAAAGGTAAACAACTAGGTGTCGGATCCCACACATAGCAATACACATTACACGTACGCATAACATGCAAGTATGTGATGTACAACATGGCATCACAACATAACTCAACAACTCATATAGATAAAGGCCCAGAAGAGCCATCATAGCATTTATTACAAACAGAGGTCACATGACCCAACATACAGAACATACAGGCAACGGAAGCATAACATGTCTGGGTACAGACAACTACAAATGAAAAAGGCTGAGAAGCCTGACTATCTACAAGACCCTCCCAAGGGTACAAGATCGTAGCTGAGGTAACAAGCTAAACGTTGAAGTCCACGCGGAACCACTAGCGAGACTGAAGTCTCTCTGCAAAAACATTATTTAAGCAAACGTGAGTACAAAGGTACTCAGCAAGACTTACATCAGAACTAACTACATATGCATCAGCATCAACAAAGGGGGTGGTGGAGTTTGACTGCAGCAAGCCCGCTTTGACTCGGTGGCTATCCTAAACTACGACTGCAAGTAACTCTTTTGAGGTGGCGCACACGAGTCCACATATTCACCAATCAATACACCACTATGGATCCGCTCCCGTCTCCCTACGAGAAGGCCATCCATAGCACTCACGCTTATCTTGCGTGATTTAGGGTATCCACTTTCACTTGTCTATGAACTGTTATAGGCAACCCAGAAGTCCATTACCGCGGACACGGCTATTCGAATAGATCATATATAAACCCTGCAGGGGTGTACTTCTTCACACATGTTTCCACCACTTAGCGTCTGCACACGACACGTGCTCGGCAGACTTCAAGCGAAAGCCGACGTGGGTGTAGACCACGACCTAACCAACCACTCAAGTCTCTCGTCCATGTTTATCGCCTATTTGGGTTCCATCCGTGGGGAGATCCGGCCGGGGTGTCGCTCACGGCCCCAAACGATGTGTACAAGGTTCCCGCATCACCAAACGGGCGACCGGTACACCGTGCCACGTACCTGCCGCGTCACAGCCCACCCCGAGGGTCAGCGCTGCGCACGACCTCCAGTAAACTACAAACACCAGAAACTAGTTGCAACTCCTGGACAGAGAACATGGGCAGTCAATAAGTCGAGCGGTGTCATATTTCAGGGCCCAACGTGTGGTAGTAGTTGTTCATGGATCAACCAACACAGATATCAGTTCCAGAGGACGGCTTCAATGAGACAACCCACCATGTACTCCTACATGGCCTCTCATCGCTACCTTTACCAAATCGTTTTCACACACTTATCTCTCAACTCCGATGAATTAGACCTGACACAACTCTAAGCAATAGCAGGCATAACCAGAAATCATGAATGAGTAGGCACAACATGGCTCAAACAACTCCTACTCATACTAGCGGGTTTCAACTATTTACTGTGGCAATGACGGGTCATGCAGTGGAACGGGGTTCAACTACCGCAGCAGGTAACAGTTGAAGCGTTGTTGTCCTAATGCAGTAAAAGAGAGCAAGAGCGAGAGAGTGGGTTTGTATCGGAATGCTCAATGGGGTTTTGCTTGCCTAGCACTTCTGAAGATAACATTGGGTCTTCATCGGTGTCATTGATCACATCGTCGGAACACGTCTACTGAAAGGGGACAACACCGGCAAACAAGAGAGAACACAATCAATGCAATGCGACAATATGATGCATGATCATGACATTGCAATATGCTGTTGATTGAGCTAATGCAACTAGCAACCATATTAAATGAAGTTGGTTTGAACCAAAGGTTCAAATTCAAACTCCATATGTGATTATGCAAATGCCATTTAATTGATTTGACCTGACCAGCAGGTTTAACTTGTTCAAACATGCATGAAAACGCCATAAACAGATTCCTTGAATTTTCCTGATCATTTTTCATATATAAATTATTTTCATCTGAGCTACGGTTGATTTTATATGATTTTAAGAAGTTTTGAATATTTTCTGAAATAAATAAATCATTTCTGATTTATTTAAAATTCCGGAAAACACTTATTCCGTCAGCATGACGTCAATGTGATGTCAGCAATCAACAGAGGCTGGTCCAGGTCAAACCTGACCAGTGGGTCCCACTGGTCAGTGACTGGGGCTGGTTAGTGTGGATGACATGTGGGCCCAGTCAACAGCCACGTCAGCTTGGTCAACTCTGGCACGTGGGGCCCGTTGGGTTAGTTTAAACTAAACAGAAAATAAACTAGGTTAATTAGGCAGTGGGGCCCGTATGTCAGTGGCCCTGGGGGGTTAGTTAGGGTGTCATTAGCGGCTAATGACTTGCCAAGTCAGCACTGCCGGCGATTAGTCGCCGGCGACCTCATTCCGCGGCGGTGTCTCACCGGAGAGGCTCGGGTTTCGTCCCACGGTGACCAAATCGAAGGCCGAGGCCATCTACGGAATGAGGAGACTCGTCCGCGTCGAATGGTGCAGGCGGGAGGAGCTGGGGTGGAGCAGGCTTGCCGGAGTTGAGCTCGCGGCGGCGCCGGAGTTCGGGTGTTGAACGAAACGGCGCTATGGTGCACTAGGGGAGGAGCTAGTGGGTGTTGCGTGCTCCTGGGAGTTCAACGAACACAGTGACGCACTCAGCTACGAGCTGGGGTGGCCCTGGCCGTGGCGGTGAAGAACCACGGCGGCGGTGAGCTCTCGGGTCCGGTGGTTAGTGTAGCTACGGCACGCAAACGAAGAAGATAGGAGAGGGGAAACGACGAGGTGCTCACAGCGGAGCTAGCGAGCTCGAGGGAGAAGTCGGGGACGCTCTGTAGCTCCCTAATCGACGGCGAGGAGCTCCGGCGATCCGAGGATGAAGACGACGACGTGAAGGCGATGCAGAGCTTTTGGCGAAGCGTGGCTCAGCGAGGAGGAAGAGGGCGTCGAGGCGGTTCTTCTAGACACAACGGAGAGGCGGGGCAGTGGCTCTGGCCGCGGCGAACGACGAGCGGCGGCGGCGGCGTGTTCGATGGTGCGAGGGGAGAGAGCCAGGAGAGGGAAGAGACACGGGAAGAGAGTGAGAGGGGTCCGGGGGGTGCGTGGAGACGCCAGAGATGTCCAGGGCGAAGCGGCAAGCAGGAGGTGGCCGTCGGTGGCCGTGCACATGCTGGCGCGCCGCGGGCACACGCCCTCGTGCCTTCTGGCACGAGGTTGAAGGAGGCGGTGCTGGGCTGGGCCTCTACAGGAGTGGGCTGGGCCAACAGTGCTGGGCCGCCAGGCTGGACAGGTAACGGCCCAGGTAGTTCCTCTCTCTCTGTGTTTTCTATTTTAATTACTGTTTTCTATTTTTTGATATTTGTTTTGGCTTTAGTAAAAATGCCAGAGCATTACCAAAAATCATGAAACTAAGCATGGCTACTGTTTAGAATAAAACCAACAGTAAACATTGTAGTTTATGATTATTTGAGCATTTAAAATAATATATAAAATTTAAATGCCCAAATGCAAATATTGTATGATTTAAATCAGTGCCCAAAATATTCCACAAAAATGTTCACTATTTTTGGTTTGGTCTCAAAGCCTTGCCAAAATTATCAAACATTGATGAAGGCATTTTGGTTAAAGAAAATATTTTTAGGTTGAACCTAGTTGAATTCTTTTGGTGCTAGGGTTTGATCATTCCCCAATTCAAGTTTAGCAAAAATTTAAACATGATGACATGATGATCAGGCAAAGACCACAGGGGTTGATCTAGGGATGTGACAACTCACCCCCACTAAAACAAGAATCTCGTCCCGAGATTCAAGCGTAGGGTAAGAAATCAGAGGGAACACAAGCTAGCACAATCTTCACGATCCAATTTTCCTTCTCGGAGATGTTGATTTATTGCATCATATTGCTCTTGTCATCCTTGCTTTGAGATCTTCATCCAACCAGATGATAACGGAGACAAACTCTATAGGAATCGATCTTCCCGAAGATCGAGGAACTCAAGATCAACTCAAGGAGTGAGACAATGAAACATCTCTTGAGCTGAGACTCGGAACACACATCCAGAAGGATGGAATAAAACAACGAAAAATATTTACTTGGCAGGCAAAATTCCACACCCATGAAGTTGGTGATCGATGTCACCAGACGGGGCACCTTGGAGAAGGTGACTCGTAGAGTTATTCCCTTAAGTGGCAAAAATAATTACTTTTGATATAGAGATCAATAAAACTCTCTATACCCGCCGGAGGCAAATCACATCCGATCGTTGACGGAGTTCGAAAGAATGACATTCTCGGCCAGAATGGATGGTGTGGTCTACCTTGTTGAAGACAACACAAGGGATGATTTTGGTTATCATCGGAAATGGATGGGACCCATGACAAGTCCACTTCTGGAAATAATCCTAAACAGCAGTGGCGGAGAACGGTAACCCATGGAAAATTGGCACAATGGTGGTGCAAGCTGGGAACAAAATACGAATGTTGGGAATGATTATGGTAACTGGGGTGAATCCCAACAGTAGAGAGTAAATCTACTCCTGAGGGGTTATAGCATAGCCAAGAACATTGGGAGCAATCCCGGTTAGTGCCAGTGATAACACCTAGTGCTTGTGTGTGCTCTCAAGAACTTGAGCATTCCCATATTCATTAAGGTTTTACCAATATCCGTGTCAAGGATTCTGGCAACACCACATACTACCATGATGAATAATGATGGATGGTGCAGATGCAAAGGAAGATAACACTTTCTTAGATTTCACCTTAGCGGAGTTAAGGGGGCAAAATCTGGATGATCGACCGATAGACATTTAGCACTCCGCTTCTAATGTTCTCCTTGATGTGCTAGCGCAACCCATTTATTAAAATGGTTTTTTTTGTACCTAGAACGTCAAGTAAAAGGTTGGACTTCAGGAGCACCAAAAATCCATAAGAAACAACTAGGGAGTAAATCCTACGAAATCCTTATGGGGAGGTGGCCAACTTCTTCAATCAAGATACTACAACAATAGGTCTTCCGGCTGGGTGTGTTGGCCACAACATCCACTTTATCGGTTATTGAGAGACCAAATTATAGTTCTTGGGAAATGCTCCAACCATCATATCTGCCTGGGATTCAGTTTTGGTTGGTGTCAGGACATTCCAGACTCATCGAGTCTAGAAAGAAAAATGAAAGTTTGCAACACAAATTGACGAGACGGCGTTGCGAGATTCTCGAGAATGAACTACGATAGTAAGCTCCAAAACATGAGCTGGTTCTGCTACAAACATGTGAACACGTTGTCCAAGACAAGCATGACCACCTAGTAGTCTTATGATAAAACACTACCGAGTTCTGGTTGGGAACCATCGTCTAGGATATCGAAGTCCTTACATAAGTCATATGATTAGCTCTTATGATGGAACTTCTTCTCCTTGAACAAATCAATGAGTGGCTTGGTGTGCTAGGGATACATATGGAATGAAGATGATCAGTCTATCAGACCATAGAATACTTCACACGTATGCATGACTGACTTGGGATGACTCCAGAGGAGCAATGTTGACTTTCTCGAAGTCACAGCGGCAACTTGCATCAAATGCACGTGAATTAGAGGAAGACACTTCTTTCTTCCGAACATATGCTTCATGAATAGGACATGAAGATAATTCTTATAAGTTTCCAATACTAACCTAATGTTCGACATGAATCGTGGTCAAGATAAACGATGTTGATGGGTTCAACAGCGGTCATCGAGATATCCATGAAGATGGAATTCCACAATTTATATGAACAAGGTGGTAGCATTGGTCAGACCAAGAGATATAATGAGGTATGCTCGAGGGATCAACCACGAGTAAGACAACATTACGAATACCATTAGTTCTGATTTGACTTGAGGATAGCCCACACTCAAATCAAAGTTTTGGACAAGGTAATAGATCCAACAGTTGTTCACAAGGATCAACCGATCAAGATATCATCTTTCTTCAACACACACACAAAAGATATCCCTTGGAAGGAACTAAGTCCGGCAAGCTTTTGTCTTCCAACTCTCCAAGTTGTTGTTTAGCTTAACCAACTAGTTCAGGGTATCTAATACAGATTCTCGGAGAAGGGGTGGTTTACAAGAAAACCAACTTGATCACGACTCAACATAGCGGTCAGGGAACAACCTGGTAATACTTCCGAGAAGATATTCGAAAAATCACGATCCACCGATATGTTACTAAGCTCGAGAACAATCTTGCTTTTCAGGGCAAGACGATATGATCAAATGAGCGAGGACTTAACAAAATCCTAACTCATCAATCGAGGAGTGCACCAGGAAAGTGGACTAGGTAGCACGATCAGCCTTAGGGTGGTGATTCAATAATCGACTCGCTAAGGATGAAGTTATTGTCCATTTAACTACCAAGCACCAGAGTTACTAGGAGTATTGTTTTCACACATCACACTTTACTTGTCGGTATTCCGGTTACAATAACACGGAGACCGAGGAATGAATGATGATGGTGAGAAGTATCACTGTGTCAAGAGTTCATAGGAGGTTGTGCAATTCCCATGACATTCTTGACATAAGGATGGTAATACTCCAGGATAGAATAGATTAGAAGCTGGATTAGCATTCTTCATCTGCGAAGTTCAACTTCTTTGACCCAATCCTGGATATGGATAAGGTACTGGGGTTTGTTTCTCCTAGTCATTCCAGAATAGAATGGCTTGACGAACCACAAGAGTAATAGGCATCGATGAACGAATGCACGCATACCCTTGACTATCAATTGATAGACGAAGGTTTAGAATACAACTAAAAAGGGGACAACTCGAAGGAACATATAACTTTCTGAGTTGTGAATGCATAGGTTAGTATGTCGAACTAGTTCAACATATTTCTTCCGGATAATCCATGCAGAAAGGTAGGGCTGGCAGAGTCACAATATAGAATCAAGAACTCCTCAAGAGTACTCTTATTGTGATATTTTGGTTCGGGGGAACTTCTGCCAAGGATGGTTCACGGTATTGGAAGAATGATATACCATGGACCTCGAAGACTATCACAAAGTTACTAATATCCTAAAGGAACGAGCAAACACAACCAACATGAGGTAGGTAGAATGAATCTTGGGTTCAGGAACCAGGAATAGAATGCCTACTAACTAAATGGCATCGCGGGATGCTTTCGAGAATGACGGCCAGAATCATCACACTGAGAATACAAAGTATTGCTAGATTACTGGGTGATCCTCTAAGACACCTAGGGTCATAATAATAACTCCAACATATATGACGAGGTAACATAGTACCTCAACACAACGACTGGTGTGGTTAATCTGGCCCAAAGGAGCATCAGGACAGGAAGAAGGGATGTGCAAATGCATCAGACTATTTAGAAACCTGGGATGACTCGGACAGCATAACGACTGTAAATGCTCGAAAATACTTATGAGATCCAAGCAAAAGGGTAGCATATCCACTTAACATCATAATGTCAAGGTTCTGGGACCAACAGTTGAACCAACAGAAGTAGTAGAAACTGAACTGAGGGTTGAATCCACAATTAACGTGATCCTGATAAATGCAATGAGAATCATAGTTCTTAATCGCCATAGAAAAGGAGAAGATGACTCAGATCGGAAGGTCATGGGGTAAAGGAGTAAAAGAGCCTTACGTTCCCTTCCACAAACAATTCCCTTATATAACTAAAGAATTTCTAGACACGACTTCGACCAGTTTGGCTTACTAATCCTACAGGCAGTCAGGCTCTGATACCAAAGTTGTCAGGACCCCGATCCTAAGTCACACAGGTCTAGCCTGTAACACATCATATCACTTTGCGGCCTCATGCACGGTATCCCCACGGGTGCCACCTTACCTGGCCCGGGACCGTTTGCGCATTTTGGCACACGTATATGATAGTGTCGCTAGCATCCATATGACAGAGAACCCGGGCCGACATGACTAGTTATAAACCAAAAGTGGCATTAAATTACAGAGACAGGCATACATGACCCAGCAACGAATGTGTCGGTCATCAACGTATGAACCCAAGTCGTAGCAAGCTACAAGGACTTAAAGGAACAATGCGTGACATTTCCCCTAAGGGACAGACACAGGAACGAAGAAGGACACATGCCGGCCAGCCTAAGTGTTCCGAAGCAGTAGCAAGCTACCAAGGCTCAGTGGAAGCACTAGGAGACATTTCTCTGTAAGATAGGCTACCAAAGGTAAACAACTAGGTGTCGGATCCCACACATAGCAATACACATTACACGTACGCATAATATGCAAGTATGTGTTGTACAACAAGGCATCACAACATAACTCAACAACTCATATAGATAAAGGCCCAGAAGAGCCATAATAGCATTTATTACAAACAGAGGTCACATGACCCAACATACAGAGCATACAGGCAACTGAAGCATAACATGTCTGGGTACAGACAACTACAAATGAAAAAGGCTGAGAAGCCTGACTATCTACAAGACCCTCCCAAGGGTACAAGATTGTAGCTGAGGTAACAAGCTAAACGTCGAAGTCCACGCGGAACCACTAGCGAGACTGAAGTCTCTCTGCAAAAACATAATTTAAGCAAACGTGAGTACAAAGGTACTCAGCAAGACTTACATCAGAACTAACTACATATGCATCAGTATCAACAAAGGGGGTGGTGGAGTTTGACTGCAGCAAGCCAGCTTTGACTCGGTGGCTATCCTAAACTACGACTGCGAGTAACTCTTTTGAGGTGGCGCACACGAGTCCACATATTCACCAATCAATACACCACTATGGATCCGCTCCTGTCTCCCTACGAGAAGGCCATCCATAGCACTCACGCTTATCTTGCGTGTTTTAGGGTATCCACTTTCACTTGTCTATGAACTGTTATAGGCAACCCAGAAGTCCATTACCGCGGACACGGCTATTCGAATAGAGCATATATAAACCCTGCAGGGGTGTACTTCTTCACACATGTTTCCACCACTTAGCGTCTGCACACGACATGTGCTCGGCAGACTTCAAGCAAAAGCCGACGTGGGTGTAGACCACGACCTAACCAACCACTCAAGTCTCTTGTCCAGGTTTATCGCCTATTTGGGTTCCATCCGTGGGGAGATCCGCCGGGGTGTCGCTCACGGCCCCAAACGATGTGTACAGGGTTCCCGCATCACCAAACGGGCGACCGGTACACCGTGCCACGTACCTGCCGCGTCACTGCCCACCCCGAGGGTCAGCGCTGCGCACGACCTCCAGTAAACTATAAACACCAGAAACTAGTTGCAACTCCTGGACAGAGAACATGGGCAGTCAATAAGTCGAGCGGGGTCATATTTCAGGGCCCAACGTGTGGTAGTAGCTGTTCATGGATCAACCAACACATAACTCAGTTCCTGAGGACGGCTTCAATGAGACAACCCACCATGTACTCCTACATGGCCTCTCATCGCTACCTTTACCAAATCGTGTTCACACACTTAACTCTCAACAGCAGGACATGTTAACGACATTCCAATTCATCCCCGATGAATCAGACCTGACACAACTCTAAGCAATAGCAAGCATAACCAGAAAGCATGAATGAGTAGGCACAACATGGCTCAAACAACTCCTACGCATACTAGTGGGTTTCAACTATTTACTGTGGCAATGACGGGTCATGCAGTGGAAAGGGGTTCAACTACCGCAGCAGGTAATAGTTGAAGCGTTGTTGTCCTAATGCAGTAAAAGAGAGCAAGAGCGAGAGAGTGGGTTTGTATCGGAATGCTCAATGGGGTTTTGCTTGCCTGGCACTTCTGAAGATAACATTGGGTCTTCATCGGTGTCATCGATCACATCGGCGGAACACGTCTACTGAAAGGGGACAACACCGGCAAACAAGAGAGAACACAATCAATGCAATGCGACAATATGATGCATGATCATGACATTGCAATATGCTGTTGATTGAGCTAATGGAACTAGCAACCATATTAAATGAAGTTGGTTTGAACCAAAGGTTCAAATTCAAACTCCATATGTGATTATTCAAATGCCATTTAATTGATTTGACCTGATCAGCAGGTTTAACTCGTTGAAACATGCATGAAAATGCCATAAACAGATTCCTTGAATTTTTCTGATCATTTTTCATATATAAATTATTTTCATCTGAGCTACGGTTGATTTTATATGATTTTTAGAAGTTTTGAATATTTTCTGAAATAAATAAATCATTTCTGATTTATTTAAAATTCCGGAAAACACTTATTGCGTCAGCATGACGTCACTGTGATGTCAGCAGTCAACAGAGGCTGGTCCAGGTCAAACCTGACCAGTGGGTCCCACTGGTCAATGACTGGGGCTGGTTAGTGTCGATGACATGTGGGCCCAGTCAACAGCCACGTCAGCTTGGTCAACTCTGGCACGTGGGGCCCGTTGGGTTAGTTTAAACTAAACAGAAAATAAACTAGGTTAATTAGGTAGTGGGGCCCGTATGTCAGTGGCCCTGGGGGGTTAGTTAGGGCGTCATTAGCGGCTAATGACTTGCCAAGTCAGCACTGCCGGCGATTAGTCGCCGGCGACCTCATTCCGCGGCGGTGTCTCGCCGGAGAGGCTCGGGTTTCGTCCCACGGTGACCAAATCGAAGGCCGAGGCCATCTACGGAACGAGGAGACTCGTCCGAGTCGAATGGTGCAAGTGGGAGGAGCTGGGGTGGAGCAGGCTCGCTGGAGTTGAGCTCGCGGCGGCGCCGGAGTTCTGGTGTTGAACGAAACGGCGCTACGGTGCACTAGGGGAGGAGCTAGTGGGTGCTGCGTGCTCCTGGGAGTTCAGCGAACACAGTGACGCACTCAGCTACGAGCTGCGGTGGCCCTGGCCGCGGCGGTGAAGAACCACGGCGGCGGTGAGCTCTCGGGTCCGGTGGTTAGTGTGGCTACGGCACGCAAACGAAGAAGATAGGAGAGGGGAAACGACGAGGTGCTCACAGCGGAGCTAGCGAGCTCGAGGGAGAAGTCGGGGATGCTCTGTAGCTCCCTAATCGACGGCGAGGAGCTCCGGCGATCCGAGGATGAAGACGACGACGTGAAGGCGATGCAGAGCTTCCGGCGAAGCGTGGCTCAGCGAGGAGGAAGAGGGCGTCGAGGCGGTTCTTCTGGACACAACGGAGAGGCGGGGCAGTGGCTTTGGCCGCGGTGAACGACGAGCGGCGGCGTGTTCGGTGGTGCGAGGGGAGAGAGCCAGGGGAGGGAAGAGACACGGGAAGAGAGTGAGAGGGTTCCGGGGGGTGCGTGGAGACGCCAGAGACGTCCAGGGCGAAGCGGCAAGCAGGAGGTGGCCGTCGGTGGCCGTGCGCGTGCTGGCGCGTCGCGGGCACACGCCCTCGTGCCAAGGCACGAGGTTGAAGGAGGCGGTGCTGGGCTGGGCCTCTAAGGCTGTGGGTTGGGCCAACAGTGTTGGGCCGCCAGGCTGGACAGGTAAAGGCCCAGGTAGTTCCTCTTTCTCTGTGTTTTCTATTTTAATTACTGTTTTCTATTTTTTGATATTTGTTTTGGCTTTAGTAAAAATGCCACAGCATTACCAAAAATCATGAAACTAAGCATGGCTACTGTTTAGAATAAAACCAACAGTAAACATTTTAGTCTATGATTATTTGAGCATTTAAAATAATATATAAAATTTAAATGTCCAAATGCAAATATGGTATGATTTAAATCAGTGCCCAAAATATTCCACAAAAATGTTCACTATTTTTGGTTTGGTCTCAAAGCCTTGCCAAAATTATCAAACATTGATGAAGGCATTTTGGTCAAAGAAAATATTTTTTGGTTGAACCTAGTTGAATTCTTTTGGTGCTAGGGTTTGATCATTCCCCAATTCAAGTTTAGCAAAAATTTAAACATGATTACATGATGATCAGGCAAAGACCACAGGGGTTGATCTAGGGATGTGACATCTCTCCACCCAGGCCGACTCAACCCTAGCTCCTTAGCTCCCGCCCATCGCGAGCGCGACCTCTGAGGTGTCGGGGCTGGCTCAGACCTACTCCTTTCGTCGAGTCAGACCTGCCAGACCTGGGGGTGACTGACCCCCCCCCCCACCCAGGCTCCGACATGACCCCGACTCCGCTGGCCTCCATCTCGGTCCGGATCACGTCTCCACAGGTCCTGCTCCTGGCCACCACATGCGCCGCCTCCGGGGGTCGGCGGCGGTGGTTACCACTCCTGTGGCTGCCCCCACCTCCACCTCGGATTGCGGGCTACTCTAGGCGGGGCAGATCGACCTCGACTCCGGTGACGTCCTCTCATCGTAGTGCCTGGATCGACGCAGCCTGACCGATGGGCAGTCCAGCCCTGCCTATCCTCGAGCGGGCAGGACTTTGGGGCGCTGCCCAGAACCTTGAGCCAGGTAGTCCGTCCATCATAGCTACTCCTGCTACTTGCTTGTTCTCTGCGCTAGAGTCGGCACCGCTTGGCCACCTTGCAAAGGTGGCAGCAGATTCCGCCATCATGTTCAGGGGTGTGGTCGGCCCCCCGTTAGTCAAGATTGTGGCAATCCGCATGCGTGGGATCCTCGATAGGCGCCTGGCCGAGACTTGTGCCCGCATACAGGCCTCTCCCAGTACTTCTACTGATGCCCCCACGGGCGCACCGCAATGCGCCGTGGTGGATCCCGCAGAGGTCCGGGGACGCACCTATTCTCGCACCGCCGCCCTGAGCGCATTTGATTCTTGGAGTCAAGCAGCCCCCCAATGAACTCGTGATGCGAACCCTCTTCTGAAACATCTGTGGCTTCAGTCAAGTTGGTTGGCTCCACCAATTGATCGAGACATGTGTAATAAGCGAATTGACATTGTGGCCATCCAAGAAACTATGCGTATGGAATTCTCCCTCTCAGAGCTCGAACATCTAAGCTCCGACCTATTTTCTTAGCATTGGCTCCCTTCTAGTGGGAGCGTCAGCCACTCGGGTGGTATCCTTCTAGGTATTAAGGAAGCCACCTTTGAGGTTGGAAGCATCTGTTTCTTCATAAGATTGAGGGAGATCTCCACAAAACAAAACATGCCATGTGCCTTTGCATTCAAAACCAAATCTACTATATGCACATCTTCAGGGGGAGCCCTCTCAATCACATTAAGTCAATGACCATGTTATCTAAATTTCACAAATTTTATCCCCATTGAAAACTTCAACATGTTTGTCATCAATCACCAAAAAGGGGGAGATTGTAAGTGCATCTAGTGCCCCCTAGTTGGTTTTGGAGTATTGATGACAAACGTGGTTGAGGGACTAACATGCTTGTGAGAATTGCAGGATAACCCAGTTAATAGTCCCTCACTAATTCGGTTTACCTTCCAGAGATGACCCCTAAAAATATGTGAAGACATTGAAGACAATGGTGGCTCATGAAGACATTCACGTGAAGATAATGACCTATGAAGACATTCACTAAACACTATGGATTGCGAAGACATAGTTTCTTTCGTAGTTCCTTTTTCTTCTTTCTTAAGTCATAGGAACCACTGTATTGTTAAGTGGGGTCCAAGTGAACATAGTCAGATGACTGATGTGATGCTCAACCAAAAATCCTATGTCTTCGAGCGAAGACAATAAGAGCAAATCTTATCCAGAGTTGGATAAGTCAGCGTTGCTTGGAGCTCAAGCTAAGTTGCCGCGTGTGTGCAAAATCCGACCGTTGGACATGTGTCAGTTACTTAGTGACCAAGGGTCATTTCGGACATATCATGTCGGGTTGCCTCCTGGCTATAAATAGCCCACCCCCTACACCATAAATTAGTGGCTGCTCAGAGTTAGTGCATGGCTTTTGTCGTTTGAGAGAAACCCACCTCCGAAGCTTTTGAGAGAAAAGATCATTGCGAGGACAAAGCCCAAAACACCGAGATGCAAAGAGTGTTAGGCATCACTTAAGTCTTTCTGTCTGTGTGATCTGAAGACTTGTTACACTCGAGGACTGCGTATCCTCCAGCCGGTTCGGCATCGCGTTCTGAGCATCCAAGAGTCATTGTGGATTGCAGGTGAATGAAGTCTATGAAGGTTTGGAAGTGTACCTTGAAGACTTACCAGAGTGATTGGGCGAGGCCTGGGTGTCCTTATCTCAAGGGGAATAAGGTGAAGACGCGGTCTTCAGAGTTCAATCTCAGCCTCCCTAACCAGACGTACAGTTGTCACAACAACTGGAACTGGTCTACCAAATTCCCCTCGTCTCCAAGCTACTTATTCTATCTTCCAACCCATTTACATTCCAGTTTGTCTTTGTGAAGTCATTGCTTACCTGTCTGAACTGTGTGACTTCACTCTGTGAAGACTGTTCCCTGTTTAGCTTCATTCTGTCTTCCACCTTGATCCATGTTACCTAGCTATCAATCGGCTTCGTACTTTCACTATGCTGCTTACTTGACTATTGCTTGTCTAGTGTCGTTTATCTTCCGCTCCATATCGATTAGGTTCATTTCATTTGTTAACATTCAAAAGATATCGTGTATTGAAGACTTTCGTAAAAATCGCCTATTCACCCCCCCCCTCTAGTCGATAACTTGCACTTTCAATTGGTATCACAGCAAGGTGCTCTGTTGTTCTGTGTGATTCGGTTTAACCACCTGGAGTTTTAGTTATGTCGACTGAAGGGATAATCAATGTATCCGTTGCGTGCCCTGTCTTCGACGAGACTGGTTACCCCTAGAGGAGGAATAAGATGTGCATGCATCTTGAAGCTATCGATGATGATTTCTGGTATGTCGTCAAGACAGGTGTTCCCAAGGCTGGTGAAGGTGTCACCCCTACTGATGTCAAGAAGTTCACTCAATTGGACTCAACCGCCAAGAACATCATTTGTGATCTTCTGAACCAAGGACAGTACGGACGTGTGAGTGCATTGGATTCCGCCAAGCTTGTATGGGACTGGCTGTCCAAGGACAATGAAGGCATCTCAACATAGAGAGACTCAAGGATTGACGTTCTTCGCAATCTCTTCAATCGCTTCAAGAGAAATGATAATGAAAATGTCCAACTTACATTTGATCGCCTCACTGATATCACCAATGAGCTTCATGCACTTGGCGCCACTGAAATCACCAAGCATGAAGTTGTGAAGAAGCTATTGAGGTCTCTTGACAGTTTGTTTGACACATTGGCATTGATGATTCAAGAACGACCTGACTTCAAAAGTCTTGATCCGCCTGACATACTTGAGAGGCTCAACACACATGAGTTACAGCTTTCTGAGAAGAGAGATATCTATGGCCCTAACTATGGTCGATCCAGAGCCTTGAAGGCAAAAGTTGTGTCCTCATCTGAAGAAGACTCTGACTGCAGTTCTAACAATCCTGAAGACATTGGTAGAGAACTAGCTATGCTTGTGAAAAAGTTTCAAAGGTTCTCAAAGAAGAAAACTTCAGAAAGTCTTCAAGATCCAGCTCAAGAAACGATGAGGTTTCCTCTCGTGACTACAAGAAGAGAACATGCCACAAGTGCAAAAAGCCTGGCCATTACATATCTGAGTGTCCTCAGTGAAACAATGAATCCAAGAAAAAAAAAGAGCAAGGAATATGATTCTGACGACAAGAAGAAGAAGAAATCTTCAAAGTCTTCTTCCAATTATTCATCAAAGTTTTCGTATTACAAGAAGAGTTCATCTGGCAAGGCTCATGTGTTCATTGGAAAGGAAATGGATTCAGAGGAGGAGTCTGCTTCTTAGGAGGCACCGGTGGAATCTGAGGAGGAATCTGATTCTGGGGTGGCTAGCCTAGCTCTAGCCTCGGCATTTGTCGCCAAGTCCATCTGCAACACTGACGATAATGGTCACTCCACCGATGCCGAAGCAAATGATGAGGACGACTCTTCTCCAACCTACTGCTTCATGGCACGTGGTGCAAAGGTAAACTCACACGATGCCTACTTTCAGACCTCCAGTGAAGATGTCTCTGAAAGTGAATCCAAACCCACATATAAAACCCTTGCTAAAATTGCAACTGAACAACAAAATGCTATGGACCATATCCAAAAGTTGCTAGACAAGATGATCTATTGGACGCGAAAATGAATCGAACTCAGTCCTTAATTGAAGACATAAAAAATATTCATGTTAAGTACACTGAGCTTGAAAGTCATCATAAAACCCTCTCGAGTACTCATGAAAATCTCTCCTATGATTATCTTCATAGGAAGCAAGAACTTGAGGAACTTGGATCTTCTCATGATGATCTTCAAAAGGAAAATGATTCTCTACTCGCCCAATAGATTAGTTCCGCTCAGGAAGACTTTGTGCCACCCTGTCTAAAATCTTTTGAGCGTGACAATGTTGTCTCTGTTGCTGAATGCTCTACTACTTCTGAAGTTGTAATGTCTTCAGCTGTTGATGTGGTAACTAACCCCTCTACTGAGGAAACCACTGCTATTGCTGATGAGAATGCTAGGTTGAAGACATTACTTGAATCAGGTGTGTACAAAAGCCTCAAAGGGCATCAGACGCTGTGCGATGTTCTCAAGAAATAGATTCTGAATTGAAACCCTAGGAAAGAGGGTGGTAGGTTCGAAAGGAAAATGAATGTTGATGGTTCTTACTGGAAGCCTGAGCAGTATCCCAAAACCGCATGGGTTGCTGCAAAGGGCCCACCAGTAGATCCATCTACTTTATCTGGCTTCACTTGTGCTAACCCTATTGTCATTGATGAGTCATTTGACTCAAACTATAAACACTTCAAGGATCAGAACGGTAAAGTGTTTGCCAGGTTCTTTGGAACTAACTGCAGGAACGGGTCACCTATGAAGAAGATCTGGGCTCCGAGAAGTCTTATCAAAAAGTTTCCAGTGAATGTCATCATGACATCACCCGGAAAGAAGATCAACCCCAGACCAAGGCTTCATATGGTCCAAAGACTTCATACAAACAAAGGACCTCACTACGTCACTCTAACGCAAATGTTTTGCAGGGAGATTGTCATCAGACTCATGAATATGAGCATCTTTCTTCTAATCGCTTTGTTCATAAGACAAAGAACTTCTCTGGATATTCATATGAGTATTATTCTCCTCCTACAAAGCTATTTGCTAGGGCTCCCAAGCCAAAGTTCTCATATGCTGCACTTAGACTTATTGCTTCTAAGTCACCCCTAAAGATGTGGGTGGTTAAGAAGAATTAACTTCTCTTGCAAGGAAAGGTCTCCAGCCGAAAATCAAAGACTTGAGACGCCAACACTGGGGACCTAAAACAGCTTGTCGGATGCTGTATTAAATGCCAAAATGGTCTTACCATGTATTTCGTCCCATGGTTTCTTGACAAGCTTCCTATCATGCCTAACAAGGACCTTAAGTTTGATAGCATGCTTGTTCATCAAATGTTTATGCTTCACACTTCCTTTTGTGAATACTATGCCGCTAACTGATCTGTAGGGTACTGCTTCGGAAGCCACTGAATAGATAATTGACAGTGGATGCACCAACCACATGACTGGTGATCGACGTCTTCTCATGGACTCAACCCTACGTCCTTCTCCCAAAAGCCACATCACATTCGCAGATACTAGTAAAAGCAAGGTATTGGGTCTTGGTAGAGTTGCTATCTCCAAGGATCAACACATGGACAAAGTGATGCTTGTTCAATCCCTTGGATACAACTTAATGTCAATCTCTATGCTATGTGATCTAAACATGATTGTGATATTTGGAAAATATCGTTGCCTTGTGCTTACGGAATCTGACAAGTCTCTAGTCTTCGAAGGACATAGAAAAGGTGATCTGTATATGGTAGATTTCTTTGCAGGGCCATAGCTCGTCGGTTGTCTTCTTGCAAAAGCTTTAGAGTGCTGGCTTTGGCATCGGAGACTAGGTCATGTAGGCATGAGGAACTTGCATACTCTCGCCAAGAAGAAGCACGTTATAGGCATCGAGGGCGTCAAGTTCAATAAAGATCATCTGTGTGGTGCTTGTGAAGCTGGGAAGATGAGGCCAAGAATCCCTCGAAAACAATCATGACTACATCGCGTCCCTTCGAGCTGCTTCACATGGACTTATTTGGCCCTACTCACTACTCTACTCTCTCTACTACTGCTTGTTTATGTGGCTTCGTGATCGTTGATGACTACTCTAGATATACTTGGGTGCAAATCCTCTATAAGACTGAAGTACAAGATGTCTTCAGAAGATTCACCAATCGAGCCATGAAAAACTATGGCATCAAGATCAACCATATCAGAAGTGACAATGGAACTAAGTTCAAGAATACAGGGCTTGATACTTATCTTCATACATTGGGCATCACGCATGAGTTCTCCGCTCCATACACACCTCAGCTGAATGGCGTCATTGAGTGCAAGAACATGACTCTCATTGAGATGGCATGTACTATGCTCGATGAATACAAGACTTCGAGAAAGTTCTGGCCTGGAGCAATTGACATCATCAACAGAGATCTTCACAAGTTCTTCAAGAAAATATCCTATGAACTTCTGACCGATGAAGCTTCTCCAAGTGAATATATCAAGCAAATGGGTACAAGAGAGATTATTCCCACCGAGGAACAAACTGAAGAGGAAATCATCATCTCTGCACCTAATCAACATGAAGACAATGCTCGGCCTGAAGCCAATCCTCAACAATAAGATAATCAACAACATGAGCAAAGTCTTCGCCCAGTTCATCCTCGGGTAGCTAATGAAGTAAGAGTGGAAATGATTCTTGATAACCTCGATGCAACTGGTCCCCTCACTCATTCAAAAGCAACTCAGCTAGCCAACTTTTGTGGACACTCTGCATTCGTTTCAATATATGAACCCGGGAAAGTTGGCGAAGCCTTTATGGAACATGAATGGATTCAAGCAATGCAAGAAGAGCTTCAACAGTTTGAGCTGAATAATGTATGGGAGCTTGTTAAGCGTCCGGATCCACAGAAGCATAACATCATTGGCACCAAATGGATCTATCGCAACAAACAAGATGAGCATGGTCAAGTTGTTAGAAACAAGGCTCGTCTCGTTGCTCAAGGTTATACTCAAGTGGAAGGAATTGACTTCGATGAAACCTTTGCTATTGTGGCTAGGCTTGAAGCCATTCGCATATTGCTAGCCTATGCCAACCACCATGACATTTCTGTATCAAATGGATGTAAAGAGTGCTTTTCTGAATGGCAAAATTGAAGAAGAAGTGTATGATGCACAACCCCTTGGCTTTGAAGACCTAAAGCATCTTGACATGGTTTACAAGCGCAACAAGGCACTGTATGGCCTCAAACAAGCACCTCGAGCTTGGTATGACACACTCAAAGACTTCTAGAAAAGCAAAGGCTTCAAACCTGGTTCACTAGATCCCACACTCTTCACGAAGACATATGAAGGTGAATTGTTCGTATGCCAGATCTATGTGGATGACATTATCTTCGGATGCACTGACAAAAGATACAGTGATGAGTTTGGATACATGATGCAAGAGCAATATCAGCTGTCCATGATGGGTGAGCTGAAGTTCTTCCTTGGACTCCAAATTCGTCAGCAGAAGAATGTCATCTTTATATCTCAAGAGAAATACCTCAAAGATTGCCTGAAGAAGTTTGGAATGCAAGATTGCAAAGGGTACATGACGCCAATGCCAACCAAAGGTCAATTGGGCTCCGACGTCAATGGTAAATAGTTCAATCGAATGGTATACCGCTCCATGATTGGTTCTTTACTCTACTTATGTGCATCTAGGCCTGATATAATGCTTAGCGTTTGCATGTGTGCCCGATTCCAAGCGGCACCAAAGGAATCGCATCACCTCGTTGTGAAGCGAATTCTTCGATACTTGGCTCACACCCCAACACTAGGATTATGGTATCCCAAGGGCTCTATATTTGATCCACTTGGATTCTCAGATGCTGACTATGCTGGTGACAAAGTTGATCGCAAGTCCACATCAAGCACATGTCACTTTCTTGGACGATCTCTTGTCTGTTGGTCTTCAAAAAATCAGAACTCAGTGTCTCTCTCCACCGCTGAAGCTGAATACATTGCTGATGGATCTTGATGCGCTCAACTCCTATGGATGAAGAAAACTCTCAAGGACTATGGCATCAACATGGTGAAGGTGCCTCTCTTCTGTGATAATGAGAGCGCCATCAAGATTGCTCACAATCCTGTTCAGCACTCGAGGACAAAGCACATTGAGATTCATCAGCACTTTCTCAGGGATCATGTGATCAAGAAGGACATTGAGATTATACATGTCAACACCGAAGAGCAATTGGCAGATATCTTCACTAAGCCCTCGGATGAGAAAAGGTTTTGCAAGCTGCGGTGTGAGCTAAATATCCTAGAATCCTCGAATGTCATGTGATTGGACACACATCCTAACGCTTATGCATTTTGATGACTTGGATGTGCAACACACGAAGTAACATATATCTTCAATTCATGAAGACATACACTATAAGTGTGAATACATTAATTTGGAATTCGACTCTGGAGCGCCACGATAATTGTGCGCCATGTCCTGGTCTAATACTTCCTATACGGTGGGTAACACCACCACCAAACTTTCTTGAAGATTTTCTTTTGGCGTCATGACTGCATTATCTTCATACTTGGTTTGTCTTCAACATCATTTTGACTTCAAGGTTTATCTTCAATGTTGTTTGGCTTCTCTGATATTGATATATATGTGTTCTGTCCTCTACAGCATTCACTTATAGCTACGTCTTCAAACCTTTTGAGAACTAAGTGAATGTGATTGGACCCTAACCCTCTCTATGCTTATCTCTCCAAATCTCTCTATCTGTTCATATGCATTCTATTGACACGTGTCAAATGTCTTCATTGTGTCCTTGTCAGCTGAAGATATAGAGAAACACAATTAAATCTGTTTTCAATGCCTTATCCTTTTTGCCTGAAAACCGGAGAAGCTGGAACGTCCATACGACAAACCAGGAGTGCGTGGGGTCGTGGCTCAACTCAACATAAGTTGCATGCTCTCCATGTGTCCTTCAGATGTGAACCGCCAAGGGCACCTGCGTAATTGCACTACGCCGCCCTCTCTCCTTATAAATACTCCACCCACGGGGTCAAAATCTCTTCTCCCACCTCACGCCATCTCGCTCAAACCCTAGCGTCTCTGCTAGCTCCAGTCGACACCGGAGACGAAGCGCTTAGATGCCGCGACTTCTTCGATGTCGTCTTCCCACCGGCCGCGGACCTCGTCTTCTCCACCGCCACCGTAGGTGTCTTCCGCCGCCAAGTTAGGGCACGGAAGATTGATCCGCTCGGCATCCATCTCATCCCGTCTAGCAGTTCATCTGTGCGGTAAATAAATCTCTCTTGTTACCGATGTTTTGATCCTTTGAAACCATGTAAATTCACCACAAGTGGTTTCTTTCCTTCTGAAAGTAGTTTCCTTCTATATCCTCCTCTCATATCATGCAACTATATTCACTTATGCCTCATTACCAGTTAGATTCCTCACTTGTACCTATTCTTGGATTCGTTCAAATCTGGAACCAACTCACTCCATATAGGTGAATGTCTTCGCACTATCAGGTCAATGTCTTCAAACTGTTTTATCTTCAAAATCTTCTGAGAATGCATATGACCTCTTCCCCTTCCCTCGCATCTCTAATGCTGTCACAAGTACATGTCCATGGGAGAATCCTTGGGTTCTCATAGTCTGCATTCATTTGCAGAATTCTTAGAGTGTCACACTGAATCTCCTGAAGCCAGTTCCTATTTGTCTAGTCGTCGGAAGATAAACAGTTTTGTGAAGCCCTTCCGTCTGAATCCAATGGCTTCTGAGAAACAGTGAAAGAAGGGTGGCAGACAGAGACATACTAACACTGCCAAAGATCTTCCTCCTGATATGTTCATGATATACAAGTCTGATCCAAAAGAAACCTATGGAGAACGCAAATCCCGAATCCAATGGATTTGAAGATATTGGGCAGAACAATGGTTTCTATACCGCTTCGTGACTCCTGAATATGCAACCAAGAATTCTATACGCCCTCCATGGGGCGATGTCATCTACAAGAAGCTTCAGCCCAAAAGCATGTTTGAAGCCATAGCCAAAAATTTCTATCCTTGCATGGTCAGAGGACCTATGCCTGAAAATGCTGACCCATCTAGTCTTCGATGGTGTCGTGATGATGAGTTGTTTGAAGAAAACTACAAGTTTTCCAAGAACTCTGCAACGCGGAACAAGAAGGAATTTGGCATCAATTTCAATCCTGGTCCATCTTGGCCTCGTCCTGATGGAACTTGTGAAGCCAATGAAAATCGAGTTGGCCCCTTCAATGGCCTTGATGGATTGCTCTCCCACATCGCTGCTCAAAGGGCAACTGTGGAGGATGTTGCCGAAGATGTGGAACCCAAAGATGTTCCTGAGCCTGTGAAGCCAAAGAAGAGGACAAAGGCTTCTAAACTTTCTGCGGCTCCAAAAGCTTCAAGTGTGAATCCTTTGAAAATTGTACCTCCTGAATCCAGTGTGCAGTCTGAGGACCACTCTCGCATCTCACAGAGGTCCAAGCAGCTCGCGAAGCCATCAGGTAAAGGGCTCACTCCGAGCAGCATTCTGCGCAATGATGATGACATAATAGATCTATCCAGTGACGAAGATCTTGCTGATGACGCCCTTGAGATGTTGATCAAGAGGAAGCAACAGGTAGAAATCTTCAATGATTTGCCTCTCTTCGATGCTGATATCATCAACAACTTCATTGATGAGTGGTTTGAAGACACATCACTATCTCTTGATAATCTTCAACTACCTATTGATATCAGTGTAACATTTCAAGGGTACATTGCCCATGAACTGACGACTGCTCAAAAGGTCATTGAGCAGAAGAACAAGATTGATCATGAAAAGGCTCTATTCAAGAAGCATATGGCAAATCTCAGTGCTCAAGAAGTTCAAAACTTCAAGACTATGATGGCAGATCTCTAGGCTGAATTTGCGAAGCGCCATGATGTTGCAAGAGACTCAAGGGAATGTCTCAAGCACTATGATGAGAAATGTGTCCAGGACCACAATGAAGCTGTAAAGAGGAAAGCTCTTGGCCATCCAGGCATTGACCCCAAGCTGGCCGCCAAGAAGCTAAAGAACAAGAAGAAGCTTATTGTTGAAGACACTGAAGCTCCAAGGCAGGATAGACCAAGCATTGTCTTCCCTACCAGTATGACTGGATCGAAGCCAAAGGTACCGTCAGCAGCTTCTAAACAAAAGAAGACTAGGCAGGACGAAGCTGAAGCCAAGAAGAGAAAGCATCTTGATGCTACTGATGTTGCACCTTCCAAGAAGAAGCAGAAGACAAAAGCTTCAAAGGCTTCACATAAGCCCCGCGCCTCCTCCCAAGAACCTCTAGTTGTTGAACCCATCTTAGTTGCCCTACCAGCCTCCTCCAATCGTGATCGTCGTCTTATTGTGCATGAGCGTGCTTCCACAGAAGCTCATTAGTCTGAAGAGATTCCAGTTGTTGACTCTCACGCAGCTGAAGACATTGGTCATGATGAAAATATAAATGATGATGAAGTCCTTCCTCAACTCGAGCCCCAATAAGTTCCATCACCTTCTCACACGAGCAGTGAACTCATTAGCATTGGTGGTCCCATGATGCCAATTGCTCAAGATGAATTTTGGGAAGAGCAACACCCAAACACCCCCCCCCCTTCATGAAGTTATTCCCCGCACTCCACCATCTCTTATCACCACTCCGGTGTTGGAGACTCCCAAAGATACACCTGAAGATTACATGGATCAGACCAATGCTTCACCAATGGCGTCACCCAAGTTCCGAAGGCTTCGCAAAGGTCTCATGCCTCAGGTCTCCATGTCAAGCATTCTTGGAGACGATGTGCAAAACTCAAGCTCAGTAGCACATCAAATGTTCCCTAAAGCCATCCCTTCAGCGCCTGCTCAAGAATCTAAAGCCAAAGCGGCTGAAGATATTCCGGGTGCATCAGCCGATGAAGAGAAGGAAGAAGAACATGAAGCTACTCCTCCTGCTGTTGACACTGTTGTGCAAGATGAATTGCCCGTTGTGCAACAACCCCTTCTCCAAGAAGCCGCTGATGATGAAGCAATTGTGGATGCCACTCAAACTACTGTTGAAGCAAGTGACACTTTAATGGCTGAAGACAATGTGCAGCATGAAGTCATTGTTGCCCCTGAAGTACATGTTCCTCCCCATGTGCCTCACACCATGGCCCAGGCCTACAATCGTTACGGAGAGCTTGTCACTATCAGGTGGCCAACGCTGATGCCTCCCACTGCTCCCGGACAACAATATGACTATCATGTGGAGCAAAGGCCTCAGACACAGAAGCCCAAGCCCAGAATGCCTAGGCTTCCCAGCGCCGTAACTACCCAGGGTTCCTTCAGTGTGAGAAGCTTCACGGAGCACAACACGTTCTTTGATTCTGACAAGAACCCGTACAAGAAGCCCAAGATAACCTCTGATAGGTTGTTGATCTAACAACAACGTAGCTATTACTCATGCATTATGTACAATCAAGACCGGATTTTTCCTCACCAATGTCTAGATTGTGAAGACATTGCTGGGCTGCCATACCATGTAGAGGCACTTGACAGCTTCAGAGATGTTGGGCTGCTCCCGTTCTTAACTGCAAAAGAGCATTGGAATGAAGAGCTTCGGCTTCAGTTCTATGCTACACTTCATATCAGAGGCTACAACAGGGATCCGAAGACATGGATCCTCGAGTGGATGATAGGAGACGTTCATCATGAAGCCAAAGCTCAAACACTTCTCGAGCTTACTTCCCTGCCCACTCCTAGTGAGTTATTCGAACCAGGTTGTATGCTGCATCAGAATGAACTGCAAAGCATCTTCAAGAAGCCTGAGCCAAACATGAGCCAAATGCTCAGTATGATGAAGACATTGCCTCTGGATGCAGAATATCCCAAGGAATTTCTCGTCAAGGACCTCGAGTATCTGCCTCACACCATCTACCATATCCGGAGGCGTACTCTATGGCATATCAAGGGACACTCTTCTGAAGCCAAACTAGAAGGCGCCATGAACACTTTGGTATTCTACATCTTTAGTGGCATCAGATTCAATAGCCATGACTTCTTCATTCGTCAACTGGCTGTCGGGACCCCGATCCTAAGTCACACCGGTCTAGCATGTAACACACCATATCACTTTGCGGCCTCACGCACGGTATCCCCACGGGTGCCACCTTACCTGGCCCGGGACCGTTTGCGCATTTTGGCTCACGTATATGATAGTGTTGCTAGCATTCATATGACAGAGAACCCGGGCCGACATGACCAGTTATAAACCAAAAGTGGCACTAAATTACAGAGACAGGCATTCATGACCCAGCAACGAACATGTCGGTCATCAACGTATGAACCCAAGTCGTAGCAAGCTACAAGGACTTAAAGGAACAACGCGTGACATTTCCCCTAAGGGACAGACACAGGAACGAAGAAGGACACATGTCGGTCAGCCTAAGTGTTCCGGAGCAGTAGCAAGCTACCAAGGCTCAGTGGAAGCACTAGGAGACATTTCCCTGTAAGATAGGCTACCAAGGGTAAACAACTAGGTGTCGGATCCCACACATTCCAAGCATTTCAATAACATACACACAATATGCTCAATATGTGCAAATACAACATGGCATCACAACAAGACTCTAATAAACAAAGTATTTATTCATTAGGCTCCGAGGAGCCAGATATTACAAACATGGGTCTCACGACCCAGCATTCAGAGCATACAAGCAACAAGCGGAAGCACAACATGTCTGAGTACAGACATCTACAAATGAAAAAGGCTGAAGGCCTGACTATCTACAACACTCGTCCAAGAACGTAGCTGAGGTACAAGCTACTTGTCGAAGTCCAAGCGGAACTACTAGTGAGACATCAATCTCATCTGCAAAACATAAATTAAGAAAACATGAGTACAAAGGTACTCAGCAAGACTTACATCAGATCCTATCATACATGCACTTGTTACAAGATGGCAAAGTGGGGTTTAGTTGCAGCAAGCCAGCTTTGACTCAGTGGCTATCCTGTAATACGATTGCTGGTAACTTTGAGGTGGCGCACACGAGTCCACTAAGCACCACACAATACACCACTATGGATTCATCCCCGTCTCCCTACGAGAAGGCCATCCATAGTACTCACACTTGTCTTGAGTATTTTAGAGTATCCACTTCAAGTTGTCTATGTACCACGTAAGCATCCAAGAAGTCCATAACCGTGGACCCGGCTATTCGAATAGATCATGTTAACCCTGCAGGGGTGTACTTCTTCACACACGCTCTCGCCACTTACCGCCATGTACATCTCGTGTATCTCGGCAACCTTCAAGTGGAAGCCTGGCGAGGGTGTCGGCCACGACCTGACTAACCACACAAGACTCTAGTCCAGGTTTATCGCCTATTCGGGTTCCATCTGTAAGGAGATCCGGCCGGGGTGTCGCTCACGGCCCCAAATGATGTGCGCAGGGTTCCCAAGCCCACCTCGCCGAGTGGATCTACGCTTGGTACACCGTGCCACGGTGCCTAGTCTGTCACAAGCCCACTGGCCGAGTGCCACTTGGTAGACTACTAACACTACCTACAAACACCAGAAACTAGTTACAACTCCTGGACAAAGATCATGTTGATTAATAAGTCGAGAGGGGTCGAGTTACCAGAACCCAATGTGTGGTAGTAGCTAGTCATTGGACAACATACTCGGAACTCAGTTCTTAGGGACGGTTCCAGTGAGACAACCCACCATGTACTCCTACATGGCCTCTCACCGCTACCTTTACCAAATCGCATTCACACGCTTAACTCTCAGCATCAGAACATATCGTTGCACTCCAATTCATTCCCGATGAATCAGACCTGACACACTCTAAGCAATAGCAAGCAAGGCATGGTAAGATCACAACATGGCTTCAATCAACTCCTACACATGCTAGTGGGTTTCAACTATTTACTGTGGAATGACAGGTCATGCAGAGAAATGGGTTCAACTACCGCAGCATAAAGTAGCAGTTGAAGTCGTTGTTGTCCTAATGCAATAACAGGGAGCAGGAGCGAGAGAGGGGTTGTATCGGAATGAACAAGGGGGTTTGCTTGCCTGGTAAAACAACGTGCAGAGCACTGCTCCTCTGACAGGTACTCTGGATCAGTCTCCGGAGCTAGACCTATCGAGAAGAACGGTGCCGACAATCAAACACAAGCATATGCAACAATATGATGCATGAATATGGCATGAAGATATGATGTTGTTGAGCTAATGCAACTAGCATTTTAATTGGTTGAACTCCATTTGAACCAAGGGTTCAAATGCAACTCTAAAATAAGTATTTTTTAAATGCCAATTATGTGTTTTCATATAAACAGTAGGTTTAACTTCATTTGTCATGCATGAAAATGGTACAGATGAATAGATTGAATTTTTCTGATAATGTTTCATATATAAATTATTTCATTCTGAGCTACGGTTGAATTTCTGTGATTTTTTGAAGTTTAAACCAATTTCTGAAATAAATAAATCATTTAAGATTTATTTAAATACCAGAATTGGAATACTGCGTCAGCATGACCCAAGCATGACGTCAGCAGGTCAAAGGGCTGGTCCAGAGTCAAACCTGACAGTGGGGTCCACTGGTCAGTGACTCAGTTAATTAACTGAGTTAATTAACACTAAACTAATCCTAACAGAAAGTCAGCAGGGCAGGGCCCACATGTCAGTGGCTAATCTAATTAACAAAAATTACTTAATTAAACTAAACAGTCAACTAACTGAAGGGGTGGGGCCCGCCTATCATTGACCCAGGGGGTCAAATCCTGGTCAAACCCCAGCTAACACGCCGGCGTTTAGCCGCCGGCGGCAGCAAACGCGGCGGAGGGCGTCGGGATTTCCATTCCGGTGGTCTTTTGCGCAGCGGAGACCACGGGCGAGGAGCTGGAGCTCGTCCGCGTCCATTCCAACAAGCAGCAGCAGCTAGGGCGGCCGGAGCTCGCCGGAAACGAGCTCGCGGCGGCACCGGAGTTCGGGCCTCGTCGGAAATGGCGCTTCAGGGCACGGGGAGGCTAACGGAGGGGTGCTACGGGCTCCTGGCAGCGTGGCAAATCCAGTGACACGCCAAGTTGCGAGCCACGGTGGCTCTGGCCATGGCGGAGAGGAGACACGGCGGTGCAACTGCTCGGGTCCGGTGGGTGGCATGGCTACGGCGTAAGAACGGCGAAACGGAGGGCAGGGTTCGAGGGAGAAGCTCACGGTGATCGCAGCGGTGCAGGCGGAGGGCTCGGAGGAGGGCCGGAGCGAGCAGGGCGGCGGAGGGGATCTCCGGTGGCCGGCGATGAAGAAGATGGCGGTGGCAGCTTCTCAGGGCGTCCGGCGACGTGTGACTCGTCGGAGAGGTCGGGGATGAGGTGGCGGAGCTCTCGGGCACCTTGGCTGGGCGTGGGGTGGCCAGCGGCGAGCGACGGCGACGACGGCGTTCGGGGGTGCGAGGAAGAGCAAGGGAGAGCAGGGGAGAGGCGACGAGAGAGAGCCAGAGAGGTAAGGGGAGGTGCGTGGCGTCGCGAGGCGTCTTCCAGGCAGCGAGGGGGAGAGGCTGGCAGGCAGGAGGCGTGGCGGCCATGCGCGAGAGCGGCGGGCGCGTGCCCCTGCCTCCTGTCATCGCCAGGAGGACGATGACTGGCAGCTGGGCCGGCCCAGTGCCAGGCCAGCAAGTGGCCCAGGTAAAACTCTAACCCTTTTATTTTTTTCTTTTCTATTTTTCTGACATTTGTTTTGATTTAGTTTGTAAGCTAAATCAATTATTTTCTTCTGACATTTTTATTTTGTAGGGACCTAGGAATTAATCCAAGCCCCTCAAAATAAAGAATCAGAATTTTGGACATATATAAAATATACAACAAATATATATCCAAGCAAATAACTATTGCATTAATTCCAAATGCCCAAAATAAATACTTATGAGCTCCTAATAATATTGGTTTGATTTTTATCTCTAGCTAATATTTCCAGAGAGCAACATGAACATTTTCTTGGACCCTTTTGGAGCAATTTTTTTATTTGGGTCATTTTCAAAAAGGGTTTCTGAGGGTTTCACAAGTCCTCAATTCAATTTCATTTGAAATTTAAACATGATGCAAACAACAAGGCTAACCTAGTGCATACCAGAACTAGGGTTGTGACAACTCGCCTCCACTCGAAAGAATCTCGTCCCGAGATTCAGGAGTAGGCGGAAAGAAGGTGGGGTACTCCAGTCGGAGACGATCTTCTCGCTCCCAAGTAGCTTCTCTCTCGGAATGATGAGACCACTGAACCTTGAGAAACTTGATGTTATGATGTCGAGTGACACGCTCTGCTTGATCCAGAATGCGAACGGGATACTCTTGATATGTGAGGTTATCTTGGAGATCAAGCGGTTCGTGGTCCACTCCGCGGATGGGATCCGAGAAGCAACGCCTGAGTTGAGAGACATGGAAGACATCATGAACTCGAGAAAGATGTGGGGGTATTTCCAATTGGTAGGCAACCTCTCCTCGTTTAGCAAGAATGCGAAAAGGACCAATGTAACGAGGAGCCAACTTGCCCTTGATACTGAAACGATGGGTACCCTTCAAAGGAGTAACCCGAAGATAAGCTTTGTCACCAACCTCATAAGCCACTTCCTTATGATGACGATCATACTGGCTCTTTTGACGAGACTGGGCTGTTTTCAAATTCTCACGAATGATACGAACTTGCTCTTTTGCTTCCTGGATCATATCCGGTCCAAAGAATTGTCTTTCACCGGCTTCTGACCAGTTCAAAGGTGTTCGACATCTTCGTCCATAGAGTATCTCAAAAGGAGCCTGTTTGAGACTGGATTGATAGCTATTGTTATAAGCAAACTCGATGAAAGGAAGACATTTCTCCCAATCCATACCGAATGAGATAACGCAGGCTCTAAGCATGTCTTCGAGAATTTGGTTAACCCGTTCCACTTGACCACTTGACTGAGGGTGGAAAGCGGTGCTGAAAGAAAGATGGGTGCCCATGGCAGTCTGGAAACTCTCCCAGAAATGAGAAGTGAAAAGACTACCACGGTCTGAATTGATCTCTAGTGGGACACCATGAAGTGACACTATTCGAGAAATATACAAGTCAGCAAGCTGACTAGCAGTGATACTCTCTCGAACAGGTAGGAAGTGAGCCACTTTGGAGAGACGATCAATGACTACGAAGATAGCATTATTCCCTCTCTTGGTCCTGGGAAAGCCGGTGATGAAGTCCATACCAACTTTATCCCATTTCCACTCAGGAATAGCTAGAGGCTGAAGGGTGCCAGCAGGTCTTTGATGTTCTGCCTTAACGCGACGACAAACGTCACATTTAGCAATGAACTCAGCAATTTCTCTCTTCATCCTAGTCCACCAGAACCTCTGGCATAGATCCTGATACATCTTAGTACTCCCGGGATGAATCGTGAGAGGGGATTCATGAGCCTCTTTAAGAATCAATTGCCCAAGATGTTGCTTCTTGGGAACCACCAGCCGGTTTTGGAAGAGAACAACACCTCAGTCATCTATGGAGAAACTACGAGCAATACCCTTGGAAATGTTTCTCTTGATCCGGGTAATTCCGGTATCATGCTTCTGGGCTTCTATGATATGATCCACAAGAGTAGGTTTCGACACTAAAGTTGAAAGGAATCCGTGAGGAGCAATGTGAAGGTTAAGCTTACATAATTCCTCATGGAGAAGTGGTTGGCCCTGCTGCAACATGAGATTGTTGCAATAGGATTTACGACTTAGCGCATCAGCCATGACATTTCCCTTGCCTGGGGTGTAGGTAATTCCTAAGTCATAATCTGAGATCAACTCCAACCAACGTCTTTGCCTAAGATTCAAATATGGTTGGGTGAAGATATACTTGAGACTCTGGTGATCGATGTAGATCTCGCAACGATTACCAAGGAGGTAATGTCGACAGGTCTTAAGTGCATAGACTACGGCTGCAAGTTCTAGATCATGTGTAGGATAGTTCTCCTCATGTGGATGCAACCGTCGAGATGCATAGGAAATCACACGACGATCCTGCATAAGAATGCAACCTAGTCCCTGTCGTGAGGCATCACAGTAGATAACAAAGTCCTTAGTGAAATCCGGTGGCACAAGTATGGGAGCAGAAGTCAGGCGTCTTTTCAGTTCCTGAAAACTGTGCTCACACTGTGGGGACCACTCAAACTTTTTATCTTTCTTGAGAAGTTCCGTGAGAGGTTTGGCCACTTTAGAGAAGTTCTCAACAAAGCGGCGACAATAACCGGCTAGACCAAGGAAACTCCTAACTTGTTTAACTGTTTCAGGCGGAGTCCAATCAAGGACGGCCTGAACTCTCTCGGGGTTGATAGCAATGCCCTTACCAGAGATTACATGGTCGAGATAGGTCACTTCTGGCAACCAAAATTCGCACTTGGAGAACTTGGCAAAAAGGCGGTGTTCTCTGAGTTTTTCTAGAACAAGTCTAAGATGTTCGGCATGCTCTTCCTCGTTCTTCGAGTAAATAAGAATATCATCAAGATAAACCATGACGAACTTATCTAAATACTCCATGAAGATCGAGTTCATCAAGCGGGAGAAAGTGGCTGGAGCATTTGTTAGACCGAAAGACATGACGGTGTACTCGTACTGACCATAACGAGTGACGAAAGCCGTCTTGGGAATGTCCCCATTTCTAATCTTGATTTGATGGTATCCTAACCTCAAATCCATCTTGGAGAAGACTGAGGATCCAGCGAGCTGATCATACAGGTCGTTGATCCTGGGAAGCGGATACTTGTTCTTTACCGTGACCAAATTAACGGGACGATAATCTACGACCATCCGATCCGTACCATCCTTCTTCTTAACGAAGAGGACAGGGCAAGCCCATGGAGAAGAACTAGGACGGATGAAACCATTTTGCAAGGACTCATCAAGTTGTTTCTTAAGCTCAGCTAGTTCTAAGGGTGCCATCTTGTAAGGTCGCCTAGAGATTGGAGTGGTTCCTGGGATAAGCTCTATAACAAACTCTACATCTCGGTCGGGTGGAACACCCGGCAGTTCCTCTGGAAAGACATCCGGAAAGTCACGGACTACCGGAACATCTTCAAGATCTGGAAGAGGGCTAGCATTAAGAGAATAGAGTTGACGCTTTGCAACTCTAGTGGTGACAGTGACTATCTTACCAGATGGATGTGTAAGCTGAACAGACCTAGTGAAGCAATCAATCTTGGCATGATGAGCTGTCATCCAGTCCATACCCAAGATGATATTAATATCTGAAGACTTGAGGGCTACAAGTGATGCAAGGAACACAAGTCTGTCGACAAGGATTTCATTACCATGGCTTACACTAGAAGTTTGCCATTTGGAACCAGGAGTTTGAATGAGTAGTGGAGAGGGCATATCACAAAATGACATGTCGTGCAAGCGGGCATAACTTTCGGAAATGAAAGAATGAGACGCTCCAGTATCGAATAGAACCGATGCCAGATGACAATTAACAAGGAGTGTACCAAGAACGACATCTGGATCATCATGAGCGTTTTTGGCTGAGACGTGATGCACGCGTCCATGTTCGGTGGGAGCTGACTTGACACTGATCATCTTGCGTGATGATTTATCACGTCTAACAGATTTTTCGGACTGGGATGGAGCAACACGGGTCTGAGTGCAAATACGGGCAATGTGTCCCGGTTCTCCGCACTTGTAGCAAATCCTGGAGGTAGGACGTGGGCCCGCATTGGCAAACGGTCCATCAATAGACCTGGGTGGAGCATACTGCTGAACTGGAAGAGGTACCAGATAAGATGGCCTCGGTGTACAACTGGGTGGAAGAACAGAGTTCGGAACCCAAATCCGGCGCTTCTTGGAACTAGTACCGGAGGAAGATCCCAAATCAAGGATGTGCTTACGAGACTCCTCGTAAGTGAGTTGAGCTGTCTCTGCATTGATGGCCTTGTTCACAAGAGCCTGGAATGTGTTGCAATGATGCAAGTGGAGATCACGACGCAGTTTGGGGTTGAGACCCTTCCGGAACCTAGCCTGCTTCTTGGCGTCAGTGGACACTTCCTCTGTAGCATAGCGGGCGAGGTTCTCAAACTCTCGACTATAAGCATCAACAGCCATCTTAGCCTGTGTAAGACTACAGAACTCTTCTCTCTTACGATCGATAAGGGCTTGGGGGATATGATGCTCACGAAAAGCCTCGGTGAAATCTCTCCAGGTAGGAATCTGGCCAGCTGGAATCATGGCCTCATAGTTCTGCCACCAAAGACTAGCAGGACCTTCCAGGTGATAAGTGGCATAGATGACCTTGTCATCTTCAGCTACGTTCGCAGATCGCAGCTTGTGAGTGATACTACGGAGCTAGGCATCTGCATCGAGTGGCTCAATGGAATGATGGAAAGTGGGTGGTTTCAAACGAATGAAGTCATGGATGGTTGTTGATTCCTTGCACTGATGTGTGGTGTTCTCCTCAATACGTGCCAACAAGCGGTTAGACTCACGCTTGTTTCTCTCCATCTCTAACATTAACTCCGCCAATGAAGGCTGGTCGGGAGGATCCTCCTCATCCCTACCACCTCCGTGGTTCTGTCTACGAGCAGCTGAGCTTCGCTTAACTGAAGACATCCTGAGAAGCGAAACCGAAGACGGAAACATCAACAACTATTGGATGCATAAGGTAGAACAAGAAATTAATATCTCTCGAACTACTAGGATAATTCCGGCAGCATAACGGCAGTAAAATGCTCAGAATGAGACATCCTGCTAACAAAGGGGGTAGTTCAACATCTCAACATCATCACTCAAGGTTCTGTGATAGTACTGAACAAACTATACTGGAAGAGCTTGAAAACAGAAGTAGGACTCTGATCAACCAATCCTAAGGGACTACGGAGTAGTACTCGTGATCCTGATAGACGGAAGAGAAAGCCTAGTTCCTTAACCCCATAGGAAAGGTAGGATGACTCAGATCAGAAGACATGAGGTATAAGGAGTAAAAGAGCCTTGCGTTCCCTTCCACAACCAATTCCCTTATATAACTAAGGAATTTCTAGACTCAACTTCGACCAGTTTGGCTTGGTAATCCTACAGGCAGTCAGGCTCTGATACCAACGCTATCGGGACCCCGATCCTAAGTCACACCGGTCTAGCATGTAACACACCATATCACTTTGCGGCCTCACGCACGGTATCCCCACGGGTGCCACCTTACCTGGCCCGGGACCGTTTGCGCATTTTGGCTCACGTATATGATAGTGTCGCTAGCATCCATATGACAGAGAACCCGGGCCGACATGACCAGTTATAAACCAAAAGTGGCACTAAATTACAGAGACAGGCATTCATGACCCAGCAACAAACGTGTCGGTCATCAATGTATGAACCCAAGTCGTAGCAAGCTACAAGGACTTAAAGGAACAATGTGTGACATTTCCCCTAAGGGACAGACACAGGAACGAAGAAGGACACATGCCGGTCAGCCTAAGTGTTCCGGAGCAGTAGCAAGCTACCAAGGCTCAGTGGAAGCACTAGGAGACATTTCCCTGTAAGATAGGCTACCAAGGGTAAACAACTAGGTGTCGGATCCCACACATTCCAAGCATCTCAATAACATACACACAATATGCTCAATATGTGCAAATACAACATGGCATCACAACAAGACTCTAATAAACAAAGTATTTATTCATTAGGCTCCGAGGAGCCAGATATTACAAACATGGGTCTCACGACCCAGCATTCAGAGCATACAAGCAACAAGCGGAAGCACAACATGTCTGAGTACAGACATCTACAAATGAAAAAGGCTGAAGGCCTGACTATCTACAACACTCGTCCAAGAACGTAGCTGAGGTACAAGCTACTTGTCGAAGTCCAAGCGGAACTACTAGTGAGACATCAATCTCATCTGCAAAACATAAATTAAGAAAACATGAGTACAAAGGTACTCAGCAAGACTTACATCAGATCCTATCATACATGCACTTGTTACAAGATGGCAAAGTGGGGTTTAGTTACAGCAAGCCAGCTTTGACTCAGTGGCTATCCTGTAATACGATTGCTGGTAACTTTGAGGTGGCGCACACGAGTCCACTAAGCACCACACAATACACCACTATGGATTCATCCCCGTCTCCCTACGAGAAGGCCATCCATAGTACTCACACTTGTCTTGAGTATTTTAGAGTATCCACTTCAAGTTCTCTATGTACCACGTAAGCATCCAAGAAGTCCATAACCGTGGACCCGGCTATTCGAATAGATCATGTTAACCCTGCAGGGGTGTACTTCTTCACACACGCTCTCGCCACTTACCGCCATGTACATCTCGTGTATCTCGGCAACCTTCAAGCAGAAGCCTGGCGAGGGTGTCGGCCACGACCTGACTAACCACACAAGACTCTAGTCCAGGTTTATCGCCTATTCGGGTTCCATCTGTAAGGAGATCCGGCCGGGGTGTCGCTCACGGCCCCAAATGATGTGCGCAGGGTTCCCAAGCCCACCTCGCCGAGTGGATCTACGCTTGATACACCGTGCCACGGTGCCTAGTCTGTCACAAGCCCACTGGCCGAGTGCCACTTAGTAGACTACTAACACTACCTACAAACACCAGAAACTAGTTACAACTCCTGGACAAAGATCATGTTGATTAATAAGTCGAGAGGGGTCGAGTTACCAGAACCCAATGTGTGGTAGTAGCTAGTCATTGGAAAACATACTCGGAACTCAGTTCTTAGGGACGGTTCCAGTGAGACAACCCACCATGTACTCCTACATGGCCTCTCACCGCTACCTTTACCAAATCGCATTCACACGCTTAACTCTCAGCATCAGAACATATCGTTGCACTCTAATTCATTCCCGATGAATCAGACCTGACACACTCTAAGCAATAGCAAGGAAGGCATGGTAAGATCACAACATGGCTTCAATCAACTCCTACACATGCTAGTGGGTTTCAACTATTTACTGTGGAATGACAGGTCATGCAGAGGAATGGGTTCAACTACCGCAGCATAAAGTAGCAGTTGAAGTCGTTGTTGTCCTAATGCAATAACAGGGAGCAGGAGCGAGAGAGGGGTTGTATCGGAATGAACAAGGGGGTTTGCTTGCCTGGTAAAACAACGTGCAGAGCACTGCTCCTCTGACAGGTACTCTGGATCAGTCTCCGGAGCTAGACCTATCGAGAAGAACGGTGCCGACAATCAAACACAAGCATATGCAACAATATGATGCATGAATATGGCATGAAGATATGATGTTGTTGAGCTAATGCAACAAGCATTTTAATTGGTTGAACTCCATTTGAACCAAGGATTCAAATGCAACTCTAAAATAAGTATTTTTTAAATGCCAATTATGTGTTTTCATATAAACAGTAGGTTTAACTTCATTTGTCACGCACGAAAATGGTACAGATGGATAGATTGAATTTTTCTGATAATTTTTCATATATAAATTATTTCATTCTGAGCTACGGTTGAATTTCTGTGATTTTTTGAAGTTTAAACCAATTTCTGAAATAAATAAATCATTTAAGATTTATTTAAATACCAGAATTGGAATACTGCGTCAGCATGACCCAAGCATGATGTCAGCAGGTCAAAGGGCTGGTCCAGAGTCAAACCTGATAGTGGGGTCCACTGGTCAGTGACTCAGTTAATTAACTGAGTTAATTAACACTAAACTAATCCTAACAGAAAGTCAGCAGGGCAGGGCCCACATGTCAGTGGCTAATCTAATTAACCAAAATTACTTAATTGAACTAAACAGTCAACTAATTGAAGGGGTGGGGCCCTCCTGTCATTGACCCAGGGGGTCAAATCCTGGTCAAACCCCAGCTAACACGCCGGCGTTTAGCCGCCGGCGGCAGCAAACGCGGCGGAGGGCGTCGGGATTTCCATTCCGGGGGTCTTTTGCGCAACGGAGACCACGGGCGAGGAGCTGGAGCTCGTCCGCGTCCATTCCAACAAGCAGCAGCAGCTAGGGCGGCCGGAGCTCGCCGGAAACGAGCTCGCGGCGGCGCCGGAGTTCGGGCCTCGTCGGAAATGGCGCTTCAGGGCACGGGGAGGCTAACGGAGGGGTGCTACGGGCTCCTGGCAGTGTGGCAAATGCAGTGACACGCCAAGTTGCGAGCCACGGTGGCTCTGGCCACGGCGGAGAGGAGACACGGCGGCGCAACTGCTCGGGTCTGGTGGGTGGCATGGCTACGGCGTAAGAACGGCGAAACGGAGGGCAGGGTTCGAGGGAGAAGCTCACGGCGATCGCAGCGGTGCAGGCGGAGGGCTGGGAGGAGGGCCGGAGCGAGCAGGGCGGCGGAAGGGATCTCTGGCGGCCGGCGATGAAGAAGATGGCGGTGGCAGCTTCTCAGGGCGTCCGGCGACGTGTGACTCCTCGGAGAGGTTGGGGATGAGGTGGCGGAGCTCTCCAGCACCTTGGCTGGGCGTGGGGTGGCCTATGGCCACGGCAGCGGCGAGCGACGGCGACGGTGGCGTTCGGGGGTGCGAGGAAGAGCAAGGGAGAGGAGGGGAGAGGCGACGAGAGAGAGCCAGAGAGGTAAGGGTAGGTGCGTGGCGTCGCGAGGCGTCTTCCAGGCAGCGAGGGGGAGAGGCACGCAGGCAGGAGGCGTGGCGGCCATGCGCGAGAGCGGCGGGCGCGTGCCCCTGCCTCCTGTCATCGCCAGGAGGACGATGACTAGCAGCTGGGCCGGCCCAGTGCCAGGCCAGCAAGTGGCCCAGGTAAAACTCTAACCCTTTTATTTTTTTTCTTTTCTATTTTTCTGACATTTGTTTTGATTTAGTTTCTAAGCTAAATCAATTATTTTCTTCTGACATTTTTATTTTGCAGGGACCTAGGAATTAATCCAAGCCCCTCAAAATAAAGAATCAGAATTTTGGACATATATAAAATATACAATAAATATATATCCAAGAAAATAACTATTGCATTAATTCCAAATGCCCAAAATAAATACTTATGAGCTCCTAATAATATTGGTTTGATTTTTATCTCTAACCAATATTTCCAGAGAGCACCATGAACATTTTCTTGGACCCTTTTGGAGCAATTTTTTTATTTGGGTCATTTTCAAAAAGGGTTTCTGAGGGTTTCACAAGTCCTCAATTCAATTTCATTTGAAATTTAAACATGATGCAAACAACAAGGCTAACCTAGTGCATACCAGAACTAGGGTTGTGACACTGGCTGCCTATGGTATTGATCTGTTTGGCCTCAAGTTCTATGCTCCATGGGTTATGCAACTCATTAAGCTTCACTCCACTATCAACTATCAAGCTTTAGCACGCAATCATGTCGTATTTCTGCCCGAGGTTGATATGTCTTATGAAGCCATTTATCCCGAGCCTGACAAGGAACCACTTCAACTGCTCAATGCTGAGCATCACAGTTTCTCTCAGCATGTTGCAAGTGTTCATGTGCCCAATGATGCTACCATTGCTTATCCTTTGGCTAGAAATTTGCACCTCCCTCATCGCGCCAATACTGAAGATACTGCCAGCACAGTTGTACCAAGGCCCAAGAAGCGTTCTCATGTCCTAAATGATAGAGAGCTTCTTGTGTCTCTTCACCAGAAGAAGGATAGGCATCATGATTGGTTGAAGTGCAATATGCAAAGTCTTTTCACTAATATGAATCTCATTCGCAACCTGGCAACCAAAAGCTCCTTCATTGCACATGAAGCCTGTCGGCGGTCCTGGAAGAGCCTCACCTTACTCTGATCTGAAGATGATCTTCAAGCAGATGGCTTCACTGAGCGCTTCAAATTTGACTCCAGGCCTCCACAATCTGCGGGTTGGTGTCCTAATCCATCAATTGAATACTCTGAATATTCATCTTTGGCTGCAACTGTTGTTGCTCGTGTCATCGATGAAGGAGACGACGCCACTTCTCCAGCAATGGCTTCACTGCATAACTACTCTGCGTCAGGACCTTCTACACCGCCCAACTCCAACGTCGACCCGGCTTCCCTAGCATCTTCGCCACCTGGGAACGCATAGGTACTCTATGTCTTCAAACCTTTTTGGTCCTTACTGACAAAAGGGGGAGAAGCATATGAGTTGATAGTCTTCAAGCGGGTCCATATATGGGTCCGGTGCTTTATTTTTGCTAAGTTCATACAACTCTCATATTGAAACATTTGGCTCTTGAGTTGTAACACTTAAACTTGATGGTCGTCTGCTACATTTGCTGCTATTTTTTCTGCATCGTTAAATATCTATCCTATGCGCATGAAGTCATTCAGCAGACGCCCATTTTTCATTATGCATATCATTATATTCACTACATATGTGTCTTCATAAGATTGAGGGAGATCTCCACAAAGCAAAACCTACCATGTGCCTTTGCATTCAAAAGCAAATCTACTATATGCACATCTTCAGGGGGAGCCCTCTCAATCTCATGAAGCCAATGGCCGTGTTATGTAAATTTCACATATTTTATCCCCGTTGAAAACTTCAACATGTTTGTCATCAATCACCAAAAGGGGGGAGATTGTAAGTGCATCTAGTGCCCCCTAGTTGGTTTTGGAGTATTGACGACAAACGTGGTTGAGGGACTAATGTGTTCGTGAGAATTGCAGGGTAACACAGGTAACAGTCCCTCACTGATTCGGTTTACCTTCTAGAGATGACCCCTAAAAATGTGTGAAGACATTGAAGACAATGGTGGCTCATGAAGACATTCACATGAAGATAATGACCTGTGAAGACATTCAGTGAAGACTATGGATTGCGAAGACATAGTTTCTTTCATAGTTCATTTTTCTTCTTTCTTAAGTCATAGGAACCACCGTACTATTAAGTGGGGTCCAAGTGAACATAGTCAGATGACTGATGTGATGCCCAACCAAAAATCCTATGTCTTCCAGCAAAGACAATAAGAGCAAATCTTATCCAGATTGGATAAGTCAGCTTTGCTTGGAGCTCAAGGTAAGTTATCGCGTGTGTGTAAAATCCGACTATTGGACACATGTCAGTTCCTTAGTGACCAAGGGTCATTTCGGACATATCATGTAGCCCACCCCCTACACCATAAATTGGTGGCTGCTCAGAGTTAGTGCACTGCTATTGTCATTTGAGAGCAACCCACCTCCGAAGCTTTTGAGAAAAAAGATCCTTGCGAGGACAAAGCCCAAAACAACCAGAGCCAAAGAGTGTTAGGCATCACTGAAGTCTTTCTGTCTGTGTTATCTAAAGACTTGTTACACTTGAGGACTGTGTATCCTCTAGCCAGTTAGGCGTCGTGTTCTGAGCATCCAAGAGTCATTGTGTATTGCCGATGAACGAAGTCTGTGAAGGTTTGGAACTCTACCTTGAAGACTTACCAGAGTGATTGGGCGAGGACTTGGTGTTCTTAGCTCAAGGGGAATAAGGTGAAGATGCGGTCTTCAAAGTTCAACCTCAGCCTCCCTAACCAGACGTACAGTTGTCACAGCAACTGGAACTGGTCTACCAAATTCCCCTCGTCTCCAAGCTACTGGTTCTATCTTCCAACCAATTTACATTCCAGTTTGTCTTCGTGAATTTATTGCTTACCTGTCTGTTCTGTGTGACTTCACTGTGTGAAGGTTGGTCCCTGTTTAGCTTCATTCTGTCTTCCACCTTGATCCATGCTACCTAGCTATCAATAGTCTTCGTACTTTCACTATGCTGCTTACTTGACTATTGCTTGTCTAGTGTCATTTATCTTCCGATGCATGTCGATTAGGTTCATTTCATCTGTTAGCATTCAAAAGATATCGTGTATTGAAGTCTTCCGTAAAAATTGCCTATTCAACCCCCCTCTAGTCGATAACTTGCACTTTCAGTGATCCAAGATGTCGGTCTTGGGTTCTGGCAAAACCCTTGTGGTTCGAACTCTGGGGTGCGCACGAAGATCTCTCCTTCCGCCCTAGCTTTTCTACTCGTCGATCCCTAGGCCTAGCTCGTCAGACCCGAAGAACAAGGGTCACAAGGTTTGTACTAGTTCGGGCCACCGTTGTGGTGTAATACCCTAATCCAGTGTGGTGTGGTGGATTGCCTTGTAGGATGAGGAAGAACTAGTACATGGAGCGAACAGCCTCCTGAGGAGAGGTGTTCTTGCGCTCAGGTGAGCTTGTGAGTGTGTGGCCTTCTATCTGATCTACTCCAGACGAGATGATCTCAATGGTGGTGGCTAGTCCTATTTATAGAGGCCCTGGTCCTCTTCCCAAATATTGAGCGGGAAGGGATCCCACAACGGCCAAATTTGAAGGGCGACAGCTAGTACAAGCTATCCTGACAAAAGGTGGTCTTCGCCTGCCAATGGCTCTGGTGGTGGCGTCGACGTGGGCTCCGCGATGACCTCCGTTGTGCCGTCCTGCTGGTCTTGGTCTTGTTGCACCGATATGGAAACCTTTGCCTGACGCCTCGGGACTCCTCGCCTACGCCTGCTCCTTTAGCACCAAAGAGGAAACTGGCACCCTGCGCTCGCTAGCGCCCGCCAGGCCTTGGTCGTCACTTCTCACGTCACGAGGTGCCCCTTGCCTTGATATATCTACTCCTCGGGAGCCAGCCTAGTGAGGCCGCCCAGGGGAGGTCTTGCGTCGCCCGCCTCGCGAGGCTTGGCCCCTCGCGAGGGTCTTGAGTCGTTGCTGAAGAGGTTGGGCCGTACCAGGCCACATGATTAGCCACGCCCTGGGCCGCAGGCATGCAAGTCTGGGTACTCCCGTTCCCAGAACGCCGATAGTAGCCCCCGGGCCCAAGGTGCACTCGGGCTTGGCTTCGCGGCGAAGCCAAGGGTCAAGTGCGGAGCACCGTGGGCCCCAAAATCCTACGGCCTCGATTGACGCGTGGCGACTGATGGGACGTGAGCGTCTCCACTTCCCCACGCAGCCTCAGCGACTACGCGACTTGACAAGTCCCTACATCCACAAAAGATCATCATTACCTGTGATTATGGAGGCCGGCGGTTGGCCTTCTCCTGGCTATAAATAAGGCGGCAGGCGGAGTCCTTGCTGCCCATCTTCTCCCTCCGCTCCTCTTGCTTTCCTTCTTCCTTGCCCTTCGCCTGGCCGAGCCGCTCATGGTGCCGACTAGGAAGTTTTTGTCCATGGAGAAGGGGAAGACCCGGCAGGAGGGGCCCGGCTCACTACCAACCAGGAGGAGACAAGGCCGTCCCCGCAAGTGTGCTGCGACTCCTGCTGTGGCTCCTTGAGGGCGTGGGCGGACCTCTACAACGCTCGTAGCCGCCCTTGGTAACCGCGGCGGTGGTTCCTCGAGTGGTGGGGATCGCCGCGGCCTTGGCAGTCCTGTTAACGAGGGGAGGCGCTCCGGGGTCGTCAGGCCTCCCCGGCCGCGCTCCCATTCAGCGGAGGTGACGCTCGAGTTCATCATGTGGTCGAAGAACCCGACCGATACCCGGCTCCAGCTCCTGCGCTCCCTAGCCGGTGAACTCCTCGCCGCGAGCTCTGGCGGCTTTTGGCTGCAAGCGGAGGACTGCTACAGCAGGGCTTCGTGGGTTGCGGTGGAGGTCTCCGTTGTGGGTGCTGTGACCCTGGCCCGCGGCTGGCAGACCTTTGCCCCCGCGCGCGACTTAGGCAGGCGGTGCACCCTTTATTTCAGGTACGATGATGACTTGACCCTCTTCGTGAGGGTGTTTGGGGAAGACGGCCACCGTGCTGAGTGCTACCCTGAGGACAACAACGGCGGCGAGGCGCTTGGCCTGGGCGATGGCCGCAGTTCATCCAGCTGCGGCGGCTCCTCCCTCGGTGGCAGCTCAAGTAGCGGTGGCTACGACCAGCCGCCACGCTGTTGCGCCCGCTTTGAGAGTGGTGCTGGGTCGTCTCGTCGTCACGCCCGGGTGAAGCAGGAGGAGGGCTCCGGCTGAGCTCGGGGAGCAGGTCCTCGTGAGCAGTCGCGCCTCGAGGGTCGTCACCGCCCGCTCTCGATCTTTCTTTCTTCCTGCATCGTTCAAGCAAACAAGTATGGAGCCCTGGAAGGGCATGTAATGAACCGTGGTTTTTATGATGTTTAGTGCCATGCTTAGCGTCCCTCGCCACCACTACATGACCTATATATTATGCGCTCTTAGGGTGAGGAGACTCATCTCGACGCACTCGGAATAGCCCTCATCTCGTGACGTTTGATCCTTCGTGAGGCTGCAAAAACTCGTTAGGTGGTTATTATCCTTTACCGCCCGAGGTCCCTGACGTGGGCCGAGCATGGTCGGACGCTTCCTGTCGCGGTACCTGTGGGGCAGGGACATAAGGAGGGGGGCGTGGCAATAACAAGCCCCGGCATGGGCGCCTCATGGAGGCTAAGGGGGGCGCGCTGGGGAGAGCACCGGGCAATTTCCGCTCTCCCCGGGCAAGGCCAAAAATTGTGGGAAGGACCACAGAGGGAGACTAAACCAAGCATTTCGGGGAACGCCAGAACTTTCAAAATTGATTAAAAAGAAGGAAGGGGCAAGCCAACTCCAGAAAGCAAATGAATAGCCACGCCCGGCACCTAATCTAGTCTTCTCACCAGCGTGGAGCTAAGTGCTGCCACTGGGACGTGGGAGGGAGCCCCCGAGGCCCGAGGGCGGCTCTCCGGAGACTCCGGGGCGTGTACAACCCCACTCATTATTATGTGAGAGTGCCACGAGTGGAGACCTTCATAGGCGTGAGCCTTGCTTCATAGGTACTAGGCCTTGGCTTCTGAGGCGCAGGGCCTTGTTCCTCGCAGGCACGGAGCCTAGTCTTCACAGGCGCAGGGCCTTGTTCCTCGCAGGCACGGAGCCTAGTCTTCACAGGCGCAGGGCCTTGTTCCTCTTAGGCACGGAGCCTAGTCTTCACAGGCGCAGGGCCCTGTTCCTTGCAGGCACGGAGCCTAGTCTTCATAGGCACAGGGCCGTGTTCCTTGCAGGCACGGAGCCTAGTCTTCACAGGCGCAGGGCCTTGTTCCTCGCAGGCATGGAGCCTAGTCTTCATAGGCGCAGGGCCGTGTTCCTCACAGGCACGGAGCCTAATCTTCATAGGCGCAGGGCCTTGTTCCTCGCAGGCCCGGAGCCTAGTCTTCACAGGCGGAGGGCCTTGTTCCTCGCAG